>CM040238.1:16135129-16477869 GCA_022545495.1 Chrysanthemum lavandulifolium | reverse complement strand
TGTTAGGAATTAGAAATTCCGGTATTAAAGAGTCGGTCACCTCAAGTATATGTAATCGTTAGAAAGCTCGTAGTCGTAGTTCTTTTAAGTTAAGTAGTAATTTAGTTAAGTAACACCGTGGAGGACGAGACGGGTCTTTACCCACTGTATGCACGATCCACGACCCAAAGTGTGGCGAGTTATGTAAGACTATAAATACTCTCTACCTTCCAAGGTAGAGTTGGAGCTCATAATAATATCTTTCACTTTCTCTCACTAAGTTCCCTAAACCTCTAACTTTCTCTCTAGAATTCCATCTTATTCGCCACCTTGTGTTATGGTTTGATGTGTATGTGAAAAGTTATATCTTACAATTGGTATCAAGAGCCATGGTTAGATCATATCTTGCACATCTTTGGATTTATAGTGGTTTTAGGTGGTTTTGAGTTTGAAAAAGTTTAGTGGTTTTGCATCATTTGGTTGATTTCTTGTGTTAAAGTTTGAATTTTGTTGGTACTTTTATGTTTAGAATCATCAAAAGTGTTTAGGTTTTCATTTGGTAAGCTTGAATCATCTTGGTTGGGTTGTTTTGGATTGAAAAGTGAAGGTTATTTGGTTTTCAAGCTAGCGACTTAGCTCTCGGACTTGTTTTCTTGGTAGCGACTTACTTCATAGTTTTGTAGCGACTTACGGTTATAAAAGCTAGCGAGTTAGAGCTAGCGAGTTAAAGTACAAGTAGTGGAATCTCCACTACGGTTAGCGACTTAATGGTAGCGACTTAGTGCATGTGAGTTGCTCTTTAGCGACTTGCATATCTAGCGACTTGTGTGGCAATTCTTGCACAAATTTGGCTAGCGACTTAGTGCATGGCGAGTTACTACTTAGCGACTTGCTTTTACATTGGCGACTTGGGACTCTAGCGACTTAGGCGTGTAGCGAGTTAAGGGTTAGCGACTTAGTGCACTAATTTCTAGCGACTTAGTGCATTATTTGGTAGCGAGTTAGCACGTTATCATCTAGCGACTTGAGTGATTGTTTACGGTTTTCTCTTGATTTAGTAAAATCCGTGAAAGAATCTATTTCCGGTTTAATCATAGAGTTATAAAATCCGTATAATCTGTTAACATGTCTACCAACGTTCCTCTGTTCATCTCTCACTTTTGCGGGATGTTCAAGCGGTGGCTCGGATACTCGTCCACCCATGCTTGACAGGCCGACTACGATTCTTGGGCTCAACGAATCAGTTGTATTGCCTTGGAAAGGAAAATGGTGTCAACATTCTCAAATCCATTGATGAAGGACCATATCGGGTTGAGGCGACTAGAGACATACTTGATACTAATGAAGATGGTACTCTGTCTACGGAATGGACGGACCTAAGATGTACAATGAGCTTGATAATGAGGAGAAAAGAGATTCGATGCGGATATCGGGGCTTCAAACATTGTTCTTCAAGGTCTTCCTAAAGACATCTACAAGGCGATCAATCATAACACCGATGCAAAGGCGGTTTGGGATAACGTTAAGATGCTTCTCTCGGGTTCGAATTAACTATGGAAGGCAGAGAATCCCAACTCTATGATGAATTTGAGCACTTCAAGATGAAACCGGATGAGAGTGTTTATGAGTACTATGTGAGATTTCATAAGTTAGTGAATGACATGAGGAACATCGAATGACTATGCCTAATATTCATTTGAACTCAAAGTTTGTGAACAACATGAATCCCGAATGGCACAAGTTTGTTACATCTGTGAAACTCACTAAAGGATTGAAGCATACAAACTATGAGCAACTCTATGCCTTCCTCCTTGAGAATGAGAGACATGCCATGTTTGAAAAGTTGATTCTCAATCGGTTCAAAACCAACCGAGGGTGAGACAAGTTCGTCTAATGACTCAACGACTTTCTACTCAAACATTGGAATCACAACCAAAGCATCACAAGTCATACCCTTGGGTAATGGTAATCACAAACTCATCCACGATCCTCGGTACAAACAAGGCGATCTTGATGCACACATGGGTAACATCATTAATCAACTTGCTCTTCTCATTAGTCAAAACATGAATTCTCTCCCACAAACCAACAACAACCTCGAGCGCATCTAACCCACATAATCAAGCCCTTTGTTAAAGATGGAAGGATCGTGGTGCAACCGATTCGGAAAGACAGTATGATCGGGGAAGGGTGGTCTTTGGTAGAGGATATGTGGGCAACGAATCGAGGAAGAAATGGTAACCAAGGTCAAGCTAAGACAATCAAATGCTACAAGCGTGGTGGTGAAGGACACATTGCAAGGCGCACATCTCAAAGCGCCCACGAATCTTGATTACTTGAGAGATAAGATGTTCTTGGCACAAGCTCGGGACAATGGTGCTGCGTTGGATGAAGAGGAATTCTTGTTTCTTCTTGAGGGCAATGCCAAGACCTATGATGCGAGATGTGGATGAGCGACTGTTCGGGAGATAGGTCACAATCATCGAACGCCTTTCAAGTCGTGATTGTGATGCATACGATTCGATGTAGATGATGGACCTCTGCACACACAATCTTTATGGCTAGCATCTCTCCAATGGCTTCTCCCAAGATCTCTTCTTCACCACAAGTGGCCCATCCAAGGACAAACTCATCTACGAGGTATTAAAGCTATATGATGATCTTGATGTGCAGCGGATGCATGACAAAGTACAACCAACGAAACTTTTGAATCAAATATTGAAAATACGGGTAATATCAATATTGTCCCATATGATCAATCGTGAAACAAAGTGAAAGTGAAGTTGTACCTAGTGATGCATCTTCTGCGATCAACAATGACTATGTCTTTGATGAATTCACTTGCATGTGCTCTGATGATTCCATTATCTACGAACTAAATGCCTATAAGGAGCGTGTTGCCATTTATGAACAACGTGCAAAATTTGAGTTGACCACTCGTGAGCGGAAATGGATGACCAAGTGCGTGCGATAATTAGAAAAAGTAATTTTAGAGAAGAAGTATTGAAACAAGAATTAAATTCTTTGCAAGAAAAACTTTCTAAAACAACTAAGCAAAAACAAGAACTTCAAGAAAGCGTGAAAATGCTTAAGCAAGAATTTAATGCAAAAGAATCAAAGCTCTTGAGAGATTTTCTAATCGAAAACTTTGAAAAACAAACTTGAAAACAAGTTGTACATACAAGGAAACACCATTCGATTGCTCACATGGTCACCAAACATCGAGTCTTAAGCGATAAGCATAGCATTCCCTTGTTGAGGAACCAAATCCGAGGTAATCAAAAGGCTAGAAATGCTCATAAGGTGATTTATGATGGTAATGAAATTCTTAAGCCTAGGCGAAACCTAGTTGCGTTGAGTGCCTTGAGGAAGATAAGAAATCGAGATGAAGTCACTAGGAAAGGATGAACAAAAACTAGATGACCCCAAATGCAAAGAGAAGAACATAAATATCACTCCTCATGATTATAAGAAGGAAAAGCGGATTGCATTAAACAAGTTTAAGCCTCGGACTTTGTTGACTCCCGAACAAGTCTTACGGAAAATGGATTTAGATAAGCGAGAAGCGAAAATATTGTAGAAACAAATCCTCCCTTTGGAAAATGCCTAAAGCTACATGTATCCTCCTAACACACCAATGCATCTTGTTCCTAGAACAATTGCCACTAAAAGCAATATCTTAATTAGCCAATCGTTATTTTTCAACTATTTGTTGATTTTGAGAAAACTTGCAAGAAAAGGATCACACCCACTGGCATTCTTGAAGGAGAAAGGGTTTTGAACAAATGAAAGAATGTTATTTAAGCGAGGTCATGCCCTTCTTTAAACTTTTAAAGGATCACTTTGAGAGTCTTAAAAGGGGATAGAAAGCAGACATTAAGGGAATGGAAAAGGAATTTGATGCAATAATAGTTGAAATTAGTGATTATGGCGTGCATTAAAATATAATGAGATCGAGAGGAAGAACACGCATACATTGAATGAGAATCTTATTCTTGAATGTGTTGCTCAAGATGTCTTTTCAACGCTTCAAATTGCTCTATTAATGCTTCCAAATTTCATGAACTATCTGTGGCCTACGAAAGTCTCCCATGATCGTGTCATTGAGCTTGAAAAACTAATTCTAAACTTAATGAGAAAATTGAGCTGGATGATCATGACAATTTGGTTAAACATTTTTCTAAACTAGAAGTTGAGTATTTTAATCTACAACTAAAATATCAACATCTCAAAGAAAATGTCAAAACTTCAAATTTCAAGACATCTTGGATGTTCGAGTTTGATGCGATTTTCAAATAAACAAACGAGATGAGCAGATTCATGCTCGATGTAACACGATCGAAAATTGAAAGTCCAAATATCTCAATTAAAGGGTCAAGCGAACAATATGACGGGTTCCCAAATGCCTCCTTCTTTAGATTCTCGAATTCTCAAGCGTTTCATCTTCAAAACCTAGTAAATGCTTTACAAAAGGAAAGCGAAAGTTTCCTAGAAGAGAATGAAAAGGTTAAACGTCATTTCAATGAGTTGTTTGAATCAATTAAAGTCACTCGTAACAAAAACAACGAACAAATAACTTCATTGCAAAAGGAAATTGAGAATCGAAGAGTCGGGTAAAAGGAAAATGCCAATGATCAATGAGGAGAATGTTGTATCTAAGGTTCACTCGGTAATAAATCTACTTTATCGTGACATATGTCCCCTCACCTAAGGAACAACAAACTTGCCATTCAAACATATTTCTCATCCCTTAAGGATTGCTTAGAATGCTGCGTGAGATTGTTGAAGAGGATAAGCTAGAGAAACCTCATGATAATGCAATTGGACATGCATGCTTATATGCCAAACGATCTCAAGAAATCTTAGAATGTTTGATCACTATATGCCCAAAGACATTAGGTGAGAGAGTTAACCCCTTGATTCCATGCTCAATGCCTAAGGCCAAACATGACATGCACTCGATTCCCAATGGTTTGAATGTGAGGAGTAGTGCACCAGTGAGTAGTTCGATTTTAGATCATCAATACTAGGAAAGTGAACTCAAATGTGCCTTCTAGGAGTACTAATCTCGGTACCTCTAATGTTAAGAAAGTGAACCTTAGTGCACTGCATGTAGTTCGATCGGCACATCTAAGCAGTGGTGCAAAGAGTAGTAAAACAAACTAATGTTCCCATTCCTCTACAGAGTGTCGGTGACATTAAAGGGAGCGGTCAAAGTCTCAAGACAATACAAGGAATGATAGGACCTCTCAAGCTAAGAATGTGCCTTTGGAAGAGAGTAGAAGAACAATCTAGGAACCTTAAGTTTGAATCGAATAAAGCGAATCGTGTTGATTCTAGTATTAGCCATAGGCGTCTTGTAATTAATTGAATTCGATACTATTTGCAAACCTTGTCGATGATTGCTTGAATTACATTTCTAATCATGAATGTGATGTTAATGTTACGCCTAATGATGTTAATTGTCCGATTAATGTTGTTAATGCTAAAATTCATGCTAAAAAGGCTAAAAGGCAAAAGCGAAAGAGAGTTAGAAAACAATGGAAACCCACAGGAAGAACATTCGTGAGAATAGGCTTTTATTGGATACACATTGGTCATAAGACTAATCGAGATAATGCCCACTAGAAAATGGATGCCTCTTGGTAGAACTATTCCCTTAAGAAGTGGTCACACTGTAAATAGGACTATCTGAGACACTAGTATTGCATCTATTCACAATGATTCCACTACTTCACCGTCGATATGAATGCTTCTATTTACGATGTGGGTGGTCCAACTGTTGCTACTAACCAAATGGAACCCATTCTTGCATGGGGATCCCAAATATCGATTATCCATTCTTGTGCGTGTTCAACCTGCGGATCGTTCAAATCGTTACGTGGTACTGGACTCAGTTTGTTCCAAGCATATATTTGGAGACCGGTCACGCTCATGAACTTCGTGAGCAAATTCATCGGGATATTAGATTTGGTAATGATCATTTCGGTGCTATTATGGGTTATGGAGATTATGTTGTTGGTGATAGTGTCATCTCCAGTGTATTATGTGGAAGGTTTAGGTCATAATCATTCTCTCTGTTGGTCAATTACGTGATTACGATCTAGAAGTAGCCTTGAAAAACATACACCTTTGTTAGAGATCTTAATGGAAAGGAACTGTTGAAAGGAACTCGTGGCTCAAACCTTTACACTATCTCTATCGATGACATGATGAGAGCTTCACCAATCGCTTGTTATCAAAGGCTTCTAAAACAAAGTCATGGTTATGGCATCGTCGTCTCAATCACTTGAACTTGGCACCATCAACGATCTTTCGAGAAAGGACTTAGTTGTAGGTCTACCTAGACTAAAGTATGAAAAGGATCATCTTTGTTCGACATGTCAATTGGGAAAAAGCAAGAAGTATGCCCATAAACCCAAACCTACTAACTCATCACGAAGTTCTTCATATGATTCATATGGATTTATGTGGACCAATGAGGGTGCGAGAATATCTTTGGGAAGAAATATGTGTTAGTTGTGGTTGATGATTATTCTAGATTCACAGGGTCAAGTTCTTAAGGACAAAGGATGAAACTCGATATCATCATCAAACTCATCAAACATTGCGAGTTAGACTAAACAAAGCGTCGAATTATCGAGCAGACAATGGGCCGGTTTGTCAACAAACAACTTAGTGAATTCTATGAAAGCATTGGAATCGACCATCAAAGAAGTGTTCCACGAACCCCTCAGCGAGCGGTGTAGTTGAAAGGCGAAATCGTACTCTTGTTGAAGCTGCTAGAACAATCTTGATTTACTCAAAGGTTCCAATGTTTCTCAAATTTGAAGCAATTGCCACTGCATGTTACACACAAAATCGTTCCACGATTCACACCATTCATGGAAAAACTCCATATGAACTTGTCCACAACAGAAAACCTAATCTATCTTTCCTTCGTGTGTTTGGTGCCTTGTGCTATCCAACTAATGAAGGTCAAGACTTGGGCAAACTTAGGGCTAAAGTGACATTGGAGTATTTGTAGGATATGCACCAAACAAAAGGGATACGAATCTACAACAAAAGAACCCGAAATATCATGGAAACAATTCACGTTACGTTTGATGGTGACCGGTCAAATGGCTCTGGACACTCCACTCGGGACCCGCACTTCATAACATCCTATTGGTTCATCCCTTGTTCCAAACTCCTCTCAAGAAACACCATATGTACCTCCATCGAAGATGATGTAAAGAAATTGTTTGATCCAATGTTTGATGAACTGTATGAGTCTACTACTAATGAGGTCTTGATCCCTACAACAGAGGATGCTCGATTCCGATGAATGAAGTCAATCCATCGGTTTCAATATCGTAAGTCAAGAAGCACTGCTGCGATCCTTGATCTCATCAACAAATCATCATTCTTCAAATGTACATCATGGAAATGTTTACGGCATCAATGATGAAGTTAATCCCTTTGCAACTCACGAAGATGCTCCATTTGAAAACATATTTGCTACTCACGAATCATCAGTGAGAACCATCTTCTTGAGAGACATCGACTCGGCTACCTCGGTTCCTCAACAAATGCCACATGAACACCTCGGAAAATGGACTCACGATCATCCATTAGACAACATCATTGGTAATCCCTCTCGTCTGTATCAACCGGAAGCAACTCGCAACCGATGCCTTATGGTGCTTCTTCAACTCCGTACTATCTAAGATCGAACCAAAAGATGTTAAAGCGCTATGAATGAAGATAGCTGGTTCAATGCTATGCAAGATGAAATTCATGAGTTTGATCGACTTGATGTATGGGAGTTAGTACTGCTCGAGGCGTGCTATGATTATAGCTCTAAAATGGATCTTCAAAGTAAAACTTGATGAGCATGGTGATGTGTTGAAGAACAAGGCTCGATTAGTTGCTAAAGGATATCGTCAAGAGGAGGTATAGACTTTGAAGAATCTTTTGCTCCGGTTGCTCGAATCGAGGCCATCGAATCTTTCGGCTAATCTTGCTAGCAAGAACATGGTGGTTTATCGGATGGATGTAAAGACGGCATTTCTAAGCGGAGATCTTAAAGAAGTCGTCTCGTCGGTAACTGAAGGATTTGTGAATCAAGAGCATCCTACTCACGTTTATCGTTTGAAGAAGGCTCTTTACGGTTTAAAGCAAGCTCCAAGGGCATGGTATGATACATCATCAAAGTTTCTTCTATCAACCGGATTCATCAAAGGAGCGATTGATCCTACATTGTTCACCGGAAGTCGAGCAAACATTTGATTCATGTTCAAATTTATGTTGATGATATTATTTTTGCCTCGTGACCCAATGGAATGTGATCGTTTTCAAATGAAATGAGTTCAAAGTTTCAAATGTCAATGATGGGACAAATGTCATTTTCTTGGGATTACAAATTTCACAAAGTCCGGAGGCATTTTCATAAATCAATCTAAATATGCAATGAGATTTTAAAGAAATTTGGATTTGATTCAAGTGACCTGTTGACACCCCATGATTGACCGAACCAAACTAGATGAGGACCTCTCGGGGATCATGATTGACCAAACGAAATATAGGAGTATGATTGGATCCACGATGTATCTCACGCTAGTAGACCGGACATCTTATTCTCTGTGTGCATGTGTGCTAGATACCGAGCTAAGCCTACTAAAAGCACCTTGAAGCGATTAAGCGGGTCTTCGGTATCTCCAAGGAACCATCAATATGGGACTATGGTACCGAAGGACACCGGTATGTCACTAACGGCCTATGCGATGCCGATCATGCGAGTTGTCAAGATACACGTCGAAATACGTCGGAGGTGCTCGGTTTTGGGTGATAAGCTTGTGGTGGTCTTCAAAGAAGCAAATGAGTACTTCTATTTCCTCTGAGAGGTGAATACATAGCCATGTCATCTTGTTGTGCTCAAATCTTATGGATGAGATCTCAATTATCGACTATGGCTTTGAATTCAACAAAATCCCTCTGTCTTGTGATAATAAAGTGCTATTGCTCTCTCATGCAACAACGTTCAACACTCAAGAGCAAAGCATATCGACATTCGACATCATTTCATCGAGGAACAGGTGGAAAAAGGTGTGGTGGAACTATATTTTGTGAGGTCGAATATCGGTTAGCGAGACATCTTCACCAAAGCTCTTCCAAGAGAACGTTTTGAGTTTATTCTTCCACGACTTGGTTTGAAAAGCCTTCAACGAAACTCTCAAACGTCTTGAGGAGGAAGGCGAGGAGTAAAGGTCTATCTTCATCTATCTCTTGTAAATATTTATTCGAAAATCAAAATACAAAATTATAAAACCCTCAAAATCAAATAGAAAATTATAAAACTTTCAAAATCCATAAAAATCGAAAAATTGAAAAATCTTCAAAAATATTGTCATTTTGTCATGTTTTCTCGGTTCGATAATATCTACGGTCTTTGTCTTTGTCATTCAAAGAATGACACGGGACTTTAGATGTTGTTCGAATTTTATTAAAAAAAAAAAAAAAAAAAAAAAAAAAAAAAATATTTTTTTGGAGAAAGAGAAATGGTTTATTGTCATTTTCGAGCAATAACCGCTTTTAAAAGAAAGAACGAGCCATGTTTTACCATGTTTTCAAATTCCTATGCTCGATTCTATAAACTCCTATCTGCTTGAAAACTAAATGCTTTGAAAAATAACTCAATCTCTATTTTTGATAATCATCGGGACTTATTTGTCAAAATCTCTATCTCTCAATCAACAACCTCGTCATTGATTGAGGGGAGAATGATTTCAATTAAATTAAAAAGTTATTTGGCATTAAATTGTTTTCAAAAGATATACATGCATGTTTTATAAATGGAGTTTAAAGTCTTAAAATCGATCCATATCGGTTAAAACACTTTCACAATCAAGTCACAATTCTCCTTAAAGTTTTCAAAATCAATTTAAATCTATACGAGATCACAAATCTCAAATGATTTGATAATTGTGATCGGGGAGAATGTGTGATTTAAATTGGTTTAAAGCGATAATCGGTAAATGGTTATAAAAGAATGTACATCTTGTCCTTCTCACATGTGACAAACGATTTCAATTTTTCAATGCACATGTTGAGGGGAGCATCTATCTTAAACCTTTGATTTGAAACGTGATCATTCATCCTAATGTGCGGGTTCCTCTAGTATGTGCAAAACTCTTTTCAAACCTCGAGGCACATATTGAGGGGAGCAAAATTCATGGAAACCTCATCCTTCCGGATTTGCTATACCCACTTGATCTGTTGAGGAAGTGATGTTGATATCTTTAGAAAATGGTAATCAAAAAGTAAATTCTTTCTCTTGCCTCCGTGTGCAAAACATTTTCAATACTTGATGCACATGTTGAGGGGAGTTCTCGTTCTAAAATATCAAAACAATTCGGTACAAAAGCTTTGATAATATATCACAAGTATCCGAATTGATTTTCAAATGGTTTTCAATTGGATCCAATGGCGGATGAACAATACCAAATTGACCGACCAACTTTACTTTATGTACGGTGATATAAGGATGATAAGGTTAGGTATTGGTTCCCATGATCCGCTGAGCCGGAGGGATCTACCGAGGACAATCCACTAGTTAGTGTAGAAGTCCTTAGGTATGATGATAAAAGGAGAAATGAGATATGGGAAGTGTGCGGACTAAGGCGAGCTAGTACTAGAATAAACCCAACAAGGTTCTAGCTATGAAGTCTCGGTAAGCACCGAAGGGTTGAAGAATTAAAAAGAATTGAATGAGAAAAGGGTGAAAACAAATAGCCCTCCATTTATTCAACCTTAGGGCGAAACCGGGTTCAATTCATATGCTCTTGATGGTAACATCGGTATTGAAGACAAGGCGTCATGGACCCGGTGGACGCTGCGCACTTCAACTTTCCAAACCACTCAAGTTCCTCTTAAAGGACTTGTTTCATTCTCACGGGAACCGACATTATCTATCGACTTTCTTTTAGAGATGGTTGATATTGAAGTAGGAGACCCTCTCCTAGTCTCCGTTATAGGATCCAAATATGCACAAATTGAGTCTAGAGCCACGAGATCATCAATAAATCTCATTAGGACACTTTCAATGAAGGCTCTCTGTTTCACACAATGTGGAAAGAGATTATATCTTGAGTCCTCGCATTATCCTTGTGGTATTGCGGAACATCCGAGTGATGTGTTTACATATTCACAATGAAGATGGAAAGCCTTCGGAGCCTACATCAAACAAGCTCTGGTAGGTGGCATGTGAGATCTATTATATAGATCAACCATGTGACAACCGAGCGAAAACAATGGGGCGATTCAATCTCTTGAATCAATCACGGTTCGAGTTATGGATTGACGGATACCTTTGAAAACCGGTCTTTGTGCTTAAAAACTCTTTTCATTAGCACATCGATTGTGTACTCATTTTTTCAAACCAAAAGGTATTTTTATGATTGATAATTGATTTTCAATAAAACCTTCGTTGTATTGCAAAACAATTTCTATTGAGCAATACGATTGTTTTCAAATCTCTTTTCATCAATCGGTGGACTTAAATTTATTTGGTTCACTCACTCCGTGTTGTCTTCTTTGAGATGTTCGGTTTGAGAACAGCTAGAACATTGCGAAACCACATCAAGGAGATTCTTAGGAATCCTACGATCACGAGCGATGCTTGTCTTGATCAGCGGGAACCGTGGGCGTGTACCTCAATTCAACGAAGTGATCAAAGACACTTTCGTGCGATTTGTTGCTAAGCTGTTGTATGCGAGTCGCCCGGCGTTTGCGGTGATCGAAATGAAGCGGTCAATCCACGGCCGCATGCTCACTTAACACATTCAACTCAAAAGAAATCATGATTAGTGCATCAATGACTCGATATTTTCACTCCATGCTTCGCTTTCTGCTGCGCCAATATCGTGATTCAACAAATGCTTCCGCTACTCGATGAGAAGATATCATGATCCGAATGTGAGCATGTCGGTCCCAAAGTCACAACATCACAAAATACCAACACCACAAAGGATGTGTCGAGATTGTTGATAGCCGATGATCTCAAATGATGGCTCGAATTATTATCACGTGGATCGATAAAGACCTCCACTTGGAATAACCAAACATGCAATGTGAAGAATCAATGACTACGAGCTCAAGAGCAAAGGACTACATCAAGAATACTAGATCACTTGTTAATGTTATATCTATTTGTATTCTATGTAATTTTGGTACATGTTTGAGGTGACCTCCTTAGGGGAGATTGTTAGGAATTAGAAATTCCGGTATTAAAGAGTCGGTCACCTCAAGTATATGTAATCGTTAAAAGCTCGTAGTCGTAGTTCTTTTAAGTTAAGTAGTAATTTAGTTAAGTAACACCGTGGAGGACGGACGGGTCTTTACCCATTGTATGCACGATCCACACCCAAAGTGTGGCGAGTTATGTAAGACTATAAATACTCTCTACCTTCCAAGGTAGAGTTGGAGCTCATAATAATATCTTTCACTTTCTCTCACTAAGTTCCCTAAACCTCTAACTTTCTCTCTAGAATTCCATCTTATTCGCCACCTTGTGTTATGGTTTGATGTGTATGTGAAAAGTTATATCTTACAAATGTACATGTGGTATACCTGAATCACGCTAGATGCAAGGTTTGATCTCTGCATCTTAGGAATCCCATGTTCAGAAATCTCATTGACAAAATAATCTTCTGTATAAAGCCTGATAATTGTGAAAACTTATAAGGATGTATAATGGCAGTAATTATAACATAATCCTAGTAAATTCAGTACCTGTAACACTTCCCTGGCGTAACTCATCCAGCACGACCAACCCTTTTCCTAGTAGATGCTTTGGATATTGGTGCCACTACAAGGTTTTCTATATCTCTAATATGTATAGAATAACATAGTAGATTAGTAAAGATCATGTCACAACTAAAAGAAGCAAATATTATATAAGTTTTTGACATAGCAAATAGAAGTAAATGATTTACCGGATTGTAGAACCGTTGTTTTGAAAAACCACTATCAACAATAAAACTTATGTACAACTTATACAAAAAAATTACGAAACAATGAATCTAAGACTTAGAAACCATAAAACTGATACAATAGATCATTAGGCTCAGATTTGTGGATGGAAAGTGGTTAAAAAGGTCAGAATTCCCCAATGGTTGCAAAGAAATGCGGTTGCATAATAGCAAGTATGCTATCACGCAATTCGGTCGTTGCCGTGCCAAGATACGGTTCAGACATCAAATGAGCAATATCATTTGACTCACATTGATTAGTAATCGAAAAAAGTGAATACACCCGCCATGGCTGGAAATTAACCTAATAGTTTGCCCTGCCAAGACACGGAGATTCGCTACTTTAATCGAACCCACAAATTCCTCGTAGACTATTATAACCAATAAAGGGCGGGCTAACTGAAAAACTGACAGCAGAACGTGAACCCTGTACATAATACGACATCACATCAAATAGGTTGTTACTGTTTATATCAATATTGTATTGTTTTATTTTTCTGTACATGATCGAATAGCAGGAACAACTGCTATGGATGTGTTAAAACAAATGCCACAACAATAATTTGCGATTCTGGTGCATATTTAAAAATGGCCATGAAATTGGCCTCTGGCAAAAGTGAAACCCGAAAACAAATCAATACCCCGAAATTAGCTTTTCCACAAAGAATCTTTTCACTTTTAATTAAAAAAACATAAACCTTTGAAACATAAGTTGAAACAAACATCCCATAGCAATTCCAAATCAACATTTATAATTAACATCCACTTTTTTTACTACAATTTTTACCAACAAAATAGAAACATAAGAAATAAGCACTCAAAACATTCAAAAACAACAAAATATCATAAACGCACATCAGAAATCATGCAAAATACAACTAATTGTAAGACGAAAATTAACTAAGCCTACATGGACAAATCAAGATGACATGGAAATATGACTTGGCATTATGGGATGCCAAGTGGCATTATGACGTGGCATGCCTCCTCTTATATATAATGTGTATATATATATATATATATATATATATATATATATATATATATATATATATATATATATATATATATATATATATAGTGTTGTATTCTATGCAAGATTAATATTATATACACAGATTTACAAGACTCTTAAAATGAATATAGACCATTAGATGAGTTTGATCAAAGGTTAGGATTAAAAGGTGCCAAAACTGCAATTAAACTAAAGATGAAGGTTTTTATGTAATTAATAGAAAAAATAAACTTTTATATGTAAAGCTGGAAGGGCAATTGAGGTATTTTGTATCCACCCTAAAACAATACTAGAAACCTCTTTTAACCCTAGAAACCCACCCCAAAAATTAACTGCAGTCTCCTCTCATCTAGATCTGGTCGTCGCTCAATTTCTTCGCCACAAAGACCCTAATGAAATCAGAATTATTTTGTTCGAAATGCATGATTTGAAAAGGGTTCATGATTATTAATAATGCGCGAAGAGTTACAAGTTACCAGGTAATATTGTCTAATAATACATTTCGATTTAGTATGTGCAAATTGAATTTTTTTTAATTCATTTCGATCTCTTAAAAACGGTTTTCGGTATGATTTTTCCTGGCTTTCGATCTGCAAAAACAAGTGTTGGTGAATGTTTTTGGCTTCAATTTGTTAAAAAGGGTTCCTGAATGGGTTTTTAATCTTGTTTTCGATTTGTAAAAACAAAAATATATGAGAAATTAAAACCTTTTTCGTAGGCTTTTGTTCACAGTTCTTGTGGTTGAAAGTTGGTTAGAACTTAGAAGTCTTGTTGTTGAAAGTGGTTGCTTCTTGTGGTTTGTTAAAGTACAACTAAACAGATTTGGTCTTAGCAATTTTGTTATGATTCATATTTTACTTTGAAAACCGTTATTATGTAAAAGCATTGATTTACTAATTACGATTAAAATAGGCTGTTGTCATCATAAGTTAAAGGTGTCGATGAGATTCGTATGGCTGGATTAATTGTCCATTACAGTCAATCGATTTGGGTCACATGGGATGAAGAATGTAATTTTTAATATAAAGTATTTTACAATGATTGATTTACTAATTGCGATTAAAATAAGTTGTTGCTTTTGATGATTTTTTCCATGATGTAATTTTTTATATAAAGTTTTGTAAAGGATTGATTTACTAACTACGATTAAAATAGGTTGTGTTATTGGAGCATATATGTTACCTTGTTGTTATGTTTAAAAAATAAGTTGACATAACTATAATAATCATGTATGTTTTCCTCAATTGCAGTTAAAGCAGATCAAGTGCCTACAATAAATGTCAGCGTGCACATATGTTTTTGGAAAGTGTGCACATATGTTCTCATAAATTTGACGAGAAAGCGCAATGTGGACACCGCAAACATACATGTTTTTGGAAAGCGTGCACATATGTTCTAATGAATTAGATGAAAAAGTGAAGAGTGCACACATGTTTTTAAATAACGTCCGCATTTATATTTTACAAGATACTTGTACATGTATTGTATTTTATTTGATATTAAATTTTGTGTATACTATTTATGTTCTTGGTTTGTTATTTAATATTTAGAGGTTACATGTATATATTTTTGTTTTTGGTCATAAATATCAAAGATCAAAGAATATACACTAGAAACATATGTGCAATTATCATTTTAAGCCAAACAAGTTTGACGTCGAAACAATTAAGCGCAAAAATATGTCTACAATATTAAAAAAAAAAACACATATACTCTTGATTTTTCTGAAAACACGTATGCAAATAAAAAATTTAAAACTTATTTTTGTTTTTTAATTTCGAAAAATAAGGGGCATAGGAAAACGTTTTTTAATAAAAAAAATACTAAAAGAAAGTAAATATATGTTTTACTATTTTACCCTTTTGAATTAATTAAAAAGATTTAATAATACTAAATTATTATTGGTCTAAATGAGTCTTGTAAAGATCAGTATCTAATAATGGTATCGCATAGAACGCCCCTATATATATATATATATATATATATATATATATATATATATATATATATATATATATATATATATAGTTAGGATCAAATAAGAAGAATAATAAAAATAAGAAGGATAGGAAGTAATCACAACCACTCATTCTAGATGCACCTACAAAATGGATGCATCTTCATTCAAATTTTCTCCCATATTAAAATGTGTGGCTAGAATTACTTACCCTTCTCATTTTAATTATTCTTCTTATTGATCCCTTCCTATATAGAGTTATATATATATATATATATATATATATATATATATATATATATATATATATATATAGTGTAGAGTTATTTTCGTAACCAAGAAAAGGTCGAGAATCTGAGAACCGATCACAACCCTTTATTTTTTTATCAATGGCTATTAAGACTTGTGGCATAATCGTAATAAAATATAATACTAGGTAAAATTATTTAACATATGTAAGGGTAAAATACAAATTTCACCATCAAATAAATTTCTCTGCAAAACTAGAAACCGTCCCCCCATTTCTCTTAGATCCATACTTTCAGTATTTCTCTCTCACTTCAATCCATGAAACCCTAGCCACCAAATCATCACCAAAATAAGAATAAATCACATCTTCACCCATGGGAGGTCGCTCATCGAATTCGATTCAACATCGAGTTACACACATAGATCGGCCACCGATCTATGTTTGTGTGATTGAACAATGTCATACATGTGCAATTATAAATAATTAAATATAATCAAGAGCACGCTAATTGAAGGTACAGCTTTATAGTCATAATTTTATGTTCTTATTTTTTAATTCATTCTATAAATCGAGTTTCATTTCTTTATAAATTTTACTTTTTGAGTTTTTAATAAATCTAATATCTTTTTAAATAAGTTTGGGTTTTTCAATAAATCTGTTTTTTTAATAAAATGATCCTGCTCTTTTTTGTGCTTTATATATATTTGAGTGTTTGTCAAAAGTGTAGAAAACTAGAAGGGGGGTTGAATAGTTTACCGATTAAAAACTTTCTTTTGAAACTTATTGAAAGATCAATTGATATTGATCTTAAGTGTGTTAATGAAATATGCAAGCAATATGTAATAAGTAAGTAAGGAAAGAAATGATCAAACCACAACAAGTTGTTTATAGTGGTTCGGCCTACAAGGACTCTTTTTCCTTGCCCTACTCCACTCCCCGAGTCTCACACTCGAGAGTTTAACTTCACTAGTCAACAAGCTCCTTTCACCGGCGGAGAAAACCTTTACACTTCGCTTACACTATTTCCGACACTAAGCTAGATGTCGAGTTCTTTCCAAGGGTACAACTACTCCCACACACAATGTATTTTAAGGACTAAAATACTAACCACTCACACTCACAAGATTATGATGGTTTGATACAACAATGAAGTATGGATCAACACTAGATCATACAACACTAAACAAACAAGACTTCCAACTTCTCGTTGAAGCTTGAATATGACTTGATCTTCTTTGCTACAAAGAGATCACTAATATGATATGAAACCGAGTTAGAAAGGTTAGAGAAGATATGTATGAGAGTATGTTAGAAAGGGATGAGAAACTACTTGGCTTGGCATTGCTATTTATAGCCAATTTGACGAGGCGTCCACGGACCGCGGACCCCTAAAAAGGGTTCCGCCTGTACCCAATTGGTACCGCCATCGACAACAAGATATCAAATCTTGCTTAAAGTCAACTCTATCTAAGTAAGATTGTGCAAGATATGAAGAGTACAAATCTTCACAAAATATCTAATGGAATCTTCCAATGATCTCCATGATGTAATACATGATGTCAAAATGTTGTATTACTATTAATAGAAATATGCAATGCTTAAGTAGTGTTTGGTTTTAAGAACCTAACACATTCTACAAACTACTATCATACATAATGATTAGAGTCATATCAAGATGTTACTAATCATAAATGTAAATGCTTGAATGATGAATATATTGTTTGAGAAAGCTTGTTTTAATATCTAATAAACTTGACAAGCTTTAAGCTTTTATAAATTAAATTTACTTTTGTCGTTAACAAAACTTAGGCAAAGATCAAAATATAAATAACGCTTAATGACGATATTTGTATTAACAATCTCCCTTTTGTTGAGGACAAAATATAAATTTTATTTTTATAAAAGAGACAAAGTTTGTACAAGAGTTATAAAATATTAGTTTTAGAACTTTGAAAAGGAAATGATAATATAAGTATCTAATTTTGACTTTTATGAAAGTCAAAGAATTCACTAGTTGATGCATGATGTTGACTTTTTCGTAAAGTCAGTATGCGCTTGACTTTTCGTAAAAGTCAAATATAAATAATTTCCAAGTTCTATTATATTCTCCCCTTTTGTCTCAACAAAAGAAGAGGCTATGCGGAATGTAATGAGCCGAGCTTATTATCTCCCCTTGTTCAAAGCTCCCCTAAATTGGGTGCTTTAATGGGAAGATACATGGATTTTGAAAATAAAGCTACAAAAAATTGTTAGTAATAATGATCATTCACAAGCATTTCCAAACACTATGTAACGACACCAACAACATAATAAACAACATTCATTTGTTAAAATTTTCATGAGTAAAGATCATGAAAAGAGAACACAATGATGTGTTTCTAGTACAAGAAAGAAAAAAAATTATCCTAAAAACAAAACCAAAATAAAAGACTATTCTAAAAACCATCCTAAAGAGATGGTGGATGGGAAAGAGCGTTGAGACGCTCAAGAATGTGGTTGAGGATGAACCTCATTTCTTCGTGGAAGTCATGGACCATAATCCGGTCCGTTCCACGGTTTGACCCGTTTGCTCACAAGTGGAGCAACCATGTCTTGGTGGGTAGAAAGTTTGCGGAGGTTGTGGTGGTGGAATGGTGGATGTGTTGGTGGTGTTGGGGATGTTTGGAGTGGTCATGATGGATGCAAGCAAAGCACTTTGCATTTGCATTGTCTCACTTAAGTGAGAATCCACCATGCCTTTGAATTGGTGGAGGTTGTGGAGTTCGGCTTGAATCTCTCTCTAGTGGGATTGTCATCCCACATGCTCTCCGGATGTCCTCAATATGAGGGACATTGATGATGGAAGTGGATGATCCCGTATAAAGGACCATGAATGTCCTTGTGAATGGGGTGGAAAAGGAGAGGTCTTGGCCCTAATGGGGCGTTTGGGTCAATGGATGACCGAGGTGATTCATGAGCGATTCGCTCAATGGTGCCAAAAGATGGCAATGGTGGTGGGTGACTTGGCCTAGGAGGCAAGTCTTCCAAGTCCTCTAGGAAAGGATTTGGTGATGTTGGTGGAGTTGAGAATAACTCCATGGGAGTGAGAGTGGGAGACCTTGGTGAAGGTGGTGAAGGTGTCTTAGATGTTTGGATGGGTGCCGGTGGAGGTGAAGTAGGTGCTTTTGATGGTGGTGGAGTGGTGATCACAATGTGTGATGAAGTGGGTGTAGCCAAGGTAAGGTGTGTATCATCTCTAATGGGAGATGAGATGGTGAGTGGTGAAGATTCGGATGATGAGCTAAGATTAACAAAGCAACAAGGCTTTACACTTATTCTAGCGGTTTTCTTGCAAGGTTTTGGTGATGATTTAGTCATTTTTATCTTGGGTTTTGATTTGCTAGATAGTAAGTGAGAATGAAGAAGATGTGAGGATGATCATGGTAAAGCCTTTCAATTTATAGAGGTAAGAAATTGTTGAGAAAGGGTTTGATTTGATGTTGAGCCATTGAATAGATGAGGTTCCTAATGATTTGGAAGTGGGTTGAATGCTAGTCATATCACCCAAGTCAATCCATACAAAGAAGATGGAGTGAGGAAGAAAAGATATGCAATAAATGTGTTCTAGTGAGTGGAATTTCCTAATATTCAGATTACCCACGGATTTGAAGGTACCAAAATTTTGGTTCCTTCCTTTATGCCAAAGGGCTCCTTGGGTGAATTTTTCAAATTTTTGAATTTTGGTGGGAAATGGATTTCTTACATCCCTTAGTGAATAATACTAGTTCTAATAACAGTATAAACTAGTTAAGATTGATTTATAAGTGATGAAAGATAATTTGGAATTACGAAGAGTCGAAATTCGTAAAGTTACCGGAGGATCCACGGCACCAAAATCATACATGACGGAACCCAAAAGGGTGCCGTCTCGTCCTCAGCAGATATGGCGGTACCAAAATTCATAAAGGACGGTACCAAAATGAAGGTGCCGTCGATCCGTGGAGTCTTGAAATTTGGATGAAAGTTTCCTAAAACCGAAATTTCAAATCAAAATTTTTCTCAAAACTCGTTATACTAAACATTTCTAGTTAGGAAAAGTAAATAACACATATGTAAACATAGTGGAGCATAGATTAAGAGCAAGGCTTATTGATTTTCACAATATAGTGAAAATGGGTAAAATTTGATAGCATACTTGTGCTATCCCCGCATGAGATTGTTAGCATACACCATTGTTTCAAGTTATATTATCATCCTACATAATAAAACAACTAAATAGTATCAAACATTAACGATAATGCATTGTTCCAAACACTCCTTAAAGTACCCTTATTTGTCCAACTTCTTGTAACCGGTTCATCATCCTACCAAGGCACTTGAACATTCCCTTAGTTTGCTTGAATTCTGTGATTCATTCTCAATTTCGGAAGAGATGTGTAATACTCTTGAGGTGGAAGACGAGAGCTTGGAAGACCATCCTGAGCTATTTGATGATGATGATGAAGGAGTTGGAGGTTTAGCTCTCTTGCCTTTAGTCTTAGCAACTCGAGCATCACTCAAGGGCACAAAGATGTGAGGATGAGATCATATTGAAGGTGCATCCCTTTGGGGTTGGTGGAATTGGAGCGAAGTTTCTATAGAGACGGGTGAGAAGCATCCCGTATGGAAGAGCAACGGATCCTTGAGTTGGAATATCAATCATTCTCCTAGCTATGTAGTAGGCTAAGTTGAATGGTTGTTGGGTGGACAAGTTGTAAAGCATGTGGCAAAGACAAGCGCTTATGTGATCCCTATTCCTATGGTGCTAATGACGTTTGCTCTAAGTAACTCCTCCCATTTCTTAAATTCGTGCTTAAGTTCATTGAGCTCCATTCCATATGGATCTCGGTCTACCTCTTTTCCCTTTCGGGTGACTCGGGTTGTATCCGCTTTTGGGTTAAAAGGTGTTCACGGATGACATCCTTATCGGCTAAACGGGTTATGTAGGGAGAGAGCGGTCATTGATTGCATCAAGTGCGGTGAGTGACCACTTATCCGTAGACACAAGTTCCTCGGTTGGGAATTCCTAGTACTCTAGCAAATTCACTTAAAGTGATGGTGAAGTCATTTTGATTGATTCTAAAGCTAAGACAAAATTCATCATCGCCTTCATCACTAAAACCGTTACACTAGCATAGAATTCTAATACGAACCTAGGACAAATTGGTTCATCAATGTCAAGAAGACAATCGAATTGAATGGCGGCTAGTTCTTCACGAAGATTGGTATGCTCAAGGAAGGATGAGTGAATGGTTCTACCCTCGTGGAAATACCTAGATTCTAGACCCCTAAATATTTCTACTTGTTCCTTGGTGAGTCCTTTGGTTTTGTGGTGTTTGGGAATGTAGTTAAGAGTGTCTTTGTGATCATAGAATCTTGCGGCTACCATGGTTATTCCTAAGGATAAGAATTAACATGTTAAAACTTTAGATAAATTTTAACGTTTTTTTTTTTTTTATTCTAGTGTGTGCCTATATGAAAACAATTTGGAGTTGCGGTTATCTCGACTCATTTTATGCATGAAATGGTTTTAGTGGAGTGTTTGGCAAATACCATGAGATAACCCAAATGCTCCTAATTCAATGTGGCTACATTTGAATATACCCGGGAGTGCATATTAGTTATGCAATACCTTTAGTATTCAAGAGCATGCAAGTGATGAAAATTCTAACGTTTCTATTTGTATTAGCAATGAAAAATGTTTTCCTATAAGTGAGAAGCTTTTCAAAACTTTTGACATGGGGTGTTTGGTTGTTTGAATAAGGCCTTATATTTATTATCTATCAATTAGTGGGAAACATGATTTTGTTTATGCAATATGATAATGTAGTACCTAATTTGAATGACTAGTTATGCAATTTGCCAATTGAATTCATATTTGGTATAAAAGCATACATAAAACCCCATGTAATGATTTGTGATAGTTTTGTGCATAAATAGGAATCCTAGACTCGTAATTAAGAGATGAAATGTAGTTAGGATACTTACAATGATGTTATCTTCATGATTAGTGAGTGGAAAGATGACAATAATGAGATTGGTTTAAGTTTTACACGCTTTTGGTAAAGTGGGTTGTGAGGAAGAAGATGTTATGTATAAAGTCGTTTTGTCTCAGAGACACCACGGACGAGACGGCACCAAATTTTGGTTCCGTCCGTGTTGTCGCTTGTGCCGTGGCTACTGATGAGCGTATACAAGACAAAATAGTTTTGGTTTGACTATTCTAATGTTTTAGACTATGTTTATCCTACATGTTTGGTTCCATTAACCCTAAACCAAGTCTAAGAAGATTAAAAGGTTCTCGTTTAAGAGGTTTGGTAAAGATGTCGGCAATGTTGTCTTCGGAGGATACTTTCTCGATTGAGATGTTTCCTTTTTGAACATTGTCGCGAAGAAAGTGATGACGAATTTCAATGTGCTTTGTACGAGCATGTTGAACGGGATTCTTGCTGAGATCGATGGCTCCTTTGTTGTCGCAAAGTATTACAATATTGTTGAGATGAATTCCGTAGTCTACGAGAGCTTGCTTCATCCAAAGAGCTTGTTGACATGCTTTTCCGGCTGAGACGTATTCGGCTTCAGTAGTAGAGATGGCTAAGGCCGTTTGTTTCTTTGCAAACCATGAGGTGAGACAATGTCCAACAAAAGTGCAAATACCACTTGTACTTTTTCTATCGACATAATCACCGGCATGATCCGAGTCGGCATACACTATGGTTTCTATACCCGTTCCTTTGGGATACCATAACCCTAAACACGTTGTTCCCTTAATATATCTAAAATCCTTTTAATGCTTCTAAGTGTGATGCCTTTGGGTTTTCTTGAAAGCGAGCACATAGACAAACACTAAACATAATGTCGGGTCTACTAGCCGTAAGATAGAGTAGGCTACCAATCATTCCTCTATATTTAGTGTTATCTACGGATTCACCTTCTTCGTCCTTGGTGAGTTTAGTGTCCAAGACATGGGTGTTTTAGTTGGTTTGGAATCTTCAAGACCAAATTTCTTAAGCATGTCTTTTATATATTTAGATTGATTAAAGAAAATACCATCTTCTAGTTGTTTAATTTGAAGTCCTAGAAAGAAGTTTAACTCACCCATCATACTCATTTCAAACTCGTCATGCATGATTTTAGAGAAATCATTACATAGTTCTTGACAAGTTGATCCGAATATAATGTCATCAACGATATTTGAACAATAATAATTTGTGATTCCTTTTCTTAGTAAAAGAGTATTATCTACTAATCCCATAGTATAATTGTTATCAATAAGAAAAGTCTTAAGACGGTCGTATCAAGCTTTAGGTGCTTGTTTAAGGTCGTATAATGCTTTCTTGAGTTTAAAGACATGATGTGGTTTCTCAAAGTCGGTAAAACGGGAGGTTGAGCAACATACACTTCTTCGTTAATAAACCCATTAAGAAAAGCACTTTTAACATCCATTTGAAATAATTTAAAATCATAAGCACATGCATAAGCAAGTAATATTCTAATAGATTCAAGTCTAGCTACCGTGCATAAGTTTCATCATAGTCAATTCCTTCTTGTTGATTATAACCTTGTGCAACAAGCCTAGCTTTGTTTCTAGATACTATACCATTTTCGTCCATTTTGTTTCGAAAGACCCATTTTGTTCCAATTATAGTTTGATCTTTGGGTTTTGGAACTAGTTTCCAAACATCATTTCTAACGAATTGGTTCAATTCTTCTTGCATGGCCATTACCCATGATTCATCTTTTATTGCTTCATTTATGGTTTTTGGTTCAATGGTGGATACAAAACAAAAATGATTACTTTGATTTTGAGCTTGTGATCTTAAGGTTCTTTGATTAAGTTTTCCTATGACCTTTTCTAATGGATGACTTTTAGATTCTTTTACGTTGATAATTTCATTATTTAATGGTTCATCTTCCTTGTTATTATTAATTTGACTTTCAATTATTTGACTTTCAACTAAGTCATCATCTACCAAAGGTGATGTCTTAGAGGAGGTGGACTTTCACAAATGTTATGTTTAACGATTCTCGACTATCATTGTTTCTTTATTTAGGACAATGTAAGCTCTACTAGTTTGAGAGTAACCAAGAAATACACCTTCATAAGACTTTGGGTCAAACTTGGTGAGATAATCCTTAGTATTAAGAATAAAACATTTACAACCAAAGACTTTAAAATATCCTAATGTTGGCTTTTTACCTTTATAAAGTTCATATGGTGTTTTGTTTAGGAAAGGACGATTAGGACTCTATTTAAAATATATGTAGAAGTGTCAATCGTTACACCAAAACTTTTGAGGAATGTTTTGTTCATTAAGCATTGTTCTACTCATTTCTTGAATTGTTCTATTTTACGCTCTACTACTCCATTTGATTGAGGTGTTCGTGGAGCGGAAAAGTTATGTGTTATACCATTTATATCACAAAAGTTTCCAAATTGAGTTTCGTTGTCAAATTCACGACCATGATCCGCTCGGATCGACACAATTTTGACTCCTAGAAGATTTTGAATTTTCTTGCTAAGTATTTCAAATTTATCAAAAGCTTCATTTTGGTTTTCAAAATAACGTCCAAGTAAACCTTGAGTAATCATCTACTATGACCAAAGTGTATAAGTTGCCTCCATAGCTTCTTATAGCGGATGGTCCAAACAAATCCATATGTAATAATTCTAGACACTTAGATGTGGACACCATATTTTTAGATTTGTGACTACTATGTGTTTGTTTACCAATTTTGCAAGCGTCGCAAAAGTGTTGGTCATATTTTAGTTTTGGCAAATTCCTAACTAACTCTTTTGAAGATAGGTTTTGTATAAGTCTCATATTAGCGTGACCTAAGCGTCTATGCCAAAGAGATGAGCTATCGTCTAATGTTGTTAGGCAAAGTTTGTCATTATATGTTTTATCTATTTTCATGACGATATGTTATTTTTCCTAACTCCTTTAGCTATGGTGATACCATCTTTTAGTATTTTACTACCATTTTCATCAAATAGTACTTTATACTTTTTATCGCATAGTTGGCTAATACTAAGTAGATTAAATCCTAACCTATCCACATGAGCAACATTTTCAATAGTTAGAGAGTTATGAGCAATCGTACCTTTGCCAATGATTTTGCTTTTGAGATTGCTACCGAAGTGACATTACCTCCGCCATACTCTTGGTATGATGAGAAGAGACTTTGTTGCCCGTCATGTGTCGTGAGCATCCACTATCTTTTATCCATTCATCGGTTCCAATCCAACTTTCAAACATACCTAAGAAGCGAATAACTCAAACATTTGGTCCCCAATATCTCATGGGTCCGTTTGGGTTAAACATACCATTTATTTGATTCATGTATGGAAATGATGGATAAGGGTTCCATGACATGTAATCTGGAGTTTGATATGGTCTAGGAAAGTTTTGATTCCAACCGTTGTGTTGGTGGTTAGGTTGAACGTTGTGGTTGCTCTTAGGAAATGGGCGTTTGGCAAAAGAAGTTTTATATCGTTGATGAGTAGTTTTTGATCTAAATTCATTTTTAACAAGTCCTACTCCTGATATAATGGCTGGTTTTAGTTTAACATTATCATTGGTTTTCTTTGTTACTTTAACAAATTCAAGACGGTCCAGATGCGAACATTCTGCTCACTGAAGTACCATGTACCATTTTGCACAACCGACGGTACCCTTATTTTGGTTCCGTCTCGTCCGTCTTTATCTTCGCAGCATTTTGATGAATGTTCGCCTTTTTCGGCCGCTTTGTTTTGACTCTTTGGAATTAATACTTCATTAAAACCTAGCCCATTCATGTCTCCCGGTGTTTTATGAATTTTAACTATCTCATCGGCAAGAGCGATGTTTTGTTAAACCTTTAAACTTAGAGTTATTTTCTATTAAAACTTCTTGTGTGAGCTTTAGTTTTTCTATTTCAAGATTAAGCTCTTGACATGATTTACAATCATCGCCATTTGCTTTTCCTTTTTCAAGACGTTTTGCTTTTTCTTTAACTCAGATACCTCATTTTCCAAAAACTCCTTTTGGTTTTAAAAATTTATTTTAGTTATGATTTTTAGACTTAGCTCACACAATTGATTATATTGTTTTGCAAGGTGTCATCATCTATAGAAGAATAAGAAGAGTCGGAAAGTACCTCATTTGACTCATGTGCCATTAGAGCGATCTCTTCCTTGCTTGATTCTTCATCGTCTTCACTATCACCCAAGCACCACTTACAAAAGCTCGTTGAGTTTTGCTTTTAGGTGGCTTGGGACATTCTCCTATAAGATGACTTGCATCACCACATCTAAAACACTTTCTTTCACCTTTAATCTTCTTATCATCCCGATCTTTTCGAATGGCTTTTTCTTCTCGAGGTTGTCTTACAAACTTTCCTCTTCTTCTAAAAACTTCTTGAAATCTCTAACGGCCATGGCATACTCCTCATCTTCACTATCGAACAAGATTCACCATCATCGCTGATTCGCTTTTGCTTTTAGAGCAACGGATTTGATCTTCTCCTTTCTTCCTTTGATGATCTCCGAATCTTTCTCCATTATCATTTCGTGAACTTTGAGGTTGCCAATTAGCTCGTCTAGTGACATTATTGAGAGATCTTTTGATTCTTCAATAGCGGTCACTTTAGCTCTCCATTTGGGATGGAGTGCTCTAAGAAATTTCGACAAAGTTCTTACTACGAAAAGATTCATCAAGTGCTTTAAGTGATGTAATGATAGTGTTAAACGAGCAAAGCCACAATCAATGGTTTCATCTCCGTGGATAACAAATTGTTCATATTGTTGAACAAGAAGATCAATTTTGTTATCCTTGACTTGTGAATTACCTTGATGTGTAACAATTAAAGATTCCCAAATATCTTTGGCGGTTTCACACATAAAAATTCTTTCATATTCTTTTCTAGGTAAAGCATTATAAAGCATCATTTTAGCTTCATTATTTTTAGCAACTAATTTCTTTTGTTCATCAACGGAAATATCTTTTGTTGTAGAACTAAAATCTCCTTTAACAATAATAAACCAAAGATCTATATCTTTTGATTTTACATATGTTTCAAAACGGTTTTTCCAATAGATAAATCCATTGGTTTCAAAAAGTGGTGGTCTTTGCATAGATTGCCCTTCTTTAAAGTTTTCGAAATCCATGGATCGCTTCAAGTTTATAAAATACAAGTTATTTTAGAAATTCTTGAGCAACGAGGCTCGTACCAATTGTAGAAAACTAGAAGGGGGTTGAATAGTTTACCGATTAAAAACTTTGTTTTGAAACTTATTGAAAGATCAATTGATATTGATCTTAAGTGTGTTAATGAAATATGCAAGCAATATGTAATAAGTAAGTAAGGAAAGAAATGATCAAACCACAACAAGTTGTTTATAGTGGTTCGGCCTACAAGGACTCTTTTTCCTTGCCCTACTCCACTCCCCGAGTCTCACACTCGAGAGTTTAACTTCACTAGTCAACAAGCTCCTTTCACCGGCGGAGAAAACCTTTACACTTCGCTTACACTATTTCCGACACTAAGCTAGATGTCGAGTTCTTTCCAAGGGTACAACTACTCCCACACACAATGTATTTTAAGGACTAAAATACTAACCACTCACACTCACAAGATTATGATGGTTTGATACAACAATGAAGTATGGATCAACACTAGATCATACAACACTAAACAAACAAGACTTCCAACTTCTCGTTGAAGCTTGAATATGACTTGATCTTCTTTGCTACAAAAGAGATCACTAATATGATATGAAACTGAGTTAGAAAGGTTAGAGAGAAGATATGTATGAGAGTATGTTAGAAAGGGATGAGAAACTACTTGGCTTGGCATTGCTATTTATAGCCAATTTGACAGAGCTGCCCACGGACCGCGGACCCCTAAAAGGGTTCCGCCTGTACCCAATTGGTACCGCCATCGACAATCAAGATATCAAATCTTGCTTAAAGTCAACTCTATCTAAGTAAGATTGTGCAAGATATGAAGAGTACAAATCTTCACAAAATATCTAATGGAATCTTCCAATGATCTCCATGATGTAATACATGATGTCAAAATGTTGTATTACTATTAATAGAAATATGCAAATGCTTAAGTAGTGTTTGGTTTTAAGAACCTAACACATTCTACAAACTACTATCATACATAATGATTAGAGTCATATCAAGATGTTACTAATCATAAATGTAAATGCTTGAATGATGAATATATTGTTTGAGAAAGCTTGTTTTAATATCTAATAAACTTGACAAGCTTTAAGCTTTTATAAATTAAATTTACTTTTGTCGTTAACAAAACTTAGGCAAAGATCAAAAATATAAATAACGTTTAATGACGATATTTGTATTAACAAAAAGTATTGATATGAATCTGATTAGTTTGATTCTTTTGTAAATCTATATTTTTAGATTTTCGTTTTTAAATTTATAAAATTGAGTTTTTTTTTTAGCTTATGATATTTTAATGAATATGAGTGTTTTTGTAGATCTGCTATTGGT
Source organism: Chrysanthemum lavandulifolium (assembly GCA_022545495.1). Taxonomy (NCBI): domain Eukaryota; kingdom Viridiplantae; phylum Streptophyta; class Magnoliopsida; order Asterales; family Asteraceae; genus Chrysanthemum; species Chrysanthemum lavandulifolium. The sequence goes on along the minus strand of CM040238.1, from coordinate 16,449,137 downwards.
GTTGGAATATGGTGATGTTTTGACAGTATTAATATACTTTGTGTTAAATTTTATAAGTTGTAAAGTGACATAAATTTGTGTAAATTAGTTTAAATATATTAAAGTGGGGGCAGGGATTGTAACCATTAATCTAATCGGGAGGTGTTCGGGGTTGCCTGGATTGAACAAACGGTAATACTAAACTTTTAAAGCGGGGCAGGGTTGGTAACCATTATTTAATGATAACCGAGACACTTGTGCACATGTGCATAAGTCTCTGAACTTATGTTTTCTCATTCATGCATTTGTAATCTTTGTTTTAAAATCGTTTTTTGGTGCAATGAGATAAAAAAAAATAATGTAAGGAAGTTTATTTGATTATGTTTAAGAGAAGTGTGCATATGTGTTTTGTGGCTTAAAACCCACTGCACATAAGAAGTGTTATTATCTTGTATTCTTTTGTTACCTATATATTTTTAGAGTTTCTAGTGAATTTGATGCATTCTTTGCATATGTGTTTTTTTGAGTTTTCATAGTTTAAATTATTGAAAGTGCATACATGTTTTTAGTGTTCCTGGTGTTTTGTTTACTAAAGTCTATTAATTGTTGTATTTGAAATAGGTGAAGGATATAAAAGCTACTAATTTGTAGTGTTTAATGAAACTGTAAAAAACAAACGCTGCACATTTACATGACTACTGAAAGTGTTAATATATGTGTTGTTTTTTTTTTTGTCAAATTGGGTTATTTGGTTAATGTTTTAGGTGTTAAAATAAGGGTAGTTTGATGGTTGATTTAGCTATAGAAATAGGATTTTGGTTCTTGCTTTTGTTGTTCAAATGGATTGTTTGTTTGCCATTTTTGCTATCGAAACATGGCTGTTTGGTTGCTTGTTTTTTCTCTGAAAACATGGTTGTTTGCTTGTGTTTTTCTTTTAGAATTCAAGTCTACATGAGTGTTTGTACTTGTTAAACATAGATAATCATAAAAGTGTGTATATTTAGGTCTTAATTTGTTCTTGACTGTGTACAGAACTATTAATATTGGTTGCAAATATGTAGCTGTATGTTGAAGATGAAGAATACAAATGCACTTCATAAACTCCTTCCCCATACCACCATTGTTTTGATGTGTTTGTATTGCATGTTTGTCAGTAGTAGTTTAATTCTTGTTGTTGTTTCACCATTTGGAATAACTTTAAATTAGTTTTCTATAATTCGATGTCAATGCCTCTCTTTCTTTTCTTTTTTTCTTTTTTTTGTGTGTGCAGGTTAGTGGCTACAATGAGGTTACTATAAAAACAAGAGAGTTTGAGCAATACTTGAACGAGGATATTAGTCAACATTCGCATTGGAAAGAGAGGGGATTTTTTGAGCCGGTTATGCACAAGTGCACAACTTCAAAGAATGTCTACTGCATATGTGTAGCTGTGCAATTAGAGAATTCAGTTATGGGTATATTAAATTTTTTAATAGATTTCTTTTTCTTATTTTACAAAATATATGTTGGGGTATATCCACGAATGGTTCATTACCATGTCCTCAATCATCTTGATATTTATATTGTCTGGTTGCTGGTTTTTTTATGTCAAATGGTTGTATTGCTGTTGGCTTTTGGTGTCAACATGACTTGTTTGGTTGGGTTTTCCCTGTCAAAACATGTTTTCTGGCTTTTGTCTTTTCATGTCAAAACAAGTTGTTTGGATGCTATTTTTTCATTATCAAAACAAGCTATTTTGTTGGGATTTTTTGCTGTCAAAATAGGGTCATTTGGTGGTTGTTTTTTGTTGTCAAAATGGCTTTTTTGCTGTTGAAACTTGAAACAGGGTTGTTTGGTTTCTATTTTAGCTGTAAAAATAGGTTACTTAGTTGAACTTCTTTTGGTGATAAAGGGTAGTTTGGATGGGTCATAACTTTGGAATAGAAAGGTTTATTCATGAACGATTGTTATTTAGTGTGCATATATGTTATGCTAGTTATTAAAGAATAGTTTGTTATTATTTTTGCATATGTGTTATATGATAGTTGTTATTAAATACATATGCACTATAACAGATAAATACTTCCTTTTGACGTCAAATACATGTGCATACTAAAAGAATAAAACTATCGTTGAAGAAATAATTTGTGTACGAGTTCATCTTCTAATGGGTTGTTTGATTCCTATTTTTTATGACAAAACAGGATGTTTGGCTGCAGCTTTGTTGTCAAAAGGGCTTCTTTGTTGTTTTTGTCACCAAAACATGTTGTCTAGTTCTGGCTTTTGATGTCAAACCTGTTGTCTGCCTATTTTACACATGAATATTAGTTTTAAATCTTCTATATATGTATTTCATATTGTTGGTTCTAACCAATTTACTCATTATGTTTGGATATACTTGTAGATTTATTGAAGACGATAAAAATACATGTACATGGCTCAAGACTACGGGTACCTGGTAAATAAAGACGATGAAAATACATGTGCATGGTTCAAGACTACGTGTACCTAGTAAACCAAGACGATGAAAATACATGTGCGTGGTTCAAGAATATGCGTACCTTGTGAACAAAGACGACGAAAATATATGTGCATAACTTAAGTTTGATGCCAATATTGTATAAAAATGATGGTTACACATGTGTATAATTAGCAATATACAGAGCATTTTCTTTTATCTGAAGAAAAATACTGTACATTCATTTTTTTCTCATTGCATGCATATAGAACATTCAATCCTTGTTAATTTACACGACACATGTGTCTTGAATATATAAAACCTAACATGAAGACTATTCAGAACACCTGAGCATACGTTACAAGCAATGCACATATGCACACTTACCTTTTTAAATGATGCATGCTAGGAAAATAAATTATTTCAAAAAAAAAAAAAAAAAAAAAAAATCCCAAAATTAAAAAAAAAAAAAAAAAAAAAAAAAAAAAAAAAACGTTTTTGTTAAGAAATTTCGAAAAAGAAAATAAAAAATATAATTTTACTATTATACCCTTTTGAATTAAATAATAAAATAAATATTCAAAAAATCGATTGGTTGATGCTGGTTCTCAGCTTCGACCTTTTCTTGGTTCGAAAAGAACCCTACCCTATATATATATATATATATATATATATATATATATATATATATATATATATATATATATATATATATATATATATATACCGAGAGGATGCAAACCACTTTAATTTCAAAAATCGTTATTTCAAAAATCTCAAAAGGGTTGGATCAAGAATCGGGTTTTGATTTGGCGAGTGTTGTTGTGTAGTTGGATTGGATTTTGGGAGTCGGTCGGTAGATGAACATGGAGATGGATCATGGATATAAATTAACGATTTTGAGTGTGGGTGAGTGATATAAATTAACGATGTCGGAGATGAACATAGATATAAATTAAAAAGAATCAAATGAATTATATCTACAAGACAAGTCTTGATTGGATTTTGTGGGTGAGTGAATTTTTTTTTAATTTAAAATGTAAAATGACTAAAATATCCTTGTGTATAAATACAAGTTGCCCAAAAATGTAAAGTTTCCCAAAAAACAATACAAGTTGCCCAAAAAACAATACCTTACAATACATGACAAATACTTTCAAAATACGTACTTGTGTCATAGGTTTGTCGGACAAGTGGCACCCCATGGTTGGCTCCAAGAAAATCGTTGGGCAACTGGTCCATTTTCGTAACGCAAAAAAGCATGGTCTGGAAAGTGATAAGCCTCAGGGCGCGCAGTCCATTTGCCTCATTTTCCCATAATACAAACATATGGCTTATAGGTTCACCATAATTAAATAGTTATAATATATCACGATCTGCAAATTACTGATGACAAAAGAAAATCAAGGAAGACGTCTGAGCCTTCGAGTTGCTACTGATATGACAGAATTGGTTGTTTTTCTGTGTTTTGATCCTAAATACCTCTAAGTCAGATTTGTCGCTATAACATGTACTTTTAACTCCACATGGATATTGGATTGAGGAGCTTCATCAATCAATGAAGAAGCTTCATCCATTTCCTTAGCTATGTCTTTAGCAAACTAATATCAGTTTAAACTTACATGGGTACCGGGATCTCAGGAACAGATTGCTTCAAATTGCAGCCCTCTTCAAAATCAATGTCAAATTGTATCCATCTTCTTTAGCTAGTGAGTACAATGTAGACAGTAGAGCCATGTCACTTCTGTTTTAATTTCACGTTGAACCTCGTTGACAATATCTATATACTCCTCAAATATCCTGGAAACCGCCTCCATGTCAAAGCGTCCATCCCTTATAGAGTGTAAAGTTGCTTCCTCAGGGCAATTTAAGAGGCTTGAATTCTGAAGCAATATAAAATATAACATGTTAATAGTTAACAGAAAGACTTTAAAAAGAATGAATACATTAAATGCCAGAAAGTAATGCTCTAATATACCATGGCGAAGGCAAACGGGATGTAAATACGCTACATATAAGTTGTGTTTTCAACACACGCATGAATAGTATGTATCAAGTAAATCTACATGCTCTTCATGCTTCACAATCTCCTTTCGCAGAGTATTTATTTCCTCTTCATTCAATTCCCATGTATCTCTATTTCAACATTTTTGATACTCTTGGTGGTGGCAATTTCAGATTCTGAGTACTTCAACCGCAATCATCTTGATTACCAATTGATTACTAAAGAATCATCTATGAATTCACCACATTTTCATTAAAATGATTCGGACTTATGACGAAGAGTTCTTGGTGTGATGAAGGATATAACAGAGTGTACTCTATCCCGGATTTTGATCTTTTCTTGAATCGGTGTATGTTGGTGGTTCAAGAATGTTTGGTTAGTAGTCACTATGCGCTTTGTGAGTATATTTGCATGAAGGAATGCATGGTCTCTTTGTTTATGGATATTGCCGAGATTGGAATGCTTCTTATTGATTTAAAATATTGTCTGGTTATTGTTTTGCTAGAGGATGCTAGTTCATCGAAGAAGCCACTAAATTAGCTAATTTCTAGATAAATGAAATTAAAATAGCATCTTTAGTGAAAACGGGTACGAAGGATTGTACGAAAGTATAGGCAACAATGATAAGCAATGTAACCTTTATTCGGATCTAAGTCGCAATAGTCGCCTTAGATTAATAGTATCCAAATGTTACAAGATTAGATTAATGTCAATGAGACAAGAATCATATGAATGTAAAGACAAGACAAGATCGGTGAAATGATCTAAGATAAGATAAGAGAGTGATACAAAAGACCGCACACTCAAGTGTTTCTAACCCTAGATAAGGGACTTATTAAATAGAGATTAAGTTTCACTAAGACCCTCTAACGGCTAGTAGTAACTCATCGCCAGTAAACGAAGAAAGGCTTCAGCAGAAATGAGATTCTTGGAACTTTAAATCTTTAATCTTTGTCCGTGTTAAACCCTCAGAATCAATCCGCAATAAGCCACAACTTGAAAGCCATTAGCAATTGATAGAATGATATGTCTCTCATGATTATCAACCCAAAATTTAACATTCCCCTTAACTGATGAGCAAACATATCAAACAATATCAATTTTTCACACAAAATTTATGCCGATAGACAGGAGGTTCTTTGTAGTATGTCTCAGCTTGGTTTGAAGAGCCAATCTTTTAGCATTTATAACACCTCTAGCAATTTTTTCCCGATGAAGTGAACATCAATTTCAAAGTGTTTTGATCTTTCATGGAAAACAGGTTGACAAAGAAGTTGTAAAGCGATTTGTTATCACAAAAAGATCAACAGGAAGATTGATATCAACTTTTAGGTCTTTTAGGATTTTTGAACTAAATGATTTCACAGCAGCAGAGACATAGATCCGATTCGCGCTCGTGGAAGATTTTGAAAGAGTGTTTTGTTTTTTACTTTTCCATGAGATTAAACAATCATTAAAGAAAACACAATAACTCGTGATGATTTTCTCGGTTTTCTTGCATTTGGCCCAATCAAGATCACTATATCCTTCAAGATGATTTTCGAGTTCTTTGAAATTGTACCTTAGACCTTTCCTGAGCTCCTTTTAGATATCTCGAACATTGAGGGCACATTCCGGATGAGACTTTAAAGGAGAATGCATATATTGTGCCGACCAATGAACCGAGTATGAGATGTCGTCTTGTATGGGTGAGATAGATAAGTTTCCCAAGTAACTTCGATAACCAATGATGTTGACAAGCAAGGGTCATCAAGAGGGGGAATGTATGGAAGGACGAGTTGGGTTCCATAGGAGTGGACACGGTTTGCACCCAAGGAGACCAAATTCTTTGAGGAGTTCAAGGCAATATTTTCTTTGGGAGAGACAAATGTCATTCCCGCTTTTAGAACCTCAATGCCAAGAAAGTATTTTAGATTTCCCAAGTCTTTAATATGAAACTTTGTTTTAGGAACTCTTTGAATCGGTTTATCTCATCAAGACAATTTCCAAGAAGGACAATATCATCCACATAAACAAGCGAGCAATAAACTTGTTATTCTCTGCTTTGGTGAACAAAGAGTGATCATTAATGATTGAACAAAGTTATTTTCTTTTAAAACACCGACAAGTTTTTCATTCCATTTCGGGAGCTTGTTTTAAGCCATATAGGATTTGACAAGTTTACAAACTTTATTCTTATTGTTCTCATTACGTAACCCTTTGGGAATGGTCATATAGATATCCTCATCAAGATCTCCATATAAGAAAGCATTATTAACATCAAGTTGAAAAAGAGGCCATTTGTTTTTACGGCTAAGGCAATAAGACACCGATCGTAGACATTTTTACAACAGAGAAAAGGTTTCATCATAGTCTATTCCTTCCTTTGGTTATAGCCTTTAACAACTAGTCTAGCCTTGTATCTATCAACTTCACCATTGGCTTTATATTTGATTTTAAATATCCATTTGTAGCCAATAGGAATTCTATTAGGAGGAAGATCGCTTATATCCCAAGCATGGTTTTCATTTAAGGCCTCAATTTCGAGTTCATAGCATCAACCCAATTACTATCATGGATAGCTTCTTCATAATGTAGGTTCAATACTTTTATTAAGACTAGATGCAAAGCGATAATTATCTTTGTTAAGGTTGGAGTAATTAACAACCTTTTCAACACCATATTTGACTTTTCCTTCTATAATAAAGTCATTAAGATTATCGGGCAATTTGGAAACTCGTTGACCTTCTAGTAGTAGTGGTCGGCAAGCCTCTTTCTTGTTCAAAGATAATCGGTGTTGTATCGCTAGGATCGAAACCGCATCGCAGAATGTGAATCATGTGATATGTTGCCCTCGTGGTGTGTATTATCATCTATAGATGTTGTAACCGGTTCGTCAATCCTAGTGGGATGACTTACCACCGTGCCATCATCATAGGATGTCACTCTCCTTCATCATTGGGACTTATTTGTGAGTCAAAGAAATTTTGTGATTTAAATCTTTTGGTACAAAGGTTTCAACAAAAGTTTTTGACACGAAATTTTCATTTTGAAGGAAAATAGCTTTCATAAAATTTGACATCTCCGGAGTAAAAGATATTTTTGTTTCAAGGCTCAAGAGTTTATAGCCTTTCTTCTCATTCGAGTAACCAATAAAGACACTTTTTTCGCACCTACTACCAAATTTATCGAGATGTTGAGAATGGTGGCATAGCATAAGCACCAAAGACTCTAAGGAGAGAGAGTGAAGGGTCATGCCCATACACAAGGAAGAACGGGACTTGCAGACAGAATCAAGAGGGCAACTGTTTATGACATAGGCGAAGCTAGAACACATTCGCACCAAAGATTTAGAGGTAATTCCCCACAAACATGAGGATCTAGCTACATTAAGGAGATGCCTATGTTTCCTTTCTCTCGCAATACCATTTTGTTGTGGTGTATAGACACAAGATGTTTGATGTAAAATTCCTTTTCATGGAAAAAACTTGAAGTTTATTATTGACAAATTATGTCCCATTATCACTTCTAAAGATCTTGACATTGTGTTCAAATTGATTTGATAGCATGTGAGTAAAGTTAACAATGGAAACATAAACATCATCCTTCCCTAAGCATATAAACCCACACCGCCTCGAATAGTCATCAACAACAGCTAAAAATATTTGTAACCATCTCTGCTAGTGACTTTATATGGTCCCCATACATCAAGATGGACAAGTTGACCAATTTTAGTTGATTTATGTTCACTTAGAGGAATGGTTCCCGGTTTGTTTAGCTTTATTACAAGTATCACGAGATGATCGCCCAGATGTACTATCAAATTTAAGAGTGGGTTTAAGTATGTGTAGGACTTGGTCGAGGATGACCAAGTCTTTGATGCCAAAGGTTTTTGAAACATGACAAACAGATATGCAATTATTAGAAATAATCTTACATGAAGAATCAATATCAAACATATATAACCCATTGTGTTGTTTACCAATCCCCACAATCCTTTTTGATGTAAATCAGATATAGCAATTAGATTCATTAAACCCGACAAACATCTTATTGTCTCTAGCAATTTTATGAATGACAAAGAAACTAACATTGTACTCGGGAACAACAAGTACATCAAAGAGAGTTAGATCATTATTGATCTTTAAATCACCAATTTTTGTAATTAAGGCTCGAGTACCGTTGGGATGTCCAATGCTTAAGCCAAGATTTGAAATGTTAACAACATTGATTAAAAAATTTCACCACGATCATGTGTTGATTTGCACCGTAATCAACAATCCAACCAAGACCGATGTTTCCGGATAATGTCTTAGTGTTGTTGTTAAAAATTTGTTGAAGTTTATATTAAACTTGACACCGCCATTAAAGAAGGTTCCCGAAAATTTTTACCGCCAAGTTGGCATTAGCAGATGACACATTGTTGTCATTGAGAAGACTCATAAGTCTTGAGAGTCGCTCATTAGACAAGGAGACAGAGAATTGCCGGCACTATTATCAAGTGACAAGATTGGTTTCAGCAGAAACATTGTTATCACGAAAGGTTTACCATTAAAATTTCTTTTAGCATATCCAGCAGGATAGCCAACAAGATCATAACATCTATCAATGGTGTGACCGGGTTTTTACAATTGGTACATTTGAGGTTCATGTTTGGTCCTCTGCTATTGGAGTCATACAGATTATGACCATAAACTTTGTTGTTAAAACTTTTTTATTATCAAAAATTTCCCACCATCGAAGTTTTTGCGGCAAAAGTCGTAGCATTGGGTTTAGCGAGCTATTCCCGATGATACATTTCGTGAGACTCTTCTCCGAGACAACAGAGAAGGCGCTTTGACATTAGGTAAAGGGTCTCGTTAAAATATTGCTTCGATGGGAACATAGGAGTCATCAAGACCCATAAGAAATTGCATTAACTTGATTAGTGATTATGTTTTTCAAAATGTTTTGCACCTCACAAGTGCAAGGAGGCAAGCTAATCATACAATCAAATTGTTTCCATAAAGAGTTAAGATTGTTGTAGTAATCAGCAAGAGAGGACCCACTTTGACTAAGAGAGTTTATATTTTATGCAAATTGAAAATAGTTGAACCATCAACCTTATCATAAGTATCTTTAAGATCATTCCACATTTCATAAGCGGTTTGGCATAGATAGCCCCAAAGAAATAATTCGTATGAGAGAATTAAGAATCCAAGTAACCACAACAGAGTTACAAGTATCCCATTGATTAGCAAGATTAGGGTTTGAATCGTTTCTTATGCAAGTACCATCAATAAACCCTAACTTATTATGGTTCATTAAGGCAAAGGTCATGGCCATATTCCATATTTTATAATTTTCAGTTCCTGTGAGTTTGATAGAAATAATGGGAGTCCCATTAATGTTATTAGGGTGTAAGTACAAAGCATCCCCAAAGGATAAGCCTTTCTCAGTGGAACCACCACCACCAGCACTATCACCATCAACCATAATAAAGACAAGAAGACAAAAAAAAAAAAGATGAGATAATAATAAGACCAAATAGATAGATAAGTAAGACTTTGAATTTAAGAAACAACAAGCACCAAGCACGTGGACTAGGGTAAACCAGGCAGTATTCGTACCACTCAAAGGTGGCGATCAAGATGTTAGTGTACCCGTTTGCACCCACAAAGACTTAAGTCTTGTATGTTTGAAGAAGAGACAAGATATAGACTTACAGAGAAATATGCAATGGAAGAACAAATCACAATTACCCTAGATTCACTTAGTCTAGGGCTAATTGTAAGTAGAAGATAACCAGTGATTACGCCAATAGCAATAACCCCAAACCACCAATAGTTGCCAAGAGAATCAATGAGCCCGATCTCGATACCATGTACGAAAGTATAGGCAACAGAGATAAGCAATGAACCTTTATTCGGATCTAAGTCGCAATAGTCGACTTAGATTAATAGTATCCAAATGTTACAAGATTAGATTAATGTCAATGAGACAAGAATCATATGAATGTAAAGACAAGACAAGATCGGTGAAATGATCTAAGAGAAGATAAGAGAGTGATACAAAAGACCGCACACTCAAGTGTTTCTAACCCTAGATAAGGGGACTTATTAAATAGGAGATTAAGTTTCACTAAGACCCTCTAACGGCTAGTAGTAACTCATCGGAAGAAACGAAGAAAGGCTTCAGAGAAATGAGATTCTTGGAACTTTAAATCTTTAATCTTTGTCCGTGTTAAACCCACAGAATCAATCCCGCAATAAGCCACAACTTGAAAGCCATTAGCAATTGATAGAATGATATGTCTCGCTCATGATTATCAACCCAAAATTTAACAAGGATGGTGAAAGGTTTACCTATGAACGCAATTTTATTCGTTTGCTTTTCGCCAATTTTCCACTTCCGCAGAACTATTTACTAAAGCTCCGCCACACCGCAAATTTAATCGGGTCGGGGTTTTCTCTCAGATCTAAACCAATAATCAAGTGTTCTTGAGCAAAAGAAATACTAAATACTAATATTCAACAACACAAGATCGAAGTGCTTTAGTTATGAGCAAAATTGACAATCTTTATTCCACTCATTATTTTAATTTTATCATAAAAACTTGAAAACTTTTGATTGGTTTGTATACAACCGTGGTGCAAACTAATGCTCTGACAAGTCTTTGTTGTGACTTGTGTATACATATGTAGATACACATGGTTGAATCCATAAAGTAGAAAAAAAAAAAAAAAAAAAAAAAAAAAAACTATGGGACAATGGAGGCAAGAACTTGCTAAAATTTTAATGGGCTCAAATAATCCTAAGCCTCCCAAGAAGCCAAAAATAAGGAGCTTATTCATGTTTTCACTAATTTGGGCTTATTATTGCTATATAAGCTAATAAGTCCCTCATATAAGCTTAAACAAACACCCTTAAGAAATTAAAACAAAATAATGACAAGTGGCAAAAAATGAAAGTAATATGTTATTAATCGAGTCACGATCGGTTGTGAGTCAATATCCGATAAGTAAAATCGGTTGTGGTCAATATCAAATAAATAACACACCTTATATACGAAAACTATTCGTGCATTTGATAGGATACAGCTAATGAACCTTGGTGAACACATCTAGGATGGCTGGTATTCCTGCTTGTGTTCTGGAAACCGGTATTAATCGGATCAGGTTTAACTGCAGGAATGCTCATGGGCAATAATTTAGTGTTACGTGTCAGATTAATTGTTCCAAAGGTATAAGCCAAATACAAAACATGGCAACGACTTACCTGTAGAAGGTGTCAGTGCACAGTTAGTGTCGACATGTAGGTCTGGTGAGTCACGGTTATCACATGGGCTATTGGTTACTATGTATACATTAACTGAAATATGGACAACAAAGTTTCTAGGTTGCTCGAATCCTTTTAACCCGTTACCAACCCACTCATGTATATATCTGGTATATATTCCAAACAGATCTTAAGCACATAAATATTTGCTTGTGAGCAGGTTAGATACCGTCCAAACACACCTCATGTTCTTAAAGGATTACTCTTAAACATTCAAGGAATGAAGTATAGTTGATAAGGGTTATGCTTTATCTCTAATACGTCATGGATCCTGCAACATTTATTTTTATTTGTTTCTCTTTTGAGTTTATAGATTTGGCTTTGCAAAGTGTAATAAAAAAATTGTGTTGCTCTAGTGGTTAGCATGTTTCCTAATGTTAAAAACGTCCCAAGTTCGAATCTATGCAGCTTCATTTTAAAAAAAAAATTAATCCGGATTTTAATACATTAATTCATTGCTTAGGTGGACTAAATGTGATGACATGACTTTTAATGACAATTACATGGCAATGACATGGACTTTTGTGACTTTATCTAGGTGTCATGCCTCCTGTTATATATAATGTGTGTGTGTATATATATATATATCTATATAGAGTAGGGATCCAGTAAGAAGTAAATTAAAATAAGAAGTGGTGAGAAGTGACCAAAACCACGCATTTGAGATGCAACGACTTGCATTAGATGCATTTCTATTCATATAGATGCAACATTTTGAGTTTCGAAAGTTAATTTGATATATAGATTGTGCAAATTGATTTTCATAATTTTGGCACGTGCAGGGGAACAAAAAACAAGAGAAATCATGAAATGCATCTAATATACGTATATGCATCTGATTAAAAGCTAGAAAACACACTATGGTGCGTTATAATGCATCTAAGATTATAGGAATGCATCTAATTTAGGTCGGTGCATCTCGGATTTGCGGTTATGGTTCTTCTTATTCCTTCTTATTTTAAGTAATCTTCTTATTTGATCATAACTATATATATATATATATATATATATATATATATATATATATATATATATATATATATATATATATATATATATATATATATATATATATATATATATATATATATATAAATATATATAAGTTTAGTTAGATATCGACGTATTAATTCTCGTTATGAACACTAGGTCGTCAAAATACTCGTTTTTATGAAATCGTTTTAAGTTTACAAGTTTTCTAAATATTTTCCCAAATTTACACTTTTTACCCTCAAGTTAAGTTATAAAATATAAGTGTTTGGCCTTCAACTTTGGAAAAATGGCCCTTATACCCAAATGTGTTTATTACTCAAAATATACAGAATTTACTGTTTTGGTCCCTTGAGAAATCTGTTTTTGCAAAATTATTCCAAATCGTTATATTTACATTTTTGGTCCTTATAGTTTCAAATTTGACACTTTTGACACAAAGCTTTTATTTACCTTTAAAACAAGTTTTCCATATTTACAAAATCTACCCTGAACTTTTCCCATGCGTACGTATGACGTACATGCATACCCTTTAACTTTCCAAAATGTTCACATTTAACCCGAAAACTTTAGTTTTTGCAATACTAGTCCAAAAATGTGTTTCGATCATAGATAGCTTATTAAAATTTTATATTAGCTTATAAATAGCTTATTTTAGCTTATGAGCTTATTTTTATTACCAATGGGCCGGGTAAACAGATTGGACCGTGGCCTGAACACGATTGGGCCTTAAGGCCCGTTATGGGTGCGTTTGTTTTTAGAAATATTACGCGACATGGGGGTTTAAGGGTTTATTAAGTTGTTTATGGTGTTGTAATCTTGGTATAACATGTCGTTATGGTTTCATTTAGCAAAACAAGTGTCGAGTGAAGTTGTATAAATATTATACGCGACATATGGTTTTCAAGGAAAAGGGTAACGAGCGAAATGTGTAACGTGCGTATACTATAAACGAGATTAAATGAAATGTGAAAAGGGTTGAGTAAACTTACAACACCCAAAGGGGTGGCGACGAGGTTTAAGTGTTTTGAACGTGACCAACTAGTCCCTCGATCCTTATACCCGTACTAAACGATCAAACCCTTGCGAATTTTCTTTGCTTATTCCCACAGTGGACGATTTATGTATGAGAGTGAGAGATGTTTTGAGTGAGCTTGAATGTGTGAGTTTGTATGTGTTATAAGTTAGTTTATATAAAGGAAATGGGCATGGTTTTCACAATATTTTAAGTGTGTTCCTACATGGTTCCAAGAAAAGAGAGTGAAGTGTGTTTTGGTCTTTGGAGCATGCATGATTCGCAGCTAGGATCAAGGGGCACGTTTTTGGTGAGGTCTCATCAAGTGCAAGTGTGCAACATGTAAAGTATTAGTCCTTTGGGTTAAGAAGTCAAAAGCAAGTCAAGGTTAGGTTTAGGTGAATATAATAAGGGTTAGGGTGGCTTGGCTTTGTGTTTTGTCTCTTTTTTGATAACACATGCGCGCTACATATATTTTGACCAAAGGTGTTTTTGTTTTGTGTTTTGCGTTTGCTCGATGTGGTCACAGAAAACATGGAAACAATGTATTACATGTACAAAATCTTGTGTAACAAATATTTATGGTGGCGTTGGGCTGAGAAGGAAGAAGAATGGGCTAGGCCCAAGTGGAAGAGAAATTTGAGTTGGGTTGGATTGTTAACTCGAGCCCAAGAAGGAAAGAGAGGTGGATCGGGTTGGGCTTAGAGGCCCGGTTGGATAAAAATAAATAAAAGTTTATTATATATATATTTTATATAATTTTATCATCGAGGTCGAGGTAAGTTTCATAAAAAAAATAACCCGTAACTTGTCGTGGTTATATTTCGAAAAGAAAGAAAAAAAAAATAGCCACGAAAACATGTAGGAAAATTCACGAGTTGTTACAGATCCGAAATCAGGTAAGGAAGGAACACTGCATTAGCTTGACTGAATTTAGCAATAAAGTACTCACTCCCCATAATTCTATTAAGGTTTTTAAGAACTCCACTTGTATCCCCAACTTTAACCTTTAATAAACTCTTTGTCCATGTATAGAAAAGCCCAGAACTAGCAATATCTTCCATTTCAATCTTATTAACACAATCTCTAAAATCACACTGATCATTAGACATTGAAGAACTACCAGTTCAATGTTCATTAGGGAATAAGGTGACATCCATATCACCCATCATAACCCACGGCTCTTTCCCCACAATTCTCCTATAAATCTCTAAAATCCTTTCACAAATCCCTCCTTTCAACCCCACCATTTACAGCATAAACAAAGGTACAAAACAACTTCATGTTTCCATGGATAGTACTTAGTTTGCATAACAAGGGTTGTTTGGCTTGATGTATGACATTCACACTCATATTTATTCTCCATATCACCCATCATACTTATTATGCACCCTTTATCACAGAACTGCATATTTGAGGTCCACTCCCATCTTCCAAAAATAAGATCACCACCTTTCTGAATTCTCTTGGATTTTAAATGAGTTTCTTAAGCAGCACATACACTCAAAGATTCCTCAGCTATATACTTCATTTCTTCCTTTTGCTAATCAGACGTACTTAGACGGTTAGACCCCTAATATTCCAACATCCAATTTATAAATCCATAAGGAAACAAAAATTTAGTAGCCTCCCAATACCCCTTTATCCATACTTGTTAACTCATTCTCTACCATACACTGTGCCGTACCAGTATCATCTTTAAACACATCATCTTCTTCAACAACACATTCCTTAGGACTGCTTGTACTCCTTCCATCAATCATTTCAGCCAATTTCTGTTTATAGTATGCCACTATATTAATATCCCATCCAACCATATCATCATCTACTTAAACTCTCCTCTGGCTAAGTAACTCATCAACAATATCTTTATTCCTAGTCTCACTCAATTCCCTTTTCTCATTCACATCATACTTTCCTAACACATCAAATTTATTAGCAGAAGACAACACTTTCTCTTATAGATTCCTAGTTTTTGTTTGATTACTATTCTGCCCTCCTTTTGTTGCATTCCCTTTACCATTCATTTGCATACCTACCCCTTTACTAGTACCAACATCATCCTTCCACCTCTTTTTAGCTTCTTCCTTCCCTTTATCCATGCTTTTAGTCTTCTCTTTATTAGCACCTTCATGGAATATAGAAATGTCCTTCTTCTTTGGTTGGTACATCATCTTAGGCTGCAACATAGTTGTTTTAACATTATTATTTCCTACCCCTTTATTCCCACCTTTTTTTATTCTTTTCTTCCATAAACCCCTCCTCATCAAATCCACTTACTTTCTCATCTATCTTAGACGAAGTGTGTGGGGACTAACTACTCGTATTAGACCTACACTACAAAAGACTCGCTATAACATTGCACACACATTTCATGTCGTTTAGAGGGTAAAAGATTAGTTTGGCGGGCACATCTTTAATCTTGTGATTTACAGCTCCGTTTTACTACATGTCATTTATTTATTTAATCATTTTTATAATCGTGTGGAACGAGTGGGCGAACCCGCGCGTTAGGGGTGAGCATGGTTCGGTTTGGCTCGGTTTTTGTATAAAACCAAAACCGAACCGAAAAATTTCGGTTTTTTATTTTTAGAAACCATTCGGTTTCGGTTTTGTGTCGGTTTGGTTTTTCGGTTGTCGGTTTTTTTTCGGTTTTTTCGGTTTCTATACGATTTATCGAGCTTTGCTTTTTCAAAGTAGATTTGACATATATCATAAAATAAAACCATATCTTAAACCGGTACCGGCCGGTACAACAGTACTAAAACGGGTAAAGAACCGTCTTAAATCAAGTGCCAACATTCTCAAAGTTGCCTCAAATTTCCAAGGGTGTGTAAACGATTGAAGAGTGCACTGAAACAATTGAAGGGTGCACTGAAACAATTGAAGGGTGTGTAAACGAAAAAAGAATGATGTTGGAACAAGATCTTCAATCTTTTATCCATTTTCAACAGGAACAACCATTAACATTCAAACTTAATGTGTTCTTGTGACATTTGTGTACCCATTTTTTTTACCTTAAAGCACATCTGTGTTATGTATATTGTTATGAAATAAAATATTAGCAGAGTTATCACACATTTGAAATGCATCATTGACAACGGTAATGTAAAAGGAATATATCAAGATAAAGTACTTATATTACTTATGAACAATAAGGCAATATATATTATTTTGACTTTAAATGTCGGTTCGGTTTCTATTGGTCGGTTTTTAAAGCTAAAACCAAACCGAACCAAAAACTTCAGTTTTTTCAAAATATAAAAACCGAACCGTTGGTTTTTCAATTGGTTTCGGTTTTTTTGGTTTCGGTTCTTCGGTTTTTTTCGGTTTAAGTTTGGTTTTTCGGTTTCTTGCACACCCCTACCGCGCGTTACGTCAGGGCTTTTGCCTTCATTTTTTTTGTGTTCATATTACTTAGAAATTTTTATAATATTTTGTTCCAAGCAGGAATATGTATAGCTTAGAGGGTTTTCCGTAAATGTTATATAGTGTAAGGGGTTTTTTGTAAATATTTTATAGCATAAGGGGTTTTATGTAAATATTTTATAACGTAAGGAGGTTTTTTGTAAATATTTTATAGCGTAAGGGGGTTTTAAATTTTTATACCGTAAAGGGGGGTTTTTTGTAAATGTTTTATAGCGTAAGCGGGTCTTCTAAAATGTTTATAGCCTATAAGGGGGTTTGATGTAAATTTTTTATAGCGTAACGGATTTTTTATATATATTTTATAGCATAAGGGGTTTTATGTAAATGTTTTATTGCGTAAGGAGGTTTTTGTAAATATCCTGTAGCGTAAGGGTTTTTTTTTTAATTTTTTTATAGCGTAAGGGGTTTTTTGTAAATGTTTCATAGTGTAAAGGGGATTTTGTAAATGTTTTATAGCCTAAGAGCATTAGGTGTCTTAACACAAGTTAAACTTTGACCGAGTACCACGTCAGCGCCACATCAGCTTTAACCTTTTCACCTTTAAATAAAAAAAACACCCCTTATCATAATTCAACCTTAACTCAATATTTTGGGCCCCACTTTTATCATAATTAAACAAAAAAAGTTGAGTTAAAGCTTAACTCACCACACGGTGTGGAAGTTAAAGCTTAACTCACAAAAAACATCACCTTTAACGCCACGTTAAAGCTTTAACGTGAAGGTGATTGCCTTTAACGCAAGGACACGGTATGGTTAACTCACCTTTAACTCGAAAATGTGAAAGCTTCACTCACCTTCTAAGTTAACATACCCAATGCTCTAAGGGGTTTTTTTTTAAAAAAATTGGTTACTATTTATAGTGTCACATCAAAACTATGATAAAGGTATATATGGTTAATTAAAACACAATTGTCATTATTTAAATTTATTTTTAACACTTAAATTTTTCGCGCTTCATCGAACGACAAGGTCTTAACGAGTCGATACTATACACGAACATGTACAATGTCCGAGAGTGTTTGTAAGTTTGATTGGAATCGGTTTAATAAATACTAAAACGAGATTTTACACATAAATGGGCTTTAGCTAGTTGGGTTGAAACTGACATACGTTATAACCATGTATCATGTTAGCAGGTATATGAAAGTTCACATTTTTGGCGAATAAATTTCTTAATACAGGTATCACAATGAAACATTTTAAAAGTACACCTATGGCTTAAACCTTTTCAGATTTTTGTTTCTGCCAGAATGTGCCAAAACGACAAAACATAACCAAAGTGATAGTATATGGCTAGTTTGATAAGGTAAGTTGGTTTTTTTTTTTTTTTTTTTAAACTTCAAAATAAACAAGTTTTGTTTTGGTCGAAATTCTCAAACCAAACTAACACAAATTATCACCCAACATTATTTATCTCTTTTTATAATATTACAACAATAGCAAATTCTGCAACAGAGTATATAGAGGAGTTAAAATGTAAAAAGTCGCACTCTTACATAAGAGTGATTTCGTTAAGATCGCGAGTTAAATCGTGTTTTGAGACGTTTATGACCCAAATCGTACTATACCGTCCCACCAAATCGTTAATGAAACTTAACATGTTCATGTTTTACTATTATTTAAGTGATTGAAGTTGGAACTTTAGAATTTACTTGATGATATCAAATAAATTCATCTTTAATGTTAATGTCAAGTACAAAATAGTTTGACTTGTTTATCCCCTATTAATAAAACATGACAAGTTGGTTGGATTATACGAGCTCGATGTATGATGCCGGTCTTGCTAAGACCAATATGATCTCAAGTGAGATATTGACAGCCTTACAAAATGTGTAAAAGCAAAACACTCAATGAAAATGTGTCTCAATTTGATATGGTAAAGTAGTCATATATTGTTGATATGTTATACATTCATGTTGTTAAGCATCTTTGCCATTTTGTAAACTATTACTATCAATGATTTATAATGATAAGATTGAGTAAAAAGGTAAAATATTTTATAATATACTTATCATTGTCCTTTTAACATTAGAAATATTTTTAAAGAAAAAAAAATCAAGTTCATGCTTAGAACACACATGCGCGCCATGCAAACTAGTTATATATTGCTATTATTTAAAAGACTTTTGTGTTTGATTAATTTCGTCATCATTATATTTTCACCTTTAACAATTTTTGTTTAGCAAATAAAAATAAAGACGCCACTCTCTTTAAACGTATTATCAATAATATAAGAAAATTCGAGAAAATACATATTACAAAATGAAAAAAAATAAATAAATAAATGTTAAAGATATTAAGAGTAGTAAGACATTTGCTCCAAATCTTGGTGAGTAAGTGTTTGTGTTTGTGACCGCCCGCCTCTGAATGAGGAAAAAAGACAAACACACTTAATAACCTAAATATCTAACCGCGTCTGAATCAGACTAAAATACCGTTAAAAAGTATTCTTGGAAAAATAAACACATTTTCAATAAACTTGGATAAAGACTTATAAACACCCCGTTCTTTAAATTTTCTAAAACACTTTGACACAACTCTTTTAAGTAGATAACAACACATAAAACCATCACCCAACTTTCATTAATGTCATCATCATCTTTCTAACCAAAAACCTTTAAAAAAACACAAACCAAAACCATGTCCTCATAAACATCAAGATTTCTCAATCAAACAAACTTTGAAACGTCAATTAACCAACTTTATTTCATTTTTAGCACCCCCACCATTAAACCCTTTTGTCCATATTATGTTGGGCCTAAATATACAAACGCTAGTATCTCAAAACCCTAAAACTTTTCTATATATATTGTTTTCATTCACATTCGTAATCCCAAAAACCCTACGTCTCTGAAGATTTTATAATCGTCAAAATCACTTTTGAGTACTCTAGCTAGGTCCATGCAGAGTGGGAAGACAATGGATGTAGAGGTTGACAGACTAAGCAGCTTGCCGGATGATCTTATATATAAAATCCTCTCAGATGTTGACATCCTATATTGTGTTAGATTAAGTGTTTTGTCATCTAGATGGAGGTTTATTTGGACTTCAATGCCCAATCTCAATTTTTTATGTCACGATGCAGATGTATCCTCATCACGCTATTATGAATTTGTTAACAATGTTCTCTCCGTCCGCAATACTAAGATAGTGTCTTCTGTAAGCGTGAACTTATACTATCCTGAATTATTGTCTATCAAAAGAATTCTCGAGTATGCATTCTCTCACAATGTCCAACAACTGACTATTGGTAGAGGTTTTGAAATTCCTACCTCTCTGTTAAGTAAGTCTCTCAAACATCTCACAATCATTGGATCTGGCACCACTATTTATGGTCGTTCCCATTCCCTGTGGGATCTCCCAGCTTTAACTACATTACATATCAACCAGGTCAGTTTGTTTAGATTCAGTTCTATTTTAGCCATGTGTCACAATTTGAAGAATCTTACCTTAGAGCGATGTTATGTGTTTAAACTTGAAGACTATGATGGTTCTACTATAAATGGAGACTCTGATAGTTTTACTATAAATAATTCCCGACTTCTTAGTCTCACGTTAAAAAAAGTATATTGGGATGTGGCTTTTTTACTTGTGGACACACCTCAACTGAAGAACCTAATATTGGTGGACACACCTCAACAGGAGGAGGAGCGCGAGGAGCGCAGTAGCGGGGGTATTAGTGAACTGTCAGGGGTTACAATTTCTGCACGTGACCTTACCTACTTACGCATCAAAGGTTCTTATTTTCCTGAGTTATTCTTGGATGGATTCCCTTCTTTGGAGAAGGTGGATCTATGTATATCTTCTCCGCAAGAGAAAGATGTTCATAAAATCTTTGATCTGTTTCAACGTCTCCAGAGTGTCAAATCTCTTGCACTTAGCTTGGAAATTGTCGAGCTTCTTTCTACCTCGGATGAAGTTACCTCGTTTCCTAGCTTAAAGAGTTTAAAGATTTATCCAAGTTTAAATACTCAGACATCAGGGGATTTAGAGACTTATCCATTAGGGAATGGTTTATATATATTTCGAACTGAACCAGATCAGGAGCAAGAAGCAATGAAAATAAAATTGTCTGCTGAAGTTACAAAATATTTGCTCGACAGTTCTTCAAATGCGACCTTTACAATGGTCTCACATGAGGAGGCTAGAGCTATAAAACTCACCAAAGCGGCACACAGCCTTATGGCAGCTTTATGGAAGATTCTAGAGGAAGTGGAAGCTAACGTGGAGTGGAAGAAGACATTTGATGATAGCTGTCCTGAATATATCCAAATGAATATTTGGCCACGGGGTGATACTGAAGTGATATTCCGCACACTGCAAAATATAAAATTACTACTCACCAATGTGCCTGCATCAAAAAGGGTTCAGACGCAAGCATGTTTTTCTAGATTGTCTGAAAAAACCAAGACCGTCGTGAATAAGATAGTAGTTGATATGAAGAATCAATGTGATATTAGACAACGCATGTTCAGTGGGTACTTGGATGAAATTTTTTTGTCTTCTTAGAAAATAGCTTCTGAACCACTGGTGCATTTGGATCAAACTAAGATGGTTGAGTATCTACAAGAACGCTGGTAGATACTGCAATGGGTAATCTGGATTGTGATTGATAAAAGGTTGTCAAATATGAGAATGAATGTTTATTATATGATGGGTGTTTGGGTGTCGATTTTCAAAAGCAATAATCAAGTAAAATCAAATCATTTCGCTATAAAAACATCAAAACTTTTAATTCAAGACAATATCAAAGAAGTGTCACATTATTATATATTGTTCTTGGCATACATTTCGAGAGGGCTAAAAATAATCAAAATCGATACTTTCCCACTCTATAAATGGTTCATGAGCACACATAAGCATAAATATAGCGCTAGATTCCTAAAAACTAATGAAAATCATTCACTAAGAACTGAACTTTAACAGAAAGTGAACACGAGAAAATGTGATTCAACGGTCTAAGTGTAGCTCAAATGCAAGAAAAAAAGCGCAATGCTTTGCTATTCAATCACAACTTTAACATCAACAGCTTTCATTTTCTCGATTATTTGTTTGGCGTCTTCTTTGGTCACTCCTTTTTTGAACACGATAGGCGCCTTTTCAACTAATTCTTTTGCTTCCTTAAGCCCTAGATACGTACAGCTTCTCACTTCCTTAATAATCTTGATCTTTGAAACTGCTTCAAATTATTCCAATTTCAGTTCAAAGACAAACTTCTCAGGCTTTGCCTCTTCCTTTGCTCCCCCTTGACCTTTCACACCTGCACCGGCTAACCCAGCTGTTCCTCCTTTCGTTACGGCAATGGACTGGTGGCTCCATACCCATCTTTTTCATCATTATTGAAGAGTTCTGCAACTTCGGCTAATGTGAGTGATGACATTTCATCTACTAGTCTCCATACACGGTCTGTTGGAGGGCTGCGGTGTTCAGTTGGATCAAATGTTGCAGGGTCATAATCAGTTGGTAGTCTTCTTTGATCAATCCCGACTTCTTTTTTCACTTGTGTTGCCGGTTGACTAAAGTTTCTAGTCGCCAAACATGTCGACTTTATAGAATTGAATGCAGTAAGAGGAGAACGTATCCTAAGCCTTACAAACAAACTCATTTCCAATTATTTATGAACACTGGTTTAGATTTTGAGTGGTCCATAAATAACCCATTTGCAAGCTCTTGCGCAAGGAATTAGTTGTCTTTCAAAAAAAAAAAAATTAAAAAACTGAGGAGTTGGGTCATGTCATTTCAGGATTTTAAAACAGCAATCAAATGACATAAGTTCATATCATTTAGAGATTTGAATGGGACAAAATCGTCATTGCTAAAACACAGACATGAATACTGACAAAATTGTGCAGTTATACAACTAACGAGCGACAATCATGAAGTGCAAAGAAGGATTGTCTCCCTGCATCTCTGCTATCTAGAGTAGCAAAACACGCAGGTGTTGTGAGGGGTCAGAGCATGCCATTCTAATATGATGCTGGAAAATAATAATTTATCAGAAAATAAGCAAAAACAGAATGTCATCCTCAAGCAGTCTTGCTTTTCGTATCGCGTCCAATTCAATGAGAAACTAAGAGTCGTATGAAGTTGAAGAATTTTACTTATTTTTTTGTTCATAATGAAGAGAACAGTTTTCTTCGGATAATAGCATCAGTTATATGCATGAGCAAAGCTATGAGCCTAAGACTTGAGTAAACTAATTGGATCCATTCAACAATTTTATTATTGAAACAAATCTGAGTCACTTTATTTTGCTTACCCACAAATCCATGCTTACCAAGGGACAAATCCCCACCATCCATCTAGATTGATCTAATGGTGGGGATTAACCTAAGATTTAAAAGGTAAACCTAAGTCCATGTTTTTTCTAACTTTTTTGTCTCTTTTTTATTCACATGTTTTTTTTTGTATTTTTTTTTAAATTCACGTTTTTCATAATTAATTCACGTTTTTTTTTTATTCGGATTTTTTTATAAATTCGTTTTTTTTTTAAATTCGCGTTTTTTTTTATTAATTCACGTTATCTTTTTCATTCGCGTTTTTTCTTAGTTTTCGTTTATTTTCATACGTTTTCGTCTGTTTTCATACTTTTTCATATGTTTTCGTCCGTTTTCGTCTGTTTTCTTACGTTTTCGTCCATTTTCGCCGCCTTGTTTACGTCTTCGCCATTTCTTACGTTTTCATCCGCTTTCTTACGCTTTTGTTCGTTTCATACGCCGTCCGTTTACATACGTTTTCGTCCGCTTTCATCCGCTTTCTTACGTTTTCGTCTTTTCTTACATTTTCGTCCGCTTCATACGCTTTTAGTCTCTTTTCTTACGCTTTCGCTCGCTTTCACGTTTCGTCATTTTCTTACCTTTTCTTACGCTTTTGTCTGCTTTCTTACGTTTTCGTCCGCTTTCATACTTTTTCGTCCGCTTTCTTACGCTTTTGTCCGCTTTCATATGTTTCGTCCGCTTTCTTACGTCTTCGCCCGCTTCACACGCCGTTCGTTTTCTATGTTTTCATTCGCTTTCTTACGCTTTTTCCGCTTTTCTTACGCTTTTGTCCGCTTTCATAACTTTTCGCTCGCTTTTCTTACGTTTTCTTCCGCTTTAATACGTTTTTGTCGCTTTTCTTACGCTTTGTTCGCTTTCTTACGCTTTCATCGGTTTCATAGGTTTCAGACGCCGTTCGTTTTATTACGTTTCGTCCATTGTTAGACGCCGTCGTACATTTCGACGTTTTCGTCCGCTTTCATCCGTTTTATACGCCGTCGTCCGCTTTGACGCTTTTTTTTTTCGCTTATACACTTTTATACGCTTTTCATTCGTTTTTATAAGTTTCCGTCCGTTTTTTTGCAGTTTTTATACGTTTTCTTCTATTTTCATATGTTTTCATGCTTATTATTAAACTTTATTATATTACATGTCTAATATCACTTGTGATATTTCATAAACAAACAAGTATGTTTTTTAACCTTTAATATCACCTGAGATATTTCATTGCTCTGCATATTTTTATATATTATCACCTATGTGTTTTCTAATATTTTTATAATTTTCAGTTACAAGATAGTTTTTGCGCCTTTCATCGCAATTGACAAGCGGATATTTTTTTAATTCAACCAATGTTATCTATCACTTGTGATATTATACTCTTAGTAGAAATAAAAGGGTTAAAGTCTCTTTAGGTGAATTCATATTTTGTTCAAAAAATGCTAATTTAATGCAACACTTGTTTGATTTTGAGAATATGTCAAGTCTCATTTTCATAGTTTGCTTCCTTTTTATTCATTTTGATATTTTAAGTGACACTTATTTATCTCTTGTGATATAACACTGCAAGAAAGATAAAGAGTATTACACTCTTCATCATATATGTGTTATCAGTTGTGATACTCAACTAAGAATGTGAAATATTAAATTCATACCAATTGTGATAAGAATTTAGTATTTTACCAAGTATATATGAAAGAAATGATAATAAACATCACTTATTATATTACTGTGATGATTCATTCATTTTCTTATTTTTGTTTTTGAAAATATTTAGGAAGATTTTTGTGTTTTATGATAATATGAAATATTAGAAAAGGTGTTTAACTGAAAACAAAAGATGTTATGAAACTTTTGTTAGACTTGTGGTGTATTATTCTATTTAATGGATACATTGTGCATGTTTCGATAGGTTTTATAACGGAATTTAAAAATATCTATGGTTGAATCAACAAACTAAAGAAGTTATGGTTGAAGAAAGCACACATCTTTTTAAACAAACTGAGTAAGCTCAAACACCAGTGATATCACAGGTGATATAACCTCACTTGTGATATCACATGATATCATAGGTGATATTACTGGTGATATCATAAGTGATATACACTATGATATCACACATGCTATCGCCGGTAATATCACACATGATATCACAGGTGATATCAACGGTGTTATCACACATGATATCACGTGTGATATCACAAGTGAGGTGATATCACAGTGTTTGAGCTTCCTCAATTTGTTTATAAAGACGTGTGCTATCTTCAACCATAGTTTATTTAGTTTGCTGATTCAACCATAGATATTTTCAAACCCCGCTATAAAACCTATCGAAACATGCACAATGTATCCATTAAATAGAAAAATCCACCACAAGTCTAACAAAAGTATCATAACATCTCTTGTTTTCAGTTGAACAACTTTTCTAATATTTCATAATATTATAAAACACAAAAATCTTCCTAAATATTTTCAAAAACACAACAATTACATTCTTCGTTGAGTATCACAACTGATAACACATACGTGATGAAGAATGTAAAACTTTTCATCTTCCTTACAGTGTTATATCACAAGAGATAAATAAGTGTCACTTACAAATATCAAAATGAAATCGTCTGAAAACGGACAAAAACATATAAAATCGAATGAAAAACGTATAAAAACGTATGAAAACGGACAAAAACGTAAAAAAAACAAGACAAAAACGGATGAAAACGTATGAAAACGGACGAAAACGTATAAAAACGGATGAAAACGTATGAAAACAGACAAAAAAAAGTCTAAAATGGATGAAAACGTAAAAAAACGGACGACAACATATGAAAACGTCTCAAAACGAACGAAAATACATGTAAACGTAAAAATAAAGACGAAAACGTCTAAAAATGGCGAAAATACACGAAAACCTAAAAAATGGACAAAACGATAAAATGGATGAAAATGGCCGAAACGTAAGAAAACGGACGAAACGTAAGAAAACGACGAAAACGTGTGAAAGCGTAAAACACGTGTGGCGTATGAAAAGTGGACGAAACGAAGAAAACAAACGAAACGTATGAAACGAACGAAACGTAAGAAAATGGACAAAACGTATGAAACAAACGAGACGTAAGAAAACGGGCGAAACGTATGAAACGAACGTAAACGGGCGGCGTAAGAAAACAAACGAAACGATAAAACGGACAAAACGTCGAAATGTATTTAAAATGTCTAAAAATGCATAAAAACGTATGAAAATGGACAAAACGCGTCTAAAATATATTTAAAACGTATATAAACGTATGAAAACGCATAAAACGTATGAAAACGCATTTAAAACGGACGAAAACATCGTAAAAGGATGTAAACGTTTAAAACGGATGAAAATGACGGCGTCGCTCAAACCGACGAAAACGTAAAAAAAAAGGACGAAAACATATGAACACGGACGGAAACGTATTAAAACGAATGAAAACGTATGAATACAGATGAGAACGTATGAAAGAGAAAAAAACTTAAATAAAAAAAACGTGAATTTAAAATTAAAAAATAATAAAAAAAACGTGAAACCGAAAAAAAGAAAAAAAAAAGACATGAATTATAAATACAAACGTGAATTCCAAAAAAACAAGGAAAAGAAAAAAGAAAAAAGAAAAAAATTGTTAATAAATAAGAAAGACAAAAAGACAAAGAAAAAGGAGAAAAAAAACATGGACTTAGGTTTCAATATTAAATCTTAGGTTTATCCCCACCATTAGATCAAACTATATGGATGGTGGAGATTTGTCTCTTGGTAAGCACCAAAATAAGAGTAAGCATTTGAAAATTCCTCAAACAAATCTTTGCAAACTACTAGTAAAACAATAGGAAAAGGGTGTAACGATGGTGACCCAGAAAAAGAGGGTAATAAATAAACTATATGTAAAATAGTTTTTATTTTTAAAAATAATTTAAAATAAATCTTTCTCTCTCTTTCACTGCTACACAAACAGCTTTTTCCCACGGAAAAATTTGTGAAAAAAGTCCTCTATCCACGGATTTCACACGGAATAATTCCGTTTGTAAAAACCTTGTGAGTAAATGTTTTCCCACTAAATTTCCCACGAGCGTTGACTATTTTCCCACAAATATTGTCGTCGGTAATTTGTGGGAATAATTTGCCACGGATTTTCAATGAAATTTTGTTCCTACAGATTTTCAACAAAAACATTTCTACAGATTTCCCACCATACCGTTTCCTACGGATTTCCCACAAAGTATTTACCAACACATTATTGGCGTGATTTTGTGACATGCTTTCCGGCCTGGTTTTTCTGGCCTAATTTTTTCGGCGTGATTTTGTGACATGCTTTCTGGCCTGGTTTTTCTGGCGTGATTTTGTGACATAGTTATTCCGGCTTGGTTTTTACGGCGTAATTCCGGCGTGATTTTGTGACATAGTTATTTCGGCGTACTTTCCGCAGTGTTGTAAAAAGCGGCCTAGGCGGCCGCCTAGGCGCTAGTCGGTCATCCACCGCCCCGATTTGTAGCAAATCGGCCAAATTAGGCGTTTTGGTCAAAAGGCGGTCAACGAACCGCCTAGGCATATTTTATACCAAATACATATAATTTTAAATTTTTTATATATAAAAGTTCAATCCGCCTAGGCGGTCTAAGCGCTAGGCGATGGTCGACCGCCCGACTAGCACCTATCGTTTTTTGCAACCTTGACTTTCCGGCATGGTACTTTCATATTTCTCGGGCAGTATTTTCATATTGTTTACAAGGGAAACTTTTAACAATGAATCAAGACATCGTCGTTTCAACCAACAATAAAATAAGCAAAAGGAAATCACCATATTTAACTAACTCATTTACTCTTGAATACAAGTAATATAATCCATAATGTAGAAACCAATAGATACAACGATTTCAAAAACATAACTATACCTCAAACTAGAGAAAAAAAATATCAAAAGCAGAGATTTATAGATTTATTTCTCGGGTTCAAGAAAAATATCATCATTGTAGGCTGGGAGTAAAGACATATATGAGTGTGTTTGAAGTGGCGGGTGATGTTGGAGCTTCAAAAGGTGTGAAATTATTAATTGTGAGGGTGTATGTTCGTTTTCATTCGGCACTATATATAAATTTTGCATTGAGTTTTCATTAGCCATTCAGCATGTGCATGAATTCTTATTTTAATTTGATTTTGTACAACTTATTAATTTAACTATGAATGACATGCATAATTATTAATAGTATATAAATTGTGATACACATACATAAAGTTACATTGATCGATAAAAAGGTTAGTTGAGTCAAGTTGGTCAGGTTCGGGTCAATTCGTGTAGATATAGTCATCCATATGCATTGATTTGATACTCAAAAAAGTTATACCTAACCTACTCATACATTTATGATACTCACATAAATAGTTACATTAATAAACGAAATCATATAATATGAAATTAAAAACACATATGAAGATGTAATAAGTAATGTGGGAGTGTGTAAGTGTGCAGTAATATAAAGACGATATTTTTGTGGGAAATTCGCGGGTATTTACACACGTGTTTCCCACGGATTTATCAAATTGGTAGGTAATATGTGGGAAAGTACTCACATATTTCCCACGGATATAATTGTTTTCTTTTGCTTTTTTGATATAGTTGCACGTTCACGCATATACACGTCCATATACCTAGATAGAAAACATTTATAGATAGTTAGATACAATGAAGGCCATAAACATAGATATGTAACATATATATGTAGATATCCACACATATACAACGGTTTGTTATAGAAAAAGGTTATACTTGAACATACACATACACTTGTGATACTGACATAAATAGTTTCATTAATAGACAAACTATGAAACTACAAACACATATGGAGACATACTAAGTATGTGAGAATGTGTAAGTAGACAAAACACAAAAACGATATTTTCTGTGGGAAATCTGTGAGTATTTACACACGTATTTCTCACATATTTATTAAATTGGTAGGTAATTTGTTGGAATGTACCCACATATTTTCCACGGACGTAATCATTTTCTTTTACTTTTTTGATATAGTTACATGTTCACGCATATACACGTTAATATACCTAGATACAAAACATATATAGATACAATGAAGATCATAAACAAGCATACGAAACATATACGTGTAAATATCCACACACATATGGTTTGTTACACAAAAAGGTTATACCTAAACCTACACATACAATTGTGATACTGACATAAATAGTTACATTAATTGACAAACACATATAATATGAAACTACAAACACATATGAAGACATATTAAGTAAGTGAGAATGTGTAAGTAGACAAAATACAAAAACGATGTTTTCTGTGGACCATGGGTATTTACACACATATTTCTCATGGATTTATTAAATTGGTAGGTAAACTATAGGAAAGTACACACATATTTTCCACGGACACAATCATTTTATTTTACTTTTTTGATATAGTTACACATTCACGCATATACACATCGATATACCTAGATATAAAACATCTATAGATACAATGAAGGTCATAAACAGACAAATGGAACATATACATGTAGATGTCAAGACATATATAATGGTTTGTCGTGTAGATATTTCCCACGACAAACAAAAAGATAACATTTTGTGGAAAATACGTGGCTAGTGACTCACTGATTTCCCCCAGACTGGTTAAATATTTACTTTATAAAAAAGACCGTGTGAAATCCGTGAGTAATGGAGCTAAATTTTTTTGCCACTTACTTTTGGCCATGGCTAATATGTGTGAAATGTGCCACAAGCTTCCCACGAACGTCAAATAAACACAAATAGTGTGAATATGGTCGCAAATCTGTGGGAAATTTGCGATGGATTTCACACAAAAACTTGGTCAACAATCTAGTGTGTAAAGAGTGTGAAATCTAGTGGGAAATTTACGACATATTTCCCACCAAAATTTGGTCAACAATTTGGTGTGTATTTCGTCGGTATCCCGTGTGAAATTTCACACAGTTTTGTTTTTGTGGAAAAATTTTTGTGGGAAAAACCAGTTTGTGTAGTAGTGTTTTTCCCGCCATCTTTTCTGTTGCCAATAATCATCCTAATCCTTCATTTTCTCTCTCATTTGTTAACGAGTAACCAATCTGAAACCATCATTTGATTCGTCTCATCATTGCGAACATAATGATGTTGTCTGATTAGATTTGACAAAAGAGCAGGTACAATCTAATACTCTTGTTGTTGAAGTTAATGTTACTGAGAAAATGCATACTGATAGTGTGCAAAATGGTAGCAATAATGGGAATAAGAGTTTTGTTAAAAGATCTTATGCTGATACTATTGCTAATAAACTAAATGAGGAGGATAGAAAGTTGAGAATGATACCTACTGAATTTGATAGTAATGGTGTTGAGGTTGTGGTTTTTGATGAGATAATTGTTGCTGAAGGAAGTAGGAAATGGAATCAAACTTTGTGTGGCTATTTTGTGGGTTGCACTATGTCTGTTAATGAGCTTAGGTACAACCTTAAGAAGATGTGGAGCAGGTTTGGGTTTAAGGATTTTGTTGACTCTCATAATAGGGTTTTCTTCATGAAATTTCACAATGAAAGAGGGCTGGAGGAAGTTGGTAAGAGTGGACCATGATGGTCAATAACAAACCTCTGTTTGTCCAGAAATGGGAAGTCAATATGTGCAAAAGAGAACCTGTGAAGATACCAGCGTGGGTGAAAATTTGTAATGTTCCACTTGAGGCTTGGACTGAGTATGGAATTACTGCTTTGGCTAGAAGATTTGGAAGACCTTTGGTCATGGATAGTTTTACTGCTTCTATGTGTAAGTCTGGGTTAGGAAGAGTTGGGTATGCAAGGGTTTTAGTGGAAGTTGATGCTACTAAAGAACTTCCTGATGTTATTGAAATTGTATATAAAAATGGGCTAAATGTAGAAGTGGGCAGGAAAAATGTTAAAGTCATGTATGACTGGAAACCACCTAGTTACTCTAAATGTTGTGTACTTGGACATGACTTACAAAACTATGGAAAAGCTTGTAATACAGAAAAGAAAAGTAGAAATGATGGTACTACATAACCCAGCGGTCAAGGTTGATAACCTAATTATTGTCTAAGCATTAAGATCCTCAACTAATCTATATGACATTGTTTTTATGTGTTCGTCAGACACTTAATTACTAAGTAAATTGCCAGATTACCGTTCACTAAATCTTAAACCCTATCGTCTATCACTTTTAACGTCGGTAGTCCAACGATCACTAACAACTAAGAGGTATTGGTCAATACATTAATGATTTGAGTACTTTAACATTTAGATTTTAACTTACTAATAAACTACTCGCAACACATAGCCATGGTAAATTCAAAGGCGTAAGTCTTTAGCCACTATATAAATCATCCAAACAAAGATAAATAAATGTAGAAATCATGTCATTAATAAGATAGATTCAAAACAAGGCAAGCACTTAGAGGCTTATCCTTCCATAACATAAAATAACAAATGATAGTCAAGTTTGAAAAGTAAACAAAGTCATAACAATCAAACCGATGTAAAAAAAATGTTTATGATGTCTAAATCTTTGATCTTAATGATGTTGCAGCCTTGGAAAACATCTTGGAAGCTCTTAGAATCGTCAGGTATTCTTAGGGTACGTGATCTGCGCTAAACCGTCAAGTCTAACAGACTTAAAACAGCTTAAACACAAATGCAATTAAGATCAGAGGAATATAGGGGATTCCTGGGTCGTTAAGTCCCACGGAGGATGAATTGGTGTAAAAACACTTGATCAGATGGTAGAATGATCACTAAGGATAGTGATCAGTAAGGTTTTGGATGGATAATTACCTAAAGAAAAGATCTGTAAATTAAAGCGACTTAAATGCAAATTAAGAAAATTAAAAAGTTAAAATTTATTAAATAAATGCTATCACTATTTTTAAAGTGATGAACGTTTAAAACCTAAAACGTACGTTTAAATAAAATTACGTAGACGTACAAAATAAAACGTGAGTTTTAAGAAATAAAAGATCTACAAATATGAAAATGATATTTTTACAATCCTAATAATAAAATAAAATTATTAGAAAAAGAGAATTATTTTTACAACTATTTATTTAATTATTATTAATTAAAAACTATTTATTAAGTATTTAAAATGCACTAAAATACAAGAAAATACAAAATTAACCTAGAAAAATGAAATTATAACTTAGAAAAGTCTAAAATATGATAAAACTTATTTTAAAACTAAAATATATTTTTAGACTTATTATGTATTTATTATTAATTTAAAACTATTTAAAACTAATAAAATGCTAAAAATACTTTTTAAACTAGGAAAATTATGGAAAAATAATTTTATTACTTTTATATTTATCTTAACCTAAGAAAATTGAAAATCATTTTTTTAACCTTTATAATTTATTTGTATTAAAAGCTATTTAAAATGCCTAAAACTGCTTTTAATTAAGAAAAATAGCAAACAGCTTATGAAAAATTATGAAAATTTCAGGAAAAGTCTATTTTAATCTATGAATCTAAGAAAATAGAAAAACATGGGCTTCGTGGAGAAATAAGCAAGCTGCAGTGGCAACTACTTATTTATAAGCACTTGAAAAGCCAAATGATAACCAAAGACCACCAAACCTACACGAAGCTATATTAAGCTAAAATGACTCAAATGGAACAGGTTTCAACAAGTCCTAACCCACAGAACCATAAGCTCAACAGATTTGATGTTTGAGATCAATGAGCAAAACAGAATTTGAGGGGTTACTTTAAGCTTATGCACAGAACACCAAATAAGCTAAAACTGAAAAGCAATTATTTGAACTTGTATTAGACCTGGTTGGCTACCTAGAAACAAAAGTTGAAATCAAAACAAGCTAAAATGAGCTTTTGAGAAGCTTTTTCAAAACCTGAGAATCCACTGAGTAAAACTCAGTTAATGCAGATTGACTTGGGACAAAATGATAAGCTCAAGCAGGCCTAGTAAATAAGCTGAATGGAAATTTAAAACTTGGAACTTAAAGAGGACCAGGTTAACTATCCAAAGAAACAAAAATCACAGGTTGAGGTTAACTTATGAGCTTTTTAGAAGCTGATGAAAATGAGCTTAAAACTTGTGCACAGAGCACATTTGACTTTTCTAAAAACCAAATAGTTTGACTAAAATGAATTTTAACTTGATTCTACTAATTGATTATGTAATATTAAGCTAAAGTATGACTGAATTAAGCTAAGTTATCAAGATTAAAGCTACTGTGATAGGTTTGATACTCTAACTCCTAACAGTGATGAAATTAAGATGAGATTAAAAGTATTTTGACTTTTTAGCAACTAAGGACTAGTTTTCTTGTTTAACTGAGTTCTTTAGACCAAGTTTGACACAAAACAATCACAAGCACAGGTCTGCACAATTTTTAACACAGATTAACAAGAGAAACCAAACACTCCTTTAGGAAGCTGTTTTGGTACTTTTCAAAAGATTTCACTGATCCAATCCATGTAAATGATAACAGGTCTTGTAATATTGATTACTAGGACTATTGAAACATTAAACAACAGTATCAATATCATGAAACTCAAGATTAATGAGAATGCTATATTGACTGTTAAAATGAGCTTTTTTCCTAAATACAGATTTAAAAGAACAACCTATCTATTTTATTGATTAGTTGTGATTAAATATGACCAATAAACATAAACAAACAGGAATTTAAGTTAAAGAACAACTCTAATATTGAAATGCCAAAATGATCAAACTGCTTACAAATGAGATTCCAAGTAAAAGAAGAGAACCAAGGACTGTAACCAATTCCTATATGCTCTCCACAGAGCTCTAAACCAAGGCAATCCAAAAGCTACCTTGCTCCAGCTTCTTGATCACAATCACCATGGATTTTTATTTTTAAGCTATTTATTTGATATTTTTGTGAATTTTTGATTTTTGCTAATAAACTGCTTTTAAGAGTATCTAAAAGCTTTAATAAGCTATATAGGGAGCTTATGTGGCTTATGAGTCCAAACTAACAGTTTCTAACAACATTTCAACTTATTGAGATTTTTGAATAATAAGAAAATTGCATAACTTGATATAAGACTTGAAACTGAAATTGGTTGCTTACAAAAGTTTTATTTCAACTTGAAAACATAAAATACAAAGCTTGAAGCTTTTACAAACACTGGAATTTGAAAGTTAGACTAAGACGATATTAAAAATTAAAATTACTCTAGATATTTTACAATACTGCTTCTATCTCTTTCTTTATAGACTTCAAACTTCCCTTGTCGACCTCGAGCTAATCCCACCAAATCGACCATTGAAATCATCCAGATAATCATTTTGCCATTTGTCGAATTTGGCGCCAATTTTTCAAAGAGTTGGTTTTCTCATTAATTGGGGCTTGGATTGATGTGGAGTGGAGGAAGAGTAATCAGTGGATATGGTGAGGTGTAAAGGTGAAAACCAAAGGTTAAAACCACCGGTTTTGGCTAAACCGCTTTGGGAGAGACAAAGAACAAGAGTCATGCGGTATTTTGAATTTAAATATTGGGCGGGTCAAGTGTTGGATGGATTTGGGCTTGGGTTGTTTAATATTGGATCCGTTTGGTTTAGAAGTAACAACAAGGACCATTTATGCAATTCTTTGAAAGTTGAAGGGCTGATCTTGAATATTTTCCAAAGCTCTCATAAGGGTAAAACCTGCCAAGTAAGAATAGTACAAGGACCATTGTTGATAATTTCCTTTTTTGTAAATCCAGGGACCAAAACTGCCAATTTAGAAACTTGAGGGACCAATATTGTAATTTTCTCCAAAGTTTATCATAAGGACCATTTATGTCAAATATGAATAGAACAAGGCTAAAACTTGATAATTTTCACCTTTTAAATTAACCAAGGACTATTTTGACATTTTCAAAGTTAAGGGACTAAAGTTGTCAATTTGTGATTTTAAACTTGGAAGGGTTTGTTTTGACAACTTTTGAATCTCAAGGACCTAAATTGATATTTTACAAGTTTTTGAATTACCAGGACCGATTTTGACAACTTTTGTAACTTGGGGACTAAAGCGCCAATTATGCAAACTTGGTACGTTTTCACCGATTTTGATGTTTTGCATTTAAAACATATAAAACACTTGTTTGTGATATTTTTATCATTTTGATGTGTTTCGAGTGTTTCGGATGTTTTGGCATTCTAACAAGATAAAAATGATGAGTATTTAGACACTCATCAATCCTCACACTAAGATATTGCTAGTCCCTAGCAATGATTTGAGAAAATTTAATGGATTTTATCTCTTTACCAAAAGCCATTACTCGGAGTAGCCAATTGTTTCAGTTCAAGTAAGAACTTTGGTACAATGATAACCAAATGATTTTGAGCAAATCATCGACTTTCAACGGATTTGATTTGTCTTTACCGAAGCCGCTTGCTCGGACTAGCCAACTCTTAGATAAATTATCAATATTATCTTTGGTGAGTCGATTACCAATTATGGTTTTTCCACTGCCTTTACCACAAGCCATAAACTTGCGGGCTAGCCAACTTTTCACTAGTTTAAAGATATGGTGAGTTGAACACCATACAATTTTAGGCAAATTGCAAGCCATAAACAGATTTGAGATATCTTTACCAAGAGCCGTTTGCTCTGGATTAGCCAATCCTTATGTGGGTTAGACATGGCGGATGATTACCATTTTTGAGTAAGTGAAAACACTTGCTCCAAAAAAATTTTGGCCAAAACGGGAATTGGGTGAAATAATTACATGAAATTTGTGAGAATTCCCCACACTTAGAAATGAATATTGCCCTCAATATTCAAAGTACCGCGGTTATGCCGAAACATAGAACATAAAAGGAAATACTACGGCCATTATTTTGTTTTTGATATATACACATTTTTTTTTTTTTTTTTTAGAAAATGATATATACAACAATGGGAAAAACTCCCCACACTAGGGTGGTAGAAAGGGATAAGAAATGTAAATATGGATGAAAATCCATATGATGTGTGCTACTATTTTTGATTCCCGAGTCACTAGCTTGACTCGATCCCGCATTCATTGGTTCATGGGGAATGTTTGTAAATCCGGACAACCATGGGGAATGTCCTCTCCAAAGTAATGCTTTAATCGATGACCATTTACTTTAAAATTAGGACCATCAGTGAGATAACTCAATGGTGCCATAAGGATAAACCTTAGAAATGGTAAATGGACCGGACCGGTGGGACTTAAGCTTTCCCGAGAAAATCTTTAATCTAGAGTTGAAAAGAAGGACTCGATCACCAACGTTAAAACGCGGTTTTGATCTTGGAGTCATGAATCTTCTTTGTCTTTTGTTTATAGATCAAAGAGTTCTCATAAGCTTGATCACGAAGTTCATTTAGTTCATTTATTTGAACTTTTACGTGATCACCGGTGTCTCAGATATCGAAGTTTGCATGTTTTAAGGCCCAGAAGCCTTGTGCTCTAGTTCAATCGGAAGATGGCATGCTTTTCCGTACACTAGCTTGTATGGAGTACACCCAATTGGTGTTTTGTAAGTCAGACGAAAAGCCCGAGAGCGCATCGAGTTTATCCGACCGGATGCACGATTTTCACCTCATCCTTTCAAGTATTCTTTTAATACCACGGTTTGAAACTTCCACCGCCCACTTGTTTGGGGTGGTATGCGATGATAGACGGTGGGTAACACCATACTTTTGCATGACACGATCAAATTGGTCATTACAAAATGTGTACCACGATCACCGATTATTGCACGAGGAGTTCCAAACCGGCAAAGAGAGCTTTCAAAATTTCACAACTACTCGGGCATCATTTGTAGGTAAAGCTTTTGCTTCAACCCATTTTGACAAATAGTCAATGACCACGAGTATGTACTTGTTACCACGAGAAGATGGAAATGGCCCCATAAAATCAATACCCCAGATGTCAAATATCTCACAAACTTGAATGGCATTTTGTGGCATTTCATTCCTTTGAGATATATTCCCATGACGTTGACAAGCGTCACAAGTTTTGACGTAATCGTGGGCATCTTTATAGATTGTGGGCCAATAAAACCCGGAATCAAACACCTTTTTGGCGGTGTAGTTTGGACTATGATGGCCCCCGGTGGGTCCACCATGGCAAGCTTTGAGAATGTCAAGAGCTTCTTGACCATAAACACACCGTCGGATGACTTGATCCGCACAGATTTTGAATAAGAAAGGGTCGTCCCAGAAATAATGTTTAACATCCTTGAAGAATTTATTCTTCTGCTGGGTCGACATCCCTTTCACAATGAAGTTACCCGCATGGTAATTTGCAAAGTCAGCAAACCATGGGGTGGTAGAATTTCCACGAAAAGAAACCGCATTGAGTGTCTCGAGAGGAAATGTTTCATTTATATCCTTTTTCTCGAAAACATCTTGGTGAGGGTTTTCTAATCTGGACAGATGATCGCACCGTGTTCTCGGCTCCTTTTTATCACGTATGATAATATCAAATTCTTGAAGAAGGAGAACCCAACGGAGCAATCTCGCTTTGCATCTTGTTTTGCAAAGAGGTATTTAAGAGTCGAGTGATCCGTATACACTACACATTTGGTCAAGATTAAGTACGGCCGAAACTTCTCAAATGCATACACCACGGCTAATAGCTCTTTTTACGTGGTGGTGTAATGAGTTTGAGCTTGATCATAGTCTTACTTGCGTAGTGAATAGGTCGAAAATGCTTGTTTCTTCGTTGCCCTAGGATCGCGCCCGATAGCAAAATCACTTGCATCGCACATAAGCTCAAAGGGTAAATCCCGATCGGGAGCAACGAGAATGGGTGCTTCAATGAAGCTTTTTCTTCAATGTTTCAAAAGCTACGATGCACTCGGTGAAAAGATAAAGGAGCATCCTTTTCAAGAAGATGGGTCATTGGCCGGGCGATTTTGGAAAAATCTTGAATGAATCTACGATAGAAACCGGCATGACCTAAAAAACTCCTAATACCTTTAACGGTAGTAGGATGAGGCAGTTTAGCAATAACATCGACTTTTGCTCTATCTACCTCAATTCCGTTCTTTGAAATCTTATGGCCAAGGACTATGCCTTCTTTGACCATAAAGTGACTTTTCTCCCAGTTTAGACAAAGATTGGTGTCTTCACACCTTTGAAGCATTTTATCTAAATGGGAGAGACATGTTTGAAAAGAATCCCCAATGACCGAGAAGTCATCCATAAACACTTCCATTGTTTCCCCGATCATGTCGTGGAAAATGGCCATCATACATCTTTGGAACGTGCGAGGAGCATTACATAGGCCAAAAGGCATACGCCTATAGGCAAAAGTTCCGTATGGGCGGGTGAATGTGGTTTTATCTTGATCCTTTGGATCAATGGGAATCAAAGTAACCCGAGAAACCATCAAGGAAACAATAGTATTCATTCCTGCTAATCTCTCAAGCATTTGGTCCATAAAGGGTGAGGAAAATGGTCTTTACGAGTGGCGTCGTTCAACTTACGATAGTCAATGCAAACACGCCATCCGTAACCAATCGAGTTCGAATTAACTCGTTATCTTCATTTGTGACAACATTTATGCCACCCTTCTTAGGAACACAATGAATTGGGCTAACCCAAGGACTATCCGAGATCGGGTAAATCAATCCGCATCAAGAAGTTTGATAACCTCTGTTTGATAACATCATGAATTTTTGATTCACTCTTCTCGATGTTGAACTGCGGCTTAAAGTCATCCTCCATCAAGATTTTATGAGTACGTAACTCGTGGTTGATACCTTAATGTCGGAGAGTTTCCAAGCAATTGCTTGCTTGTGTGACTTCAAGATTTTTATGAGAGCGACTTTTTCATCTTTACTCAAATCTCTAGCAATAATGACTGGTAATTTATCATCACCTTCAAGAAATGCATACTCGAGATGAGGTGGTAAGTCCTTAAGCTCAACCTCGAAATTCTTCGCTTTTCTCAACCGACTTGACTTCCTTGTTATGAAGTTTGATGGAAGGGAGAGGATGAGAAATGTCATGATTTAACAACTTCTCAAGAAGAATATCTCCTCCGATTAATCTCATTTTGATTAATCTCATCGAGAATTGAATCACTAGAGTGAGGGCGATGATGGATCATCATTAAGCAACTTCTCAATGAGAATTATGTCCCCTCAATGTCAATTGAGCGTGATCAATTTCCATGGAATGTAATCATCGGATAAGTAGGCTTCAATCTCTTCTAAGATGAAGTCACTTTCCTCAAATGGGGTGAGAGAAGGAGTAGAATTGGCGATGATAGGTTGAGATGAATGAGTGAGATTATCACTCGAAGAATTATGATCATAACCAAGAACTTCTTGCGAGTACTCTTGATTGGTGCGAAACCGTCAAGTTTTCTCACGCGAGCTGATCACTTGTGAATGACCAGCCGTAAGGAACTTAAAACAGCTCACACACCAACTCAATGAAGATCAGGAGAGTATAGTGTTTCCCCAGGTCGTTAAGTCCCAACGAGCTGTGCGAGAATAGCCAAACGTGTAGTGATCGAGAGGATTTGAACGGGAAAAGAGATGTGATTGATTATAACTACAGAAAAAGCCCATAAACTCCAGGGGCTTAAATGCAAATTAAAGAAAGTTAAAAAGATAAAATCTATTAAATAAATGCTATCACTATATTTAAAATGATGTTTTTGTTTTTATGTTTTTATACAACTGAATTAAAAACTACGTGACGTACAAATAAAAACGTGAAATTTACACAATATAAATCCTAAAAAGATGAAAAATACATTTTTACAATCCTAATGATAAAAGAAAATTTATAGAAAAAGAAAATTATTTTTATAACTATTTATCTAATTATTATTAATTAAAAACTATTTTTAACTAATTAATAATTACCTAAAATACAAGAAAATAGGAAATAAAGCTAGAAAAATAAAATTAAGACTTAGAAAAATCTAAAATAACAAACTAGAATTTTCAAAACTATTTTTGTATTTTTCTGATTATTTTCTATTTTCTAGGAATTAAATACTATTTAAAACTATTTAAATTATTTAAAAATACAAATTTAACTAAGAAAATATGGAAAAATACTTTTTGGGTTTTATATTTATCTTAACTTAATAAAATGAAAATTATTTTTTGAACCTTTTCTTAATTTTTGTATTAAAAGCTATTTAAAATGCTTAAAACTAATTTAAATAAAGAAAAATAGCTAAACACCTTAGAAAAATCTGAAAATTTCAGGAAAAGTTTAAAACATTATTATGAAGCTAGGAAAATTAGAAAACAGGTGCATGTGTGGAGGATTATGCAATCGATGAATCAAGTGCTTATAAATAAGCACTTGAATAAGCCAATTGAGTACCAAAAGCTACCAAATCAAAGCAGAACTCTAATAAGCTAAAACTACTCTAATACAACTGAAACAACAAGCCATGACCTCAGATTTGCAAGTTGCTATGATTTGGTCAATTGAGCAAATGAGCTAAATCAGTTAAAGGGGTACCAAGTTTGAGCTATTGCACAAGATGCTAAATAAGCTGAAATGGAAAACCAATACTAGGGACTTGGATAAGACCTGGTTGACTATGCCTAGACCAAAGAACAGACTTAGATAAGCTCTTATGAGCCCAATGCAAGTGCTGCAAGATCTGCACAAAACACATGCGGATCAAATCAG
Organism: Chrysanthemum lavandulifolium; assembly: GCA_022545495.1. Taxonomy (NCBI): domain Eukaryota; kingdom Viridiplantae; phylum Streptophyta; class Magnoliopsida; order Asterales; family Asteraceae; genus Chrysanthemum; species Chrysanthemum lavandulifolium. The sequence continues at coordinate 16,408,064 of CM040238.1, read as the reverse complement.
ATATCTGCAAGCGTGATGAGCTTGTTTTGACAAGCTCATTTGACCCTTATAGAAAATTAACAAAATTATGAAAAAATGATAAAAGAAACTAGACCAAGAGAGGTTTTAAAAGCAACAAGATTCTCATAATTTGGCCCATAAATGAATCAAGGAAAATTCCTTCATTGAGCTAAAACCGAGTTTTGCACAATCGACTTTTGATTAAGAATTGAAAGTTTGACTTTTCCAACTTAGAGCTTAATTTATGGACTTATTATGATATGTTAAGATGAAATGAAACTTAAATAAGCTAGTTCTCTGAATTTTGAACACAAAATCAAACTTGATTTTTCAAATATCCAACAAGAAGCATACAAATAAGTTGAGAGAGATTTTGACTTTAGAGCTTAGCAGGCAAAATATTAAGACTCAAATGAATGTATATGGACCTAATAAGCATTAACCAACAACTGATTTCCATGGCATAAACCTGTAGGGCAGATTAAGATCTAAAACCAAACACCACTTTAACTACTGATAAGCAATATAAATGAAACAAACTACTGATCTAGATACTCTAACTGATTGAACTGAGTTTAATTATGTTTAATACAACTAAACAAACACCTTTAAACTAATAAAGACCACAAATAACAGATAAGCAAAGAAAACTGCAAATTGACTAAAAATGTGAAAACTGATAAACTAACTTACATGTGTCCAGGTTGTTTGCAGGTTAAAACAAGAACAAAATACCACTATACTAAACCATTTTAAACCCAAATCCAAACCTGCAACACCAAAATCCATCACCACTGCCAAATTCACCCACATTGACTTTTTGTTGACCACTAACCAAAATGACTTGAAACTGGTTTCCAAGCTTTCCAAAAGCTTAAATAAGCTTAAGTAAGCTTAATGTAACTTAAAAACAAGCTGTTAAAGATTGGCATATAAGATTTTGAAAATTGATTTTGCAACAGTACACTTGAAATTATGAAACTGAAGTGAAACTTTGAATTGATACTCAAAATTGAATTACAATCATTAAGTAGCTAAGGTTTAATACATAAAAGCTTGAAATTACATTTTAAGAACTAATTAGAACAGTTTAAGGAAAAACGACATACATTGAAAATTTTAAAACTAACTACCCTCCTTCCTTGCTTCTTTTCTCCTTTTATACTTCCAATAGCTTCCACTGTCCATAAAGTGTTTCCCACCACCTGTTTGGCCAATGGGAGAGTTTAGTGGACTTTGGCCATTTTCTTGGTTTTAAGGAAAAGCGTATTTTGACTTCTAGGTCCGAATTTTGCGGTGGGGGGTGGATAGGTGATATGATGAGGGTGAGAGTTTTGAGGGATAAGGTGATGGGTGAAAGGTGATGGAAAAGGTGTTGCAGATAAGGCAAGTGGGAAGAAAACCTCAAGGGAGGGAAAGGATAAATTTTGACTGGTTTGGTTTGACCAGGGGGGTCAAAAACAGTAAAGGGGTCAAAATGGTTTAAATGGCAGGGTCACAATTCATTTTTGACAAGGCTTATACAAGGACTAGTTTTGTAATTCTTCAAACTTGAGGGGCCATTCCTGTAATTTTCTCAAAGTTAATACAAGGACCAATATTGACAAGCTTCAAAAGTACAAGGACCAATTTTGACAATTTCAAATTTTCCAGGGACCAAACTTGACAATTTTGAAAGTTCAGGGACCTTTTCGCCATTTTACAAAAGATTTATTCAAGGACCATTTTGACAAATTAGAATATTTCAGGGACCTTGAATAACATTTCTTTATTTAGATTTACCAGGACTGCTTTTGACAACTTTGAAACTTGGGGACTAAAGCGCCAATTATGCAAATTTGATACGTTTTCACCGATTTTGATATTTTGCATTTAAAACACATAAAACACTTATTTGTGATATTTTTATCATTTTGATGCATTTCGAGTGTTTTCGGATGTTTTGCGCCTAATTGGTACAAAATGATGAGTATTTAGACACTCATCAATCCCCACACTATGATATTGCTAGTCCCTAGCAATGTTTTGAGAAAAATTAATGGATTTTATCTCTTTACCAAAAGCCATTACTCGGAGTAGCCAAATGTTTCGATTCAAGTAAGAACCATGGTACATCGATAACCAAATGATTTTGAGCAAATCACCGACTTTCAACGGATTTGATTTTGTCTTTACCGTGCCGTACCCTTCCGGACTAGCCAACTCTTAGATAAATTATCAATATTATCTTTGGTGAGCTGATTACCAATTATGGTTTTTCCATCGCCTTTACCACAAGCCATAAACTTGCGGGCTAGCCAACTCTTCACTTTTAAGGATATGGTGAGTCAATACCATACAATTTTGGGCAAATTGTAAGTCGTCAACGGTTTTGAGATATCTTTACCAAGAGCCGTTTGCTCTGGATTAGCCAATCCTTATGTGGGTTAGACATGGTGGATGATTACCATTTGTTGTGTTTAGTACATAGTACTTCCACTAAAAAATTCTAAAATTTGGCCATTTTGGGGAAAAGGGACTAAAAGAGTACATTTATGATCAAAATTAGCGAATTTCCCCACACTTAGAAATGAATATTGTCCTCAATATTCAAAGTACCTACTACATACCGAAACTTAGAACGTAAAAGATAACATTACTAGCTAAGTGTGAAACACAACAATTATTCTCTTTTTAATATATACAATTTTCATTATTTTTAAGGTCTATATACAACATGTGGGCATCTCCCCACACTAGGGTGGTACACACGGTGAAAACCCATGTTAAGCTCATTTGTTTTTATTACCGAGTCGCTAGCTTGACTCGACCCGCATTCATTGGTTCATGGGGAAGTAAGTGGAAGAAACAATCTCCATCGGACTTTCATTCAAGATGTTTGGATAAACATTGAAGCACGTGAAAGTTCCACACCGATGAGATATATTCCGGCTCAAGAATGATAAATGAAAATGCCGGGATCAAAATAGTGTCTTCATTCCCAAGGAGAAACGGAACGAGAAACCACACCATCCGTGAAAATGGAATAAAGATGTGCATCACAATGCAATCCCATTCTTCATTAGTGAGGAGCAAATCACCATTTGTTATATTTTTAAGCTTAGACTTGAAGCTTGTATGGTGATTGGCAACAAAATTTCCGGGAGGAGAGTGGAAACGGTTTTTCAATCAACAGATTTTCAAGAAAGAGGATGTCTCCTCCGAATCATAGTAAGTATTGTCAATCCTGTTGGAATTGACTCATCACTAAGAAAATCATCGACCTCCTTCCAAAGTTATCATCTTCCTCATCCGGAGTGAGAGAAGGAATGGAAGAGTCGGAAATGGGACAAGAAATGAGTGAATGATCATTATATAAGAGATTTCTAGTTTCTCCAAGATCGGCTTCAAATCAAAGAGATCATCGTCACTTTCGATGAAAGTGGATCGATGTGAGTGAGTTCATCGGTGAACTCCTCAAGAAGAGGATCGACCGTGGGAGTGATGCCTCAACATACTCAATGTCTTCATAAGAAGCACAATCGTCGCTAAGATCGGAGAAAGTATCAAAATGATCTTTTGAACACTCAAGAGGAAAGTAGAATCACACATATGCTCGAAGTTCCTGTGACTCTCTCGGGATTGGGACAAGGATCTCAACACTAGACTTTATGAATTCGTCCGATTCCTTTTCGTGAACAAGTGTCAAGATGCTCATCCCCATGTTCGAGAGAGTGAGTAGGAGCTTGGTGTGATAGCGCTTGTTTGAGATGAAATCTCAACCACCGGATATCAACCGACCGAGGAGTTTAGAAGGACTAGCATACATATGTTTTATACTTTCCATTTGTTCTTCCGCTAGTAATTTCATCATAGTCTTTTCTCCCCGATTTTTCATGGAAGGAATTTCAACCGATGAACTTGATGAATCTGCATAAAGTTGACTAATATCAAGGGTAACTTCATCATCATCGCCATCGTGAATGAAACGGAATTGAGAGCTAGATTTGGTGCTTTTTCTTTTGCAATTGATTCCTAATAGATTTTTCAAAGGCCATCCGGGAATCTAATTTAGCAATCCGCTCTTCACTAACAAAACTTCCATGGATTTTTCATTTGGATTATTTTGGGATGTTTACATTCCTTCAAATCTTTCACTAAATCCAAAAGATCAAGTAGAAGATTTTGAGGAAGTGGCTCAGCCGAGGTGGTGCCCGATTCACTTGGTACCGTGGAGGTTGGTCATGATACGAAGAGTCATAATTGTTACAAGGAAATGGACTCCTTGTTTGACAATCGAGCTAGAGCGAGGACCTCCACAATATTCACAACAAGAAACCGATGCGGTCATGAGTCATATGTGTTGTAGTCATAATTGTTATCGAAACCCGCTCATAGACAAGCGTGTTTCCGATTGACAATCGAATCGTAGTGTGAACCACCATAGTACTCACAACAAGAAATCGCCGAGTCTCACAAGTGTGGTAGCCGATGGAATGAATCGGTTGTGTTATGGTAGGAATAGGGATCCCGGTTATAGATGCACCCGCTTCCGATTCCACCATGCTACAACCGGGGCAATTGCCACCATTATAAGGACCACCACACCATTGACATCCAAGAGGGTGAGGATAAGACATAGAAAGAATCAAAGGAGGTAAGAGGGTAAAGAGGAATATTTTGGTATTTTGAAAACATGTTGTAAAAACTAAGAATGAAAATCTTTTGGGTTTTTGATTTTATAGATGGTATAAACAAGGAGTGATGTCAAATCACTAATCGCTAAACGTAAGACTATTAGCATCGCTCCCGCAAGCAGCGCGCCAAAATTTGATTGGTGCGAAACCGTCAAGTTTTCTCACGGTGATCACTTGTGAATGACCACCGTAAGGAACTTAAAACACTCACACACCAACTCAATGAAGATCGAGAGTATAGTGTTTCCCTGTGTCGTTAAGTCCCAACGAAATGCCATGCGAGAATAGCCAAACGTGTAGTGATCGGAGGATTTGAACGGAAAAGAGATGTGATTGATTATAACTACGTAAAAGCCCATAAACCCCGGGGCTTAAATGCAAATTAAAGAAAGTTAAAAGATAAAATCTATTAAATAAATGCTATCACTATATTTAAAATGATGTTTTGTTTTTATGTTTTATACAATCGAATTAAAAACTACGACGTACAAATAAAAACGTGAAATTTACACAATATAAATCCTAAAAGATGAAAATACATTTTACAATCCTAATGATAAAAGAAAATTTATAGAAAAGAAAATTATTTTTATAACTATTTATCTAATTATTATTAATTAAAACTATTTTAACTAATTAATAATTACCTAAAATACAAGAAAATAGGAAATAAAGCTAGAAAAATAAAATTAAGACTTAGAAAATCTAAAATAACAAACTAGAATTTTCAAAACTATTTTTGTATTTTTCTGATTATTTTCTATTTTCTAGGAATTAAATACTATTTAAAACTATTTAAATTATTTAAAATACAAATTTAACTAAGAAAAATATGGAAAAATACTTTTTGGGTTTTATATTTATCTTAACTTAATAAAATGAAAATTATTTTTTGAACCTTTTCTTAATTTTTGTATTAAAAGCTATTTAAAATGCTTAAAACTAATTTAAATAAAGAAAATAGCTAAACACCTTAGAAAAATCTGAAAATTTCAGGAAAAGTTTAAAACATTATTATGAAGCTAGGAAAATTAGAAAACAGGTGCATGTGTGGAGGATTATGCAATCGATGAATCAAGTGCTTATAAATAAGCACTTGAATAAGCCAATTGAGTACCAAAAGCTACCAAATCAAAGCAGAACTCTAATAAGCTAAAACTACTCTAATACAACTGAAACAACAAGCCATGACCTCAGATTTGCAAGTTGCTATGATTTGGTCAATTGAGCAAATGAGCTAAATCATAAAGGGTACCAAGTTTGAGCTATTGCACAAGATGCTAAATAAGTCGAAATGGAAAACCAATACTAGGGACTTGGATAAGACCTGGTTGACTATGCCTAGACCAAAGAATGACTTAGATAAGCTCTTATGAGCCCAATGCAAGTCTTTGCAAGATCTGCACAAAACACATGCGGATCGGTCAGATAAGATGCACAGGCGATGAGCTTGTTTTGACAAGCTCATTTGACCCTTATAGAAAATTAACAAAATTATGAAAAATGATGAAAAGAAACTAGACCAAGAGAGGTTTTAAAAGCAACAAGATTCTCATAATTTGGCCCATAAATGAATCAAGGAAAATTCCTTTCATTGAGCTAAAACTGAGTTTTGCACAATTGACTTTTGATTAAGAATTGAAAGTTTGACTTTTTCCAACTTAGAGCTTAATTTATGGACTTATTATGATATGTTAAGATGAAATGAAACTTAAATAAGCTAGTTCTCTGAATTTTGAACACAAAATCAAACTTGGATTTTTCAAATATCCAACAGTAAGCATACAAATAAGTTGAGAGAGGATTTTGACTTTAGAGCTTAGCAGGCAAAATATTAAGACTCAAATGAATGTATATGGACCTAATAAGCATTAACCAACAACTGATTTCCATGGCATAAACCTGTAGGGCAGATTAAGATCTAAAACCAAACACCACTTTAACTACTGATAAGCAATATAAATGAAACAAACTACTGATCTAGATACTCTAACTGATTGAACTGAGTTTAATTATGTTTAATACAACTAAACAAACACCTTTAAACTAATAAAGACCACAAATAATGATAAGCAAAGAAAACGCAAATTGACTAAAATGTGAAACCGATAAACTAACTTACATGTGTCCGTGTTGTTTGCGAGTTAAAACAAGAACAAAATACCACTATACTAAACCATTTTAAACCCAAATCCAAACCTGGCAACACCAAAATCCATCACCACTGCCAAATTCACCCACATTGACTTTTTGTTGACCACTAACCAAAATGACTTGAAATTGGTTTCCAAGCTTTCCAAAAGCTTAAATAAGCTTAAGTAAGCTTAATGTAACTTAAAAACAAGCTGTTAAAGATTGGCATATAAGATTTTGAAAATTGATTTTGCAACAGTACACTTGAAATTATGAAACTGAAGTGAAACTTTGAATTGATACTCAAAATTGAATTACAATCATTAAGTAGCTAAGGTTTAATACATAAAAGCTTGAAATTACATTTTAAGAACTAATTAGAACAGTTTAAGGAAAAAACGACATACATTGAAAATTTTAAAAACTAACTACCCTCCTTCCTTGCTTCTTTTCTCCTTTTTATACTTCCAATAGCTTCCACCTGTCCATAAAAGTGTTCCCCACCACCCTGTTTGGCCAATGGGAGAGTTTAGTGGACTTTGGCCATTTTCTTGGTTTTATGGAAAACTGTATTTTGACTTCTAGGTCTGAATTTTGCAGGTAGGGGGGGGTGGATAGGTGATATGATGAGGGGGTGAGAGTTTTGAGGGGATAAGGTGATGGGTGAAAGGTGATGGAAAAGGCAGGTGTTGCAGACAAGGCAAGTGGGGAAGAAAACCTCAAAGGAGGGAAAGGATAAATTTTGACTGGTTTGGTTTGACCAGGGGGGTCAAAAACAGTAAAGGGGTCAAAATGGTTTAAATGGCAGGGTCACAATTCATTTTTGACAAGGCTTATACAAGGACTAGTTTTGTAATTCTTCAAACTTGAGGGGCCATTCCTGTAATTTTCTCAAAGTTAATACAAGGACCAATATTGACAAGCTTCAAAAGTACAAGGACCGCTTTGACAATTTCAAATTTTCCAGGACCAAACTTGACAATTTTGAAAGTTCAGGACCTTTTCTCGCCATTTTACAAAAGATTTATTCAAGGACCATTTTGACAAATTAGAATATTTCAAGGACCTTGAATAACATTTCTCTTTATTTAGATTTACCGTGGACTGCTTTTGACAACTTTTGAAACTTGGGGACTAAAACGCCAATTATGCAAATTTGATACGCTTTTCACCGATTTTGATATTTTGCATTTAAAACACATAAAACACTTATTTGTGATATTTTATCATTTTGATGCATTTCGAGTGTTTTCGGATGTTTTGCGCTAATTGGTACAAAATGATGAGTATTTAGACACTCATCAACTCTTCGTAGCAACATCAATGATATCTATTCGTTAACCGATTCGTAATCATAATTTGCGGAGTACCTCAAGTCCGATCAAGGTTAAAAGTGATGACTTCATTACCAACACGTAATGTGATTTCTTGCTCAAATACATCTATGAGAGCACGGCCCGCTCGTGAATCCTCGACCAACAATGAGAGGAACCCGATGATCGGCATCAAAATCAACAACCACGAAGTCACCGAAATGGAACTTTCCTACTTTCACAATACGCCCTCGGCAATGCCAAGAGGACGGATATTGTACGATCCGCAAGCTCGAGAGTCATGCATGTAGGAGTAAGTTCCTAAGAGATAGTTTCTTCCAAATCGAATAAGGCATCGGTTTATGCTTGCACCAAGATCCGCTAGGGCAAAGCATTCAACCATTCCGGAAATACACAAGGTAAGAGAAATTTTCCAGATCTCCAAGCTTTTCGAAGCTTTTGAAATAACTGCAGAGCGCTTCTCGTTAAGAGGAGTTTTAGCCATTTCAAACAACTTTTACTTATTGCTTAACATGTGTTTGAGAGTTGATGCAAACTTGGGCATCAAGATGATAGCATCCGCAAAGCTTATGTCAAAATGTAATTCTTGGAAAATTTGGAAAATTTATCCATTTGATGACTAGCTTTTTCACGGAGCTTTTGCTCATTCAAACGTGATGGATAAGGAATAGAAGATTTGGATTTGGTATTTTCAACGGAGCTGTGTGGTTCAAAAACAACTCTGGATTAGACTTGGGTTTCGGACAACTTGAGGATGGACTACCAAGGTGGGACTTGTCGGTACTAAGTGGACTTGAATAATGCACCTTGTCCGTTGTTTCCTTGGTAACTTGACTCATTGCCACGGGAGGAGGGGCATTGGAGTCGAGGTCCATCATGAGTCGGAGGTTCACTTTCCACTACCTTTGGAAGAGAAGAAGAAGAAGAGGTAGTAGGAATAGCGGGTCCATTGTATGAAACACCACTTCGGTCGTGATCGCTTTAGCATCGCCCCTCGGGTTAGCGATCGTGTTGCTTGGAAGTTTTCCGAGCCCGAGGGTTGATCATTTAAAGACTTTTGAGATCGCTAATCGATCGACCAACAACCTGCTCATTTCATCTTGGGATTTCATGAATCGCTTCAAGAACTCATCGATGATGGTCCCGGAGGAGTAATGACGGAGGTGGATTAGGAGGAAATTTTGAGGTCGGATGTTTTGATTATGACCTTGTTGTTGAAAATTCCCTTGATTGGGATTCACATTCCATGAAATTGATTCCCTCGATTGAAATTGTTTTGATGAAGGTTCCTTGTTGTTGGAAACCTTGATTGGATCCGGATAGAAATTACCTTGGTTTTGATAACCTTGGTTCATTCTAGGTTGATTCGATTCAGTTAGGATTCGGTTAAACCGGTGGTGCCCGATAAGTGTTAGCACGGTAGTTTGGTTCATTCGAGGACGGTATTGATTACCTCCTTGATTTGAAGTACCGCTAGAGCATTGGCTTCAAACGGACTACCATCGATGGCGACAGGTTGTAGTATGCATGAGGACCACCACAAGTAACACAAACTTCAACTTTCTTCACTTCACCATGTGATGGTGTTTGAGTGAATGTGACTTTCTTTTGGTTAGCAAGAACCAAAGCCTGAACAATATCTGTGAGTTTATCAATCTTATCATCGGTGCTAGATGTACTCACTGGAGATGAAGTAGAAGGTCCGGCATTAGACTGATTTTGATATGTCTTAGTGCGGAAAGGACGGACCTGGGACTTGTTTTCAATGATTTGTAAGGCTTCTTTGGTGGTTTTGCTAAGGAAATTACCTCCATGGAGGCATTCGAGAGAGTCTTGGTCGACTTGTCTCGCACCATTATAGAAAGTATCCATTTGCATTAACTCGGTAAAACCATGATGTGGACACTTGAGCAATTCTTTAACGATCCCATGCCTCCCGAATGATTCATCAAATCTCGAGAAAATTTCATTATCTCATTCTTAAGACTTGTGGTTCGGGATGGAGGGTAGAACTCGTTAACAAACTTGGTGACTAGATCTTCCCATGTCTCAATGGAACGAGGGGTTGTTTCTCAAGCCAATTCGGGCTTGTCCTCTAGAGAAAATGGGAACGAAGAAGCTTGATAGCTTCGTGTGGGACATTCTTGTACTTGATGGTAGATGCAATCTTGTTAAACCATCGAATGTGTGCATGAGGATCATCCCGCTCAAAACCATAGAATTGGCTTTGGGTTACCGTTAAGCAACCCGGTTTTGAGTTCGAAGGTATCGCCACAATGGTGGGACAACAATGGCATCTCCGTAACCCTCAATGGGTGCTTGGAGAAGCTCATTCATAGGTTTGTCTTCCGCCATTTCGACGGTGGTGGTGGTAGACGTTCCTCACCACGGTGAAGGAGCCGAACGTCCTCTACGCTCTCGAGGAATCTTTCCAAGTTCGAAAGTGGACTTGTAGAACTGGAAGAACGAGTGCGCATGCACTATGTATAAAAATCAATTTTCCAAAACAAATGAGGCAAAACACAAGTGAACTTAACCAATAATCACAAATGAAATGGCTTTTTGAAAAAGGTACACCAAATCACAAGTGACACAAAGGCAAGTTTTAAATCGATGTTCGGGAACTTATTAATGGTCGCACCCCGCTAGGTAGTGCACCGCCTTGATTTGCGGTGGTTGATTTTTATGTATATTAAGTACCACCGAAAAGACGAGGTATGATTTGTGCAAAGGGGTTTAAAAACTTTTGGAAAATATTTTTGGTATCGTCTCGTTTAAACAAATCGTATTTCTTTAAGAATCACCTTAAAAGAAACACAAGCTAGAAAACGTTACGATTGTTTTGTTGTTTTATATTGTTTTTGGTGTTTTAACACTTTAGGAAAAGTGTTAATGAACTTTTGATTTATATTAACTTTACGAAAACTTTTACAAACCGTGGTATATGTGCAAGTACGGGTCTCGAAAATGCTAGAACACGCTTACGACCTCCCGGCAATGGCGCCAAAATTTTGATCTGCGCTAAACCGTCAAGTCTAACAGACTTAAAACAATTTAAACACAAATGCAATTAAGATCGAGGAATATAGGGATTCTGGGTCGTTAAGTCCCACGGAGGATGAATTGGTGTAAAACACTTGATCGATGGTAGAATGATCACTAAGGATAGTGATCGATGGGTTTTGGATGGATAATTACCTAAAGAAAAGATCCAAATTAAAGCGACTTAAATGCAAATTAAGAAAATTAAAAGTTAAAATTTATTAAATAAATGCTATCACTATTTTTAAAGTGATGAACGTTTAAAACCTAAAACGACGTTTAAATAAAATTACGTAGACGCACAAAATAAAACGTGAGTTTTAAGAAATAAAAGATCTACAAATATGAAAATGATATTTTTACAATCCTAATAATAAAAGAAAATTATTAGAAAAGAGAATTATTTTACAACTATTTATTTAATTATTATTAATTAAAACTATTTATTAAGTATTTAAAATGCACTAAAATACAAGAAAATACAAAATTAACCTAGAAAATGAAATTATAACTTAGAAAAGTCTAAAATATGATAAAACTTATTTTAAAACTAAAAATATATTTTTAGACTTATTATGTATTTATTATTAATTTAAAACTATTTAAAACTAATAAAAATGCTAAAAATACTTTTAAACTAGAAAAATTATGGAAAAATAATTTTATTACTTTTATATTTATCTTAACCTAAGAAAATTGAAAATCATTTTTTTTAACTTTTTATATTTTATTTGTATTAAAAGCTATTTAAAAATGCCTAAAAACTGTTTTTAATTAAGAAAAATAGCAAACAGTTATGAAAAATTATGAAAATTTCAGGAAAAGTCTATTTTAATCTACTGAATCTAAGAAAAATAGAAAAACATGGGCTTGTGTGGAGAAATAAGCAACTGCAGTGGCAACTACTTATTTATAAGCACTTGAAAAAGCCAAATGATAACCAAAGACCACCAAACCTACACAGAAGCTATATTAAGCTAAAATGACTCAAATGGAACAGGTTTCAACAAGTCCTAACCCACAGAACCATAAGCTCAACAGATTTGATGTTTGAGATCAATGAGCAAAACAGAATTTGAGGGGTTACTTTAAGCTTATGCACAGAACACCAAATAAGCTAAAACTGAAAAGCAATTATTTGAACTTGTATTAGACCTGGTTGGCTACCTAGAAACAAAAGTTGAAATCAAAACAAGCTAAAATGAGCTTTTGAGAAGCTTTTTCAAAACTCGAGAATCCAATGAGTAAAACTCGCTTAATGCAGATTGACTTGGGACAAAATGATAAGCTCAAGCGTGCCTAGTAAATAAGCTGAAAATGGAAATTTAAAACTTGGAACTTAAAGAGGACCAGGTTAACTATCCAAAGAAACAAAAATCACAGGTTGAGGTTAACTTATGAGCTTTTTAGAAGCTGATGAAAATGAGCTTAAAACTTGTGCACATAGCACATTTGACTTTTCTAAAAACCAAATAGTTTGACTAAAATGAATTTTAACTTGATTCTACTAATTGATTATGTAATATTAAGCTAAAGTATGACCTAATTAAGCTAAGTTATCAAGATTAAAGCTACCGTGATAGGTTTGATACTCTAACTCCTAACAAAGATGAAATTAAGATGAGATTAAAAGTATTTTGACTTTTAGCAACTAAGGACTAGTTTTCTTGTTTAACCGAGTTCTTTAGACCAAGTTTGACACAAAACAATCACAAGCACAGTCTCGCACAATTTTAACACAGATTAACAAGAGAAACCAAACACTCCTTTAGGAAGTCGTTTGGTACTTTTCAAAAGATTTCACTGATCCAATCCATGTAAATGATAACAGGTCTTGTAATATTGATTACTAGGACTATTGAAACATTAAACAACAGTATCAATATCATGAAACTCAAGATTAATGAGAATGCTATATTGACTGTTAAAATGAGCTTTTTTCCTAAATACAGATTTAAAAGAACAACCTATCTATTTTATTGATTAGTTGTGATTAAATATGACCAATAAACATAAACAAACAGGAATTTAAGTTAAAGAACAACTCTAATATTGAAATGCCAAAATGATCAAACTGCTACAAATGAGATTCCAAGTAAAAGAAGAGAACCAAGGATCAGAACCAATTCCTATATGCTCTCCACAGAGCTCTAAACCAAGGCAATCCAAAAGCTACCTTGCTCCAGCTTCTTGATCACAATCACCATGGATTTTTATTTTTAAGCTATTTATTTGATATTTTTGTGAATTTTTGATTTTTGCTAATAAACTGCTTTTAAGAGTATCTAAAAGCTTTAATAAGCTATATAGGGAGCTTATGTGGCTTATGAGTCCAAACTAACAGTTTCTAACAACATTTCAACTTATTGAGATTTTTGAATAATAAGAAAATTGCATAACTTGATATAAGACTTGAAACTGAAATTGGTTGCTTACAAAAGTTTTATTTCAACTTGAAAACATAAAATACAAAGCTTGAAGCTTTTACAAACACTGGAATTTGAAAGTTAGACTAAGACGATATTAAAAATTAAAATTACTCTAGATATTTTACAATACTGCTTCTATCTCTTTCTTTATAGACTTCAAACTTCCCTTGTCGACCTCTGAGCTAATCCCACCAAATCCTGACCATTGAAATCATCCAGATAATCATTTTTGCCATTTGTCGAATTTGGCGCCAATTTTTCAAAGAGTTGGTTTTTCTCATTAATTGGGGCTTGGATTGATGTGGAGGTGGAGGGGAAGAGTAATCAAGTGGATATGGTGAGGTGTAAAGGTGAAAACCAGTGGTTAAAACCACTGGTTTTGGCTAAAACTGCTTTGGGAGAGACAGTGAACAGTAGCCGCGGTATTTTTGAATTTAAATATTGGGTCGGGTCAAGTGTTGGACTGGATTTGGGCTTGGGTTGTTTAATATTGGATCCGTTTGGTTTAGAAGTAACAACAAGGACCATTTATGCAATTCTTTGAAAGTTGAAGGGCTGATCTTGAATATTTTCCAAAGCTCTCATAAGGGTAAAACCTGCCAAGTAAGAATAGTACAAGGACCATTGTTGATAATTTCCTTTTTTGTAAATCCAGGGACCAAAACTGCCAATTTAGAAACTTGAGGGACCAATATTGTAATTTTCTCCAAAGTTTATCATAAGGACCATTTATGTCAAATATGAATAGAACAAGGCTAAAACTTGATAATTTTCACCTTTTAAATTAACCAAGGACTATTTTTGACATTTTCAAAGTTAAGGACTAAAGTTGTCAATTTGTGATTTTAAACTTGAAGGGTTTGTTTTGACAACTTTTGAATCTCAAGGACCTAAATTGATATTTTACAAGTTTTTGAATTACTGAGGACCGATTTTGACAACTTTTGTAACTTGGGGACTAAAGCGCCAATTATGCAAACTTGGTACGTTTTTCACCGATTTTGATGTTTTGCATTTAAAACATATAAAACACTTGTTTGTGATATTTTATCATTTTGATGTGTTTCGAGTGTTTTCGGATGTTTTGGCATTCTAACAAAGATAAAATGATGAGTATTTAGACACTCATCAGTACGAAAGCGTACCCTAATTGTATGTAGAATTGTCTAAGTAATTTCATATATGAATCATTATGTTAGCTAACAATGCGAATATGTTAGTATTGTATGGTATTTGATTGTGTTAGACTGTTGTAAATGGTTATAGGACTTTAGTGATTAATTTCGGAAAGTTCCCGTCCGAAGTAAATCATCCCATAGAAAACCCGTCCAAAATTAACTTATTAGAAATTAATTTCGGAAAGTCCCTTGTTTGGGTCTGTTTTTTGAATGTTTTGTCTCATTTATGATATGAATGCAAGATAATTGATTTACTATTTGTAAAAATTTCGGTGTTTCCCATTTACTCATACGAATATGTCTTTAATGCACATATTTGGGGAGTTGAGGGGAAATGTTGCTGAAATTTTCTCAAATAGTAAATTCAGTTATACGCATTTATATATGAGACGAAACATTCAAAGAGTGTGTTAGGATTGTCTTCCATAGTTGAATTAGGTGAACAAAATGTACAACTCGTAATTCCACCTCTATGTGTTTACGTGTAGATTTTTGTGAACATGTTTAATTATATATAATTAGTGTATCTTTATTTTGAGAACCTTGTTAAGTGCGAGAACTGCGAGAAATCCCATTGACCAATCATAATTTAGTAAACCATTTTTCTTTTAAATTAATATAATTAATTCATAGGGGCATTAAGGGAATTTAACATTCACACACTCTTTAACTGATAATTCCTCAAAATTTTCCTATAATCATGCCAAATACGGTTTCTTATTTTAAAAGTCGGATTTTTTTTTTCTCTAAAATTCACTAGGTACAATCAAACCCTATTCCAGAATTGAGAGCCACCCCCATAGCCACCTTCATGTTGTTTCTAGATCCATGTTTAAGGGTTGTTTTCACCATAACCCTAATTAGATCCGATCAGATCCACCATAACCATTGCCGACCCTTTCAAATACAGTTTTAGTTTTATCTCTTTGGCTCTATCTCCTATAACCCTAATCGTAATTAACGACCAGAAAGAGGAAGGAAAAGACTGGTGTCGCGGCTTGTGTCAAAGGGGTTTAGCTTTTAAGGCTTGTGGAGAATGGCTTTTAGTGGTAGGTGGTCAAAGGGGTCCCAGAAGGTGAAGCCATTGTTCTTAATTCCTGGAGTCCGAAATCGGGTGTCAAAGACGGGATCTTGGACTGGAAGGTTCTTGGTGTCAAGGAACACGCGGTGTATTCGTTTACAAGCGTGCGGTGATGGGCTCCGAGGACCGACCATATGTTTAAACTTTCTTTCAAGGTTAACTTTGATACTTTCATTCTCGCCATTAGTTTTCTTTAAAACATTGTTGTAAGTCAAGCTCTGTACTTTCATAATCTGTAGCCTCTTTAGTTACAGGGTTGCCCTTCTTTTCTTAATTCTTTTTTTGTTTTTTTATATCTTTCGTGTGTATCATCAATTTCTGTTGGTTGGTTGTAATTGTTACGCTGGTTGTAATTGTTAGGAAGATTCAGCAGACATTGATAAAGCTAAAGAAATATCAGTTTCCCTTGTATCATCAATTTTGGAAGTTATGTCTAGTGGTTGGGATGCGTGCAGTCTCGATGCGACTGGCCACGAACAATATAAACCCTTTTCTTTCTCATGGGTTTCTTTCAAGTTTAGAGGAGTCACGTTCTGCAGTAAAGGTTAGGCATGTTATCCTCAACAGCATTTCCTACTAAATTTTTTATGAATTTATGAATTTATTTTTTCCATCAGTTGTGATTATTTACTCTGTGCATATACTTTTGATCTTGGCCCCTTGTCTTTTGACTGTATATGTTATATGTACAACTTTCATATGGGCTCCTCCATGAGTGCCTGATCTCTCCAACTTGGTTTCAAATATGTGGAAACTTTTGGTGAAGGATATATTGTTCAAATGAATAATCACAAATAAATAACATATCTCTTGTTGCCAATTGGAATTGGATAAAAAGTGATGGTTTGAGGAAAAAATTGATGACTTAAAGAGGGTCAGGTGTTTCGCGTAATTAAAAAATTCTTTACTTACTTCTTTGGTGTGCATTAAGAATAATGGTTAGTTAGTTTCTAAATTAGTAATGCAATCTCTTTTGACTATAATGATTAACTTAAAAGAACAATACTCTATGCATTTCAACCTGTTTGTTAATTAAGCTCCCGTCTCACCTTTTACCGTTAAAACATAGATGTTAACGTATAAAACATAGATGTTTACGTTTAAAACATACATGTTTACGTATAAAAACATACATGTTTACGTATAAAAACATATATGTTTATGTATAAAACATATATGTTTTGTGTTTGATTTATATAAAACATATATGTTTTGTGTTTAGATATATGTTTTGCATATATAAAAAATTTTGTCTCATGTTTATTTGTGTTTGTTAGTTTAAGCTTGTTCATGTGTGTTATGTTATCTTGAGTTTTATTTTAAAAGTATTTAATCTTGGCTATTATTTTTTCTAGGCGTGACATTCTTTGAAGGTGTGCATACATGCTGGAAGTACATATATGTTATTGGAAGGCGTTCATGTATGTTTTTGGAAGACATGCGCACATGTTCAAAATAATATGATGAGAAACTTCAAACACATATGTTTTGTGCACATATGTCTGTTTACGTTAATTATTGTTAGTGCACACGTGTAAAGATAGATTATATTAATGTATTTCTTCTTATTATAAATTTGTATTTTAATTGTATTTCATCCATATCGAATTTTGTGTTTAACATTATGTTCTTGGTTGTTATAAATTTTCTTGATCTAAAAACACATATGTACATTTTCATTTGAAAAACATGTATGTCGAAAAACTATTCCAAAACCAAAATAATAAAATTAATTCATAAAAACACATATGCACTAAATTAGTTTTACAACATGCATGTTCAAAAAAAGCAAAAAACGAAAAAAAAAAAAAAAAAAAAAAACGAAAAATAATATAAAATTGACTTTTACTATTATACCCTTTTGGATTAAATAAAAATGTTTTATAATTCAAAAATGCTATGTTGCATTAATATGTTGGATAATATGCATTACTAGGAGTACATAAGGGGTTCTCGCAGTTCTCGCACTTAACATGGTTCTCAAAATAAAGGCCCCCTATATAATTATTTGTTGCATTATTAAAACGCAGTTCTTCCAATTGATAAGAGTTTGGTCTCATTATCTTGTGCTAGCAGAGAACTTTTAGTTGGTCTTAAATCTTTTTGCGAGTATTGCAAGTCCTTAGTGAATGTTGATGGGAATATAAAATGTCCATGTGCTCGTTGTTTTAACGTTAACTGAATAAAGCACGAACATTTGTATGAGTATGTGGGCCCTCAAGCTTCGTGGTTCTCCAACATGGTCTGGGAGTTGTTACGGGAATCAATTCCCATGCATTACGATTCATGCGATAAGGTTCCCGAGACCGCCAAGGCCCACATCGATAACCAGCTACACGTTAGTTTTTTTTTATCTTTTAATTTTTAATTATTGTGTTTATTTATTTTAAATGTGCTTATTTATTTAAATTTTTCTGTTTATTTAAATTTGTATATTTATTTTAATTATATTTTATTTCAGCATTTCTTTGATCTCGACGAACACCTTGCCGGTCCGCATGGAGAACATAGTGTCACCAGTATCGAAGCTTATCTCAAAAAGCGATACGATGACAACAAATACAAATTCAAATTGAAGAATTTTACATAACAAGGTGGGGTTGAGAAAGTAGACGACATTAAGAATAAACGTCCAGCGAACAAGATGCTCATGGATTAGAAGAATGTATAAGTTTCGGATCGAAACTTTATAATAATAATAATAATAATAATAATAATAATAATAATAATAATAATAATAATAATAATAATAATAATAATAATAATAATAATAATAATAATAATAATAATAATAATAATAATAATAATAATAATAATAATAAAGTTATGTTATTATAAAAAGTAAATAATAATAATAATAATAATAATAATAATAATAATAATAATAATAATAATAATAATAATAATAATAATAATAATAATAATAATAATAATAATAATAATATGGTTGATTTCGCACCGGGTCGTGCGGTGATCGAAGCAGCGCAACGTAAGCGTGGTAAGTATGAGGCAAAATGTGCGGACATTGGATATAGGTTTCTCCCCTTCTCATTCTCTTCATTTGGAGAGCTTGAGAAGGATGCGGTAACCCTACTAAAGCGCATCCGAAGTTTCTCGTTGACTCAGGAGATTGGTGCACGTGCTGATGATCATATTTTTAGTAGGATTAGCTTTGCTATAGCTAGAGGAGTGGGGCCCAATTAGTTTCTCGGCTCCCCACTAATTTCTTGTAAATCCTATGATTTTTTAATAAAGTGATGTTTTATAATATAATAATAATAATAAAAATAATAATAGTAATAATAATAATAATAATAATAATAATAATAATAATAATAATAATAATAATAATAATAATAATAATAATAATAATAATAATAATAATAATAATAATAATAATAATAATAATAATAATAATGTCAAGAGTGGTGCTTTTAATTTTCATAGATTAAGTTTTGTATCCAGAAAGGAGTGGGAACACAACTAGTGTCTCGACTTCCCACAAATTTCTTGTAAAATCCCTTTGGTTTTCTAATAAAGTGATGTTTTATAAAAAATTAAAATATAATAATAATAATAATAATAATAATAATAATAATAATAATAATAATAATAATAATAATAATAATAATAATAATAATAATAATAATAATAATAATAATATTATTATTATTATTATTATTATTATTGAGGATTCGGTTTTGGACGTGCTTGGTGGCTTTGATTTATCTCTTCTTGATACTTTATTCTCCAAGGGGTTGCGGATCGTCAAATCTATCCTCCTAAATGTCGCCCTGAGTTCTCTCGTGTTTTGAAAAGAGCTCTTGATAAGGTGATCCGCACGCTGATGATATTTCTTGTTGGGTTGGTTTGTTTGTCCCGCCTCTTTGTCTACTTAAAACCTTTGCCCGAGGAGTAGTCAAGAGGGTAGGTGGGTGATTCGTGTAAAATAAACACAATTATCAACGATACCAAAATATCCGTAAAACTCGACAAATCAACCTTTACAAAAAGGTTAACGATCAAATCCTACGGTTGTGATAAAAGTGAAACCGGAAGTGATTTCCGGTCGTGTCCCAACGAGGTGTGAAATTGACGGAACCGTTGAGTTTCGTGATTATGGACTTGAATTGGTTAAACGAATTTTTGGAATTATGATTACGTATTCTACAAAATAAAGAACGAAAATGAAAATAAAGCATGTAAAACTAAGAAAACACTAAATAAACTACGACTAAGCCTAAGAAACAATAAAACAACGCTACACTAAGTCCTAGGGCATTCAAACTAAAAAACGCGAAAACCGGTAACGCACCGAGCCTAAAACGTGAGAATTATGAAATTTAAGGCCTACGGGTGCAAAACCAATTTTCCTACGTTCTACATGACCAAAAATAATTTTAGGAAAAAGCGGAATATTTTTTTGAGTTTTAAATTATTTATTAAGAATTAATTACTAATTTAATCTAATTAATTAATAAAAAATACTAAACATTTTTAGAAAAATCTAAGCAAATTAGAAAAATTACTCTTAATAATCTGAATTTAAGAAAGATAAAAAAATTGTGGATTGATTCGGAAATAAGTCAGAAAAAAAAAAGAAATAAGCTACTAAATAAGTTAACAAGGTCTTGAAAAGCAAACCGCTTAGTACCCTTAAAAGTTTAATTGTGTACAATTATAACCAAAGAAGTCCCAAGGCGCTTGGACAAAGGTGCGTGATGTGGTTGTGTTCAAGAGAGCGCAGTCCGATGTTCGAATCCCACTGCCCACCTTTTGTCTCACTTATTTATTTTTTGATTTTTCAGCTTTTGCAAATGAACAATGAATACAAAGAACAACTTTTTTACAAAAACTAAAGTTACAAACTGCAAAATAAGCTTCTAAACAAAGAGAGAAAATGAAACTAAAAAAAATATGCTAAGGGCTTGTTTGGGATTAGCTAACTAGGGACCAAGAATACTTGTAAAACTTCAAATAAGCTAACACTAAGAAGGCAAATAATTAGATTAACCAATAGACACTAGATTGAACCTACACAAGCCAAAGACTACACTAAGAGCTAAAAAAGTAAGAAGAAAGGATCATCATTGTTTGTTTGGTGCATGCCGACCTTGGGAAGGGTGAAAGAAAGTAGTGGGTTTGGGATTAGGGATTATTTGGGTAAAAGGATTAAGGTGGTTTTGGGTTTGATGAAGTCGGATAATAGAGATTTGAGAGGTGGAGTGTTCTTGGGAGGTGGGAAAGGGTATCTAGGGTTCTGGGGATTGGGTTTGTGTGGGCGGGAAAGGGAAGAAGACAGAGGGTGGTTTTGTTATTGCATTGACCGGGTCAAGATGTTGGGTTGACCGGGTTAGAGATTGGACTGGATTGGGATAGTTGTATTTTGGGCCTAAGTAGTGGATTTGGTATAAACTTAGGACAAGTATTGAATCCAAGGTGTATTTGAGGGGTGTAAATTGCCAAGTCTGATTTCTTCAGGGACCATTCATGCAATTCTAAAAATATTAATCAAGGGTCATTCTTGTCACTCCCAAATAAGCCAAGGACCAAACCTCAGAATCTCAAGTAATACAAGGACCGAATGTGCCAATTTTGAAACTCAAAGGACCAAACTGTAATTTTCCAAAAATTATCAAAAGGACCAAATTTGACAATTAAGAATTACCAAAGGACTAAAAATGTTTATTTTCCAATTTAAAATGTCCAGGTGAATTCATGCTTTTTGAAATTCCGTGGACTAAAGTTGCCATTTTAAAAGTTGGGGACCGAAACCGCCAATTATGCAAACT
This sequence comes from Chrysanthemum lavandulifolium, assembly GCA_022545495.1. Classification (NCBI taxonomy): domain Eukaryota; kingdom Viridiplantae; phylum Streptophyta; class Magnoliopsida; order Asterales; family Asteraceae; genus Chrysanthemum; species Chrysanthemum lavandulifolium. Next base: position 16,386,399 of record CM040238.1, on the reverse strand, counting down.
TTGTTCGTTTTTCATTTGTTTTGCATCCGAAACATATAAAACACAATTTTGAGATATTTTAGTATTTTGATGCATTTTGAGTGTTTTAGATGTTTTGCAAATTTCAGATTGACCAAAATGATGAGTGAATACGCACTCATCAAATCCCCACACTAAAACATTGCTAGTCCCTAGCAATCTTTCGAAAAACTTAATGGATTTGAATCTCTTTACCAAAAGCCATTACTCGAGTAGCCAAATGTTTCGATTCAAGTAAGAACTATGGTACATCGATAACCATATGATTTTGAGCAAACCACCGACTTTCAACGGTTTTGATTTGTCTTTACCGTGCCGCTTTGCTTCGGACTAGCCAACTCTTAGATAAATTATCAATATTATCTTTGGTGAGTCGATTACCAATTATGGATTTCCAACTGCCTTTACCACAAGCCATAAACTTGCGGGCTAGCCAACTCTTCACTAATTAAAGATATGGTGAGCTGAACACCATGCAATTTTGGGCAAATTGCAAGCCATATAAACGGATTTGAGAAATCTTTACCAAGAGCCGTTTGCTCCTGGATTAGCCAATCCTTTTGTTTATTAGACATGGCGGACTGATAACCAATTAAGTAAGTGTAGAACACTTACTCCAAAAAAAAAATTTGGCCAAAAACGGGGGGATTGGGCGGTATAATTACATGATGAAATTCGTGAGAATCCCCCACACTAGAAATGAATATTGCCTCAATATTCAAAGTACCGTGGTTATGCCGAAACATAGAACGTAAAGGGAAATACTACGCCATTATTTAGAAAGATGATTTTTTTTTTTTTTTTTTTTTTTTTTGAAAACTTATATATATAGAACATGTGGGCAACTCCCCACACTAGGGTGATACACACGGTGAAAACCCATGTTATGCTATTGTTTTTGTTAACCGAGTCGCTAGCTTGACTCGACCCCAATTCATTGGTCCATGGGGAGCAAGTGGAATAGAAAATCGCCATCGGACTTTCATTCAAATGGTTTAGATAAACATTGAATGTGCCGAAAGTTCCACCGATGAGATATACATAGAACCGCTCAAAATGATAAATGAAAATGCCGGGTCAAAGATAGTGTCTTCATTCCCGAAGGAGTGAAGATGAAGAGAATCACGATATTTGAGGAAAGGAAGAAAGGTCTTGATAACAATCAAGATCCATTCCTCATCCTCAAATGCGACGACGGGAGGAAGGGTGAAGGTAGTATCATCAATAAGCAAACTCGTATGATAGAGTACACCTTCCTCCGAGCTAATATCATCCTCAAGAGCAAAGTAGAAATGATCATGTTCCGGAGGAGATATATCATGAGAGAGTTCACCGAGAACTCTTCATGGAGAGAATCATTCACACGAGGTGAAATTGTGAACTCTTGTTCCATTGTGGGCTCATCACTATCCTCAACTGAGTATCAAAGAGTGGATTCTCGAATTGAAGTGAATTCGTAGTCGAATTCAAATAGAGGATTAGTGAAAGTAGCTTTGAATGTTTCGGGAACAAAGTGATCAACATTCTCATTTGGATTGTTGGGATAAGAAGTGAGTGAACGATCATTATCAATGAGACTTTCGCCTCCCGGATCGGCTCAAATCAAAGAGTGGATTGATGTGAGTGAGTTCATCGGTGAACTCCTCATGAAGGGATCGACATCGATTGTGGAAGTGATGCCTCAACGTACTCGATGTTTCCAAAGGAAGCACAATCGTCGCTAAAATCGGAAAAAGTTTCCAAATGATCATTTGAACACTCAAGAGGGAAAGAGAATCACACATATGATCGAAGTTCCTGTGACTCTCTCGGGATTGGGACAAGGTTCTCAACACTAGACTTTATGAATTCGTCCGATTCCTTTTCGTGAACAGTGTCAAGATGCTCGTCCCCATGTTCGAGAGAGTGAGTGGGAGCTTGGTGTGATAGCGCTTGTTTGAGATGAAATCTCAACTCTTTGGAATATCAACCGACCGAGGGAGTTGAGAAATATTATCTTTAAAAGGATAAGAACTCTCCTCGTCATCATCATAAAGAGTCGCCTTAAGAAATTGGGAACGCCTTGAGCCGCTTGCTCTAGGACTAATAATTCTTCCCTAGATTGGTGGGCCTCTCGCTCTTGACAAGCAATTCTCCCATGGTCTTTTCACCACTCACTTGATTTTTAAAGTTACTAATCATATCATCAAGTGTTTTCATTGCGGTTTCAAAATCTTGGGAGATTTCTTGAGACAACGGCTCGTGGATTTTGAACCGTATGGTGCTGTGGAGGTTGGAAATTGTCAAACATGTGAGAGTCATGATTGTTACAAGGAAATGGATTCCTATTTGACAATCGAGTGGAGTGGGGACCTCCACAAGACTCACAACAAGAAACTGTTGAGTCCGGATTGGTGAATCATGTGGATTCGGTCATAACCAAAGTTCGAGCATCACCGGAAAACTGCTCACGCACAAACGTGTTTCGGACCGACACTCAAATCCTTGGTGAGGACCTCCACAAAATTCACAGCAGAATGTTGATCATATGAAGATAAGTCGGGCTGTGGTGGGTAATTGAAAAAATTTGAGGAGTCGTTAAATGAGTTCGGATTAGGATCATAATCAAATGAATTCCTCGACCCACAAAACAAACAACTCCCGTTATGGATATCATTACCACATTGTACACAAGTACACCAACGACAGGGTGAACCAAAGAGAGGCTCACCACAACCGACACAAGGAATAAACGATTGCATTTGAGAGTTATGAAGAGGAATCAGTTTATTCAAAGAATCAACAAAACCAACATTTTGATCCGAATGACTATCAAGTCTCAAGAACATTCGTAAAAATCGGGAGGTGGGACAAGTGATGTGCTCGAGAGCTAGCAATTTCCACCACTTCCGTTATTGTCTCCGGTTCTTGAACGGGTTCATCGGGTTGTGGCGGATGGTCGGAAAAACTTGGAGAATCATCGAGAGAGTTATCAGATGATTCGCACCAATAACAATATTTGCTTGCACCCATCCTTCCACATTGCTTGCATAAACAATCCGGATTCTGACAATCGAGCTGATCCTCTTCCATACGGCTTTTGCAGTGGAAACAACGAGGATAATCGAACGTCGCCATGAGAATTAAACATGTAGAGGGTTAAAGAATTAGAATCAAATGGTCGAGAGGATACGAAGGATAGAATCAAATGGTAAAAGAGGGTAAGAGAAATAGAATCAACGAATAAGAGGAATGAGAAGAATATTTTTGTATTTTTGGATTTTATGAAAAACGGTAACTTCACGAGGAAGGTTCTTCAAGTCACTAATCGCAAAAACTTCACGATATTGTCGCAACACACCTCCCCGGCAGCGGCGCCAAAATTTGATTCGTGTAAAATAAACACAATTATCAACGTATACCAAAATATCCGTAAAACTCGACAAATCAACCTTTACAAAAAGGTTAACGATCAAATCCTACGGTTGTGATAAAAGTGAAACCGGAAGTGATTTCCGGTCGTGTCCCAACGAGGTGTGAAATTGACGGAACCGCTGAGTTTCGTGATTATGGACTTGAATTGGTTAAACGAATTTTTGGAATTATGATTACGTATTCTACAAAATAAAGAACGAAAATGAAAATAAAGCATGTAAAACTAAGAAAACACTAAATAAACTACGACTAAGCCTAAGAAACAATAAAACAACGCTACACTAAGTCCTAGGGCATTCAAACTAAAAAACGCGAAAACCGGTAACGCACCGAGCCTAAAACGTGAGAATTATGAAATTTAAGGCCTACGGGTGCAAAACCAATTTTCCTACGTTCTACATGACCAAAAATAATTTTAGGAAAAAGCGGAATATTTTTTTGAGTTTTAAATTATTTATTAAGAATTAATTACTAATTTAATCTAATTAATTAATAAAAAATACTAAACATTTTTAGAAAAATCTAAGCAAATTAGAAAAATTACTCTTAATAATACTGAATTTAAGAAAGATAAAAAAAATTGTGGATTGATTCGGAAATAAGCTGTGAAAAAAAAAAGAAATAAGCTACTAAATAAGTTAACAAGGTCTTGAAAAGCAAACTGCTTAGTACCCTTAAAAGTTTAATTGTGTACAATTATAACCAAAGAAGTCCCAAGGGCAGTTGGACAAAGGTGCGTGATGTGTGGTTGTGTTCAGCAGAGCGCAGGTCCAGTGTTCGAATCCCACTGCCCACCTTTTGTCTCACTTATTTATTTTTTTGATTTTTCAGCTTTTGCAAATGAACAATGAATACAAAGAACAACTTTTTTACAAAAACTAAAGTTACAAACTGCAAAATAAGCTTCTAAACAGCAGTGAGAAACAGAAACTAAAAAAAAATATGCTAAGGGCTTGTTTGGGATTAGCTAACTAGGGGACCAAGAATACTTGTAAAACTTCAAATAAGCTAACACTAAGAAGGCAAATAATTAGATTAACCAATAGACACTAGATTGAACCTACACAAGCCAAAGACTACACTAAGAGCTAAAAAAAAGTAAGAAGAAAGGACGGCTGCTGTTTGGCTGGTGCGCTGACCTTGGGGAAGGGTGAAAGAAAGTAGTGGGTTTGGGATTAGGGATTATTTGGGTAAAAAGGATTAAGGTGGTTTTGGGTTTGATGAAGCTGGATAATAGAGAGTTGAGAGGTGGAGTGTTCTTGGGGAGGTGGGAAAGGGTATCTAGGGTTCTGGGGATTGGGTTTGTGTGGGCGGGAAAGGGAAGAAGACAGAGGGTGGTTTTGTTATTGCATTGACCGGGTCAAGATGTTGGGTTGAACGGGTTAGAGATTGGACTGGATTGGGATAGTTGTATTTTGGGCCTAAGTAGTGGATTTGGTATAAACTTAGGACAAGTATTGAATCCAAGGTGTATTTGAGGGGTGTAAATTGCCAAGTCTGATTTCTTCAGGGACCATTCATGCAATTCTAAAAATATTAATCAAGGGTCATTCTTGTCACTCCCAAATAAGCCAAGGACCAAACCTGTAAATCTCAAGTAATACAAGGACCGAATGTGCCAATTTTGAAACTCAAAGGACCAAAACTGTAATTTTCCAAAAATTATCAAAAGGACCAAATTTGACAATTAAGAATTACCAAAGGACTAAAAATGTTTATTTTCCAATTTAAAATGTCCAGGGGTGAATTCTGTCGTTCTTTGAAATTCCGTGGACTAAAGTTGCCATTTTTAAAAGTTGGGGACCGAAACGCCAATTATGCAAACTTTGTTCGTTTTCATTTGTTTTGCATCCAAACATATAAAACACAATTTTGAGATATTTTTAGTATTTTGATGCATTTCGGAGTGTTTTTAGATGTTTTGCAGCTCAGATTTGACCAAAAATGATGAGTGAATACGCACTCATCAGTGGGTCACCAAGCGTCAACGCCAGGAAGAGTATATTGTTAATGCTATTCATGCATGGGGCTCTCATGGTGGCAGTTTGCAGGTTGTGCGTGAGGTTTTAGCCGAACCTTCTCCTTTATGGTCTAATATTGATGATGATAGCTTGGATTTGGGTGACCGCAATGTTAAGCAATGTAAGAGGAAGATTTGTGATGGTCATTATCTCGTCATGGTCGAGTTCTTTCGTCTTCTGGTATTGCACCTTATGATGCTTCTACTCTTGAGGACTTAAAAGCTAAGCACCCTTTCCAGTCTGCTCCTTCTTTGCCTGATATACCTATTGATCATCATCACCTTACCGCATCCCCTTCTACCATTCTTGACATGATCAAGAGTTTCCCTCGTGGTACTTCTTGTGGGCGGGATGGGTTGCGTGCCCAACACCTTTTGGATTGTTTAAATGGTGCAGCTGTGGCTATTTCTGATGATTTGATCGCTTCTATCACCCAAGTGGTGAACCTCTTTCTTGCTGGTAAATGCCCGGGGGCGTTGGGTGAGTACATTGCTAGTGCTCCTCTCACACCCTTAGTCAAACCAGGAGGGGGTATCCGTCCTATTGTTGTTGGGACTGTTTGGAGGCGTTTAGTTTCCAAGGTTTGTGCTTCCATGATTGGCCACTCTTCTGATAGTTATTTAGATGATTTGCAATTTGGTGTTGGGGTGTCGGGAGGAGGGGAGGCTATTCTGCATGCTGTGAATCGGCTGGTTGAGGACCGTGGGGGGATGTGGGTCTGTCTATGTTGTTAGTTGATTTTAAAAACGCTTTCAACATGGTGGATCGGGCTGTTATGTTACGTGAGGTTCGGCTTCATTTTCCGGCTATTTCACGGTGGGTGGAATTCTGTTACTCCAGTCGCCAGATTATATTATGGTGAGCATACTTTTGGTCTCATCAAGGTGTGCAACAAGGTGATCCGCTGGGCCTCTTCTTTTTGCTTTAGTGTTACATCCCCTTGCATGTAAGATTAGAGATTCGCTTGACCTTTCCTTTCAAGCTTGGTATTTGGATGATGGCACTATTATTGGTGATACCTTGGTTGTGGGTAAGGTTTTAGAGTTGATTATGGCGGATGGACCTTGTCGTGGCTTACACCTCAATGTTGATAAATCAAGTTTTTGGTCACAGAGGACCCCGAAGCAAGTATGATGGTGTTTTCCCCAATATTTTTGGCCCTCTCATGGTGTTAAATTATTGGGTGGACCCATTAGTGTGGATTTTGAGTTTGGTAGTAAGTTGGTCCCGAAAGGGTTGCTAAAACTATTGAGCTTATGGAGGCGGTTGCCAAACTTAATGACCCTCAATGCGAGTTGTTGCTACTCCGTACATGTGCCGGTATTTCTAAGCTATATTTCTCTGCGCGCATGTTCTCCTAGGGTCTTTGAGTGTGCTCGGGTTTCTTTTGATGCGGCACTTCCCTCTTGAGCGCATTGTCACCGCTTTTGGGCCGGTTTTGGTGATGGCAAGTGAGACTCGCCACCTTAACCTTTGCTTTTGGGGGCTTGGTTTATATTATGCGGTGACGTCTTGAACTATGCCTTCCTTGCTTCTAGACTTCAATCTGCTAGCCTACGACTAAGCTCCTTCATAGTTCGGTATTGTAACCGCTGGTCCTCTTTGATGATGCTCTACGACTTTTAATGTGAATATGGATATTGACCTTTTGAGTAACCCTATCGAGGTCGCCGCCCCAAACTTATGAAGAAATTTGCGATATATATTTCGGTCGGGTTACCCAAACGGTTGAATCTACATTCCATCTTTCTCCTCGACGATGGCGTTATGGAGTTCTCTAAAGGAGGATCATACTTTAGATTGGCTTAGGGTGGCTCGATATCCGGATCGGGACAAACTATGAATGCCGGGGCTTATCGTTGTGTACTATGCTATCGGTTGGGTGTTCCTCTTTCACCGTTCGTACCGTGTTCATCTTGTTCTAAGGTATTTTCTAGAGATATTTATGGGATCACGATGTTTCGTGTGCGGGTATTGTTGGCATTAAACATCGGCATAACCTTGTGCGTGATGTTCTTGTTGATATATGCTCATCCGAATTTCGCCGTAAGGAGGTGGATATTGGGCTTTATGGAGAGGGGGACAAATCCTTGCGACCGGCTGATATATTGCTTTACTCTTGGGATAGTGGGCGTGATGTGTGCGTTGATCTCACGGGATCGTCGCCCTTGACGCAATCTTGGATGACTGATTTTATGCCAGGGCGAGCGATCATGGACGCTGCACGACGTAAACGAGTCAAATATGATGCTAAATGTGCGGATATTGGATATGGGTTTCTCCCCTTTTCTTTTTCTTCTTTTGGCGAACTTGAGAAGGATGCAGTAACCTTGCTAAAGCGCATTCGACGATTCTCTATGACTCAAGACATTGAAGCGCGTGCTGCGGTTCATATTTTAATAGGATTGGTTTTGCTATTGCTAGAGGTGTGGGGCCTAGTTGGTTTCTCGCTTTCCACTAATTTCTTGTAAATCCTATGAGTTTTTAATAAAAGTGTTGATTTATAATAATAATAATAATAATAATAATAATAATAATAATAATAATAATAATAATAATAATAATAATAATAAGAGTAAATTACACCATTCGTCCCTATGGTTTGCCCAAAATAACACCGCAAGTCCCTTTGTTTTTATTTTTGCGTCATGAGTCCTTATGGTTTGCCAAAATAACACCATAAGTCCCTATCGCTAACGATCGTTAGCTTTCTCCGTTAACTCCCACATGTGCCTTACATGTGCCGTCCATTTCTAACGATCGTTAAGCGTTTTGCACGCCGTCCATTTTGCACGCCATCCGCTTTTACACGCCGCTCGCTTTTGCATACTTTTGTTCGTTTTCCAGCCGTCCGCTTTACATATTTTAAATCTTTTTGCATGTTTTCATCCATTTCGCGTTTTTGTCCATTTTTGAACGTTTTCGTCCGTTTTTACACGTTTTCATCCATTTTTGCACGTTTTTGTACGTTTTCGTCTATTTTTTCATGTTTTTGTTCATTTTTTTTTACGTTTTCGTCTGTTTTTGCAAGTTTTTGTTCATTTTTTTTGGTGAAAAAATGTACAAAAATGTGAAGAAACAAACGAAAACGTAAAAAAATAAACAAAAACGTGAAAAAAACAAACGAAAACATGCAAAAACGGACGTAAACATGAAAAACAGATGAAAAGCAAAAACGGACGAAACGCAAAACATGTAAAACGGACAAAACGCAAACACGGACGAAAACGAGCAACACGGATGAAAACGCAAAACGGATTTAAAACGCAAAAACGCTAACAATCGTTAGAATGGACGGCACATGTACGGCACATGGGGAGTTAACGGAGAAAGCTAACGATCGTTAGCGAAAGGGACTTATGGTGTTATTTTGGCAAACTATAAGGACTCATGACGCAAAAATAAAAATAAAGGGACTTATGTGTTATTTTAGGCAAACCATAGGGACGAATGGTGTAATTTACTCTAATAATAATAAAGTGATGTTTATAATAATAATAATAATAATAATAATAATAATAATAATAATAATATTATTATTATTATTATTATTATTATTATTATTATTATTATAAAACTATCACCTCATTAGAAAAACCAAAAGAACTTACAAGAAATTGATGAGAAGCGGGGCACTGTTGGCCCCACTCTTTTCGGATACAACTATTATATAAATGAATTATTATCATACCATTACCATTACCAAAATAATAATAATAATAATAATAATAATAATAATAATAATAATAATTCATTTATATAATAGTTTTTATTATTTATAATAAGCAGGTGAAGCACTGGTCAGACCTAAAAAAATTGACGATAGGGGCGATCAACAGGCAAAACTGGCTGGCAAATACGAGTTATTGTCTTGAAATGTATGCCAAGAACAAGATATAATAATGTGACACTTCTTTGTTATTGTCTTGAATTAAAAATTTTGATGTTTTTATAGCAAAATGATTTGATTTTAGTTGATTATTGCTTTTGAAATTCGACATCCAAACACCCATCATATAATAAACATTCATTCTCATATTTGACAACCTTTTATCAATCACAATCCACATTACCCATATAGATATCGTTACAAATATGATGAAAAAAACTTCTCCCAATTCCTGTGCAGCTTCTACCATCGTTCTTGTAGATACTCAACCGTCTTAGTTTGATCCAAACGCACCAGTCGTTCAGAAGCTATTTTCTAAGAAGACAACAAATTTTCATCCAAGTACCCACTGAACATAGTTGTTTTATATCACATTGATTATTCATATCAACTACTATCTTATTCACGACGGTCTTGGTTTTTCAGACAATCTAGAAAAACATGCTTATGCCTCAACCCTTTTGATGCAGGCACATGATTGGTGAGTAGTAATTTTATATTTTGCAGTGTGCAGAATATCACTTCAGTATTCTCCAGTAGCCAAATATTCATTCGAAATCTTCAGAACAGCTATCATCAAATGTCTTCTTCCACTCCACGTTAGCTTCCACTCGCTCTAGAATCTTCCATAAAGCTGCCATAAGGTGGTGTGCCACTTTGGTGATTTTATAGCTCTAGCCTCCTCATGTGAGACCATTGTGAAGGTCACATTTGAAGAACCGTCGAGCAAATATTTTGTAACTTCAGCAGACAATTTTATCATCATTGCTTCTTGCTCCTGCTCTGGTTGAGTTCGAAATATATCTAAACTACTCTCTAATGGATAAGTCTCTAAATCCCGTGACTTCCAAGTCTTTAAACTTGGATAAATCTTTAAACTCTCTAAGCTAGGAAACGGGGAAGGTTGATGTGAGATAACTTCTGCCGAGGTAGAAAGAAGCTCGACAATCTCCAAGCTAAGTGCAAGAGATTTGACACTCTGGAGACGTTGAAACAGATCAAAGATTTTAGGAACATCTGTCTCTTGCGGAGAAGATATACAAAGATCCACCTTCTCCAAAGAAGGAAATCCATCCAAGAATAACTCGGGAAAATAAGAACCTTTGATGCGTAAGTAGGTAAGGTCACGTGCAGAAATTGTAACCCCTGGCAGTTCACTAATACCTCTACCGTCGTGCTCCTCCTTCTCCTGTTGAGGTGTGTCCACCAATATTAGGTTCTTCAGTTGAGGTGTGTCCACAAGTACAAATTCCACCTCCCATTCTACTTTTTTAACGTGAGACTAAGAAGTCGGAATTATTTATAGTAAAACCTTCAGAGTCTTCACCTTCAAACACATCACATCGCACTACAAAAAAAGGGGCTATAGTGACGAGAATTTAATGACGACATATATTTTTCGTAACTAAAAACACAATTCAGTGACGATATAAAATTGTCGTCACTATCTCTCGTCACTTGCATATATTTAGTGACGAAGTAATAAGTTGTCATTAACATACACGATAGTGACGAAAGTATCGGTCACTAAGTAAAGTACTGGTCGTCACCGTGTAACTCATTTCTTGTTATGGTTGTTAGTCACGAAATTTTCGTCACTATTTTTGGATTGATAGTCACGAAACTATTCGTCACTCACTTGAACAAATATATAATTCTTATTTTACTATCTAACACTTAAAAGTGCAGGGACTTAAATTGACAAAACAACTAAATATATAAAACCATTAAGCAAACACGGATACCATCATTTTTCTTTCATATCTTCCGCTCCCTGTTTCACCAAACACACACTAAAACACACACCATAAAAATCGTTCAATTCTTCACAGTTTCACAGACTAAAAACACACACTATTTTGCCCTAGTTTTTCGGATCTCATTTTCACCATGGTTGACATCTTCCGCCATTGCTGACATCTTCCGAATCTCATTTTCACTATTTTGACCTAATTTTTCGGAGGTTATATCTAATCCCTAATTATTAAGAGCTAATTTCATTTAATTAGCAAGATATTATGTTAGTTGCCTGAAATTTTTTGTATTCGTTTGTATTTGTGATCAATTTACTTGTTTGATTGTTGATTTGATTGCGTATTTGAGTCAATGAACTTTAGGTTTAAAGGATCATTTTGACCTAATATCGATAAGGTTTAGGGTAAAAATTGTGGTTATTTGCTTGCTGATTTGAGTTCATAAAGCTTAGGGCAAAAATTCAATAGGCTTTGCATTCAAGGAAATAAGAATTTAAAGGGCTTAGCTTCAACCCTATCGGTATCACGTCACTCGTCAACTACTAAGACCGATATGGGATTGAGTGTTATCATGAATTGAACAAGATGTGTAGTTGTGTAGATCAGTATACTCGTATTGTGCGTGTATCTCGCTAATAAAGAAATATGACAATGAAATGAATCCTACTTGGATTTCTTTGGTACTGTATGTGGGTAATGTGAGCGTCAAATATTTGGAAATTAATGACTGACCCATCGATATCAAACTCATATTTTTATTATTTCAGTGCTTTAAACCAAATGTTTGTATTACTTTAACTTTTGTAATCTGATCTAAACAATATAACGAGAAACACTATATAATAAGTAACTTGGGAGAAAGGGGGAAGCACAATGCACTTGCAGAATTTTGCATCATAAATTCATAAGTGAAAAAACTTAGTATAAATAATGAATGTGAACTACAAAGTTGGAAATAACAAGTAAAGTGAACTTTAGAAATACAAAGTTTTCAAGTAAAGTGAACTTTAGTTGTACAGTTGTACTTGCTCTTTGTCTGATTAAATAATTAGCAGGTATTTAATATTATAGACTTGTAGAGTGTCATTATATGTCGTTGTATATACCTCATGAATAAACGTGACTGATTAGTTAGTTGAAGAGCTCACTAAGGTTTAGCCACTCTTCAGCATAATGGTGTAATGAAGTTTCGTTTAACATTGTGGTCCCTAGTGAATGCGCTAATTCCTCTTCAATTTTCTTTGTGATTCAGGAAAAGGGTAGGGCAAGAATCAAGGATTGTATTACTTGTATCTAGAAGGAATTTCAGTCAAAAACTCCAAGTCGCAGTCTGTGTCTGAGACTTTACAAGATACAGAGCCTGTGGCTATAGTTACGGACTTGCTTGATCTGTATTCTTTCAGTCAACGGGATTTAGAATTTGTTGCCAAATTTTCTTCAGAGCATGGTTCAGACGTCTTTCGTCAAGTACTGCAATCAGTTTGCCCCTCCATCTATGGGCACGAACTTGTTAAAGGTACAAAAAAATGTTGTTCTTATTTATTTTTCCACTTATTGTTGTTGATTAACCGTTCGTAATATGTGTTCGTTAAACAGCTGGAATCACATCGGCACTATTTGGAGGTGTAAGAAAGCATTCAATGGATCAGAATAAAGTTCCTGTCAGAGGAGACATTCATGTGATCATTGTTGGTATGAGGTTTTCTAATTCTTTTCTGATGAGGTGTAAGCACCTTCATAGTTCTCTAGTGTTGGATTTGTCTAAAATCTGTGATTTGAATTTGATTTTTGAAATGATTGAAATCATGCCTTTTTTTTAGAGGCTATATTAACTAGTTGCTTATTTTAAGAAAATACATGAAGTACCAACTGGCTTGTAACCTGCCAGTATCAAGGTGGCCTATCAACCAAAAGGTTGTAGTTATGGATCAAGTCTTAACATGGACAGAACATGTATTCAAGGTGTAGAGTAGGGTTTGGGTGTGTATGTGTCTTCGTCATTCTAAAAAAAAAAAAAAAAAGGGAGTTCTAAAGAGTTTCAATAAACTTACTTTAGACTGGTATCATTTTTTTCTTCTTCTCGAGTCCTTCAATCAAAGTTTTACATGAGTTTTTTTTCGGATTTGTGTAAATTTCTAATTTAGTATTGTAGAGTGACCTGTGACCTCCATATGTCCCATATTAGGCGATCCTGGACTAGGAAAGAGTCAGCTACTGCAAGCAACTGCTTCAGTTTCACCACGAGGTATATATGTTTGCGGGAACGCCACAACAAATGTTGGACTCACAGTTGCTGTGGTGAAGGATTCAATGATTGGTGACTACGCCTTTGAGGCTGGTACGTTGATATGTCCTCCATTTACAGAGAAAATTTTACTACGAAGTATATATTAAACGTGCTCAAATTACTGGGGACAGTTGCTGCTCACTGGAATGCTGATGAAACACCCAAGTTATGGGGTGGTAATGGCATCCCTAATACAACTACCAAATAAAAAGAGGTAAAATGTGGCCAATTTACACAGTCTTATCTTTACTTAGTCCGCTTCTTGATTATTTATGAAGACTCTAAAATATAAATTTCTTTTGAGTTGATAGGATCTGAAGGTTAGTTGGCATGCGACACCATTTGAGCAGAGATTAGACAAGGCATTATTCGAAGATCAGAGCATTCCGAAGAGGTAAGCCATACTTTGCATGGCCTCTTTTATTTTGTGTGCTCACATTTATTCTGTAGTTAGTTTAGCCTTAAATTCTACATTGCTACTTAGTACACTGGTTTGGGCCAATTTTTGCATTCTCCTCGCTCTAGTATAAGGCAAGTGTTTTAACTACATTAAGAATGAGTGTTGCATATGCGGGTATGAGTGTATGACAAATGATTAACTGAAACATATTGAAACGATATATCCATGCTTTTGTGGTTGCATACCTAAACATAGAAAATGCGGCTTCTATACTTTATTGGATCCAAATTATTGTTCCTGTTTGCACTACTACTTAATGGCTTAGCTCCACTTTGTGCTCTTTAGAACCTTCTTCTCTTTGAATCACGCCTTTCAATGGGGTGCATCTGACTGGATCTGGTAGAGACATGGTCTGACCCATTGACCCATTAGCCAACTGACCTTGATCTGACCTGTAATACATGGATCATAAACCCATATCGACCCATTTAATATTATTTACTTTCTTTGGGGAAAAAAAACACTGCTCATTTGATATCACGGTTTTCATTTTACAGTACACGATAAATGACTTTTAAAAACAAATTGTATTTTGCTACTCTTTGGAGAACATGTTATTGGCGACATACAGTGACAGACACATAGTTGGTGCTATAATGGACTACATGGCATTACTGGACTTAAAAGGACTTATATCTTATCATTAACTATAATGTATATAAGTTCTTTTATATTTCTTACTTATTCTTCCCTCATGGATGTAGTATTATGTGTAAATGTTGATTCCTAGTTTTCCTGTTGATGTTGATGGTTGTCAGGAAGCAACTTGGAGAGACATCGCCAATCGATCTTTGATGGGGAAAAGGGTACTTATCCTGAAAACTCGGCTCCTATAGATGATGTTTCTAATGATTCATATTCAAATGCTGACAGGATGTCGAGAAGCCTTCGAGACTGAATCAGCATACGCACATAGCGGTTGGTACATTGTGGACACAGTTGTGACATGTTGTATGCTTTAGATCGAGACACTTGTACATCAGATGAATGATATTTTCGATTATATTACTAATATTTTTTTCTGCTTCTAGTTATTGAAACAACATCATAGAAGAAATTAAATTTTTTTTTTGTCATACGATACCAATAGTGACGATGTATTTCGTCATTATTGGACGTTAAGGTTCCGTTAGTTTCAGCAAAAAATGACGCCTTTTTTTCGTCACTAATTGCATCAAATAGTGACGACTTTAGCCACTTCAGTGACGAAAATTAAGTGACGAAATGTGTTGTCACACACCCATAAGTGACGACTTTAGCTTGTCACTAAATTTAGTGTCAAATTCCAGTTTCGTCACTATTAACTTAGTGACGGAGCTATAGTGACGACAAGTGACGACCTTGATTTTCGTGACTAAACCGGTTTAGTGACGACTTTTTCACCTTTAGTGATGATTTTCCTGTCGTCACTATAGCCCTTTTTTCTTGTAGTGTCGCTCTAAGGTAAGATTCTTCAAGTTGTGACACATGGCTATTATAGAACTGAAGCTAATCAAACTGACCTGGTTGAGATGTAATGTAGTTAAAGCTGGGAGATCCCACGGGGAATGGGAACGACCATAAATAGTGGTGCCACTGCCAGATCCAATGATTGTGAGATGTTTGAGCGACTTACTCAACAGAGAGGTAGGTATATCCAAATATGTAATGCTAATAGACAGTTGTTGGACATTGTGAGAGAATGCATACTCGAGTATTCTTTTGACAGACAATAATTCAGGATCGTATACATGAAGGTTCACGCTTACAGAAGACACGTCTATCTTATTATTGTGGACGGAGAGAACATTGTTAACAAATTCATAATAGCGTGATGAGGATACATCTGCATCTTGACATATAAAATTGAGATTGGGCATTGAAGTCCAAATAAACCTCCATCTAGATGACAAAACACTTAATCTAACACAATATAGGATGTCAACATCCGAGAGGATTTTATATATAAGATCATCCAAGAAGTGCTTAGTCATCAACTTCTACATCCATTGTCTTCCCACTCTTCATGGACCTAGCTAAAGTACTCAAAAGTGATTTTGACGATTATAAAATCTTCAGAGACGTAGGGTTTTGGGATTACGAATGTGAATGAAAACAATATATATAGAAAAGTTTTAGGGTTTTGAGATTTGGAAATAGGCCTCACCAAAACCGACATAAAAATAAAGTAGTTATAAGCCCAGATAATACGCATACAGGCCCAATAAAATCTCGAAATGGCTTTGGGTTGGTTTGTGTTTTTTAGTAGGGGTGTGTTCATGGGTCGGGTAATAACCGAATAAATCGAAATCCGAACGTGAACCGAACCCAAAAAACCGAATCGAATTTGTCAAAATCGAACTGAACCAAACTAAAAATTCGGTTTTTGGTTTGGATATTGTTTTGGCTATCTTAACCAAAAATCGAATTTATATAAATATATATATATTTTTTTTTATATACTTATATACAAAACACTTTATATATTTAATATATATATATATATATTTATATATTTATATATACAAAAAGACCATTAAAATTTTATCCTAATATAAAAAACACCTTTTATACTTGAAATAATTTTTTTTTTGCTAAAAATCTATTTAATTAAACTAAAAAAAATATATAAATTCGGTTTTCGGTTTTCGGTTTTGACGCATAACCGAACCGAACTTTGGTTCGGTTTGATCACAGATATTTTCGGTTCGGTTCGGTTTTCGGTTATTCCTAAAAAAAATTAACCGAACAAACCGAACCGAATAAACTGATTAACCCGAGAACCGAACCGATGAACACCCCTATTTTTTAGGGTTATAAAGGTTTAGGTGGGGGTGCTAAGAATGAAGTAAAGTTGGTTAATGGAATCTTGGGTGACGGTTTTATGTGTTGTGATCTAGTTAAAAGAGTTGTGCAAAGTAGGGCCGAGCATGATAGACCGCGGATCGGATCGAATTGAGAAACCTGTCTAAAGTTAGATCGGCAGACCGGACATAATGTATTTCGTTCCGGTCCTCGATCCACCCTTTTTCTCATATTCGGTCTTTGATCCGGTCCAGTTCAGTTGGGTCTTAAGTTAAACCTGCCATTATGCCAAGAACAAGATATAATAATATGAAATTCTCTCTCCCCCATGGAGAAATCCGGCCGCCTATTTCCCATCTCTATTCGGCCATAAATCCACCCCATCACGTCCTCTCTACCTTCTTACGATGCCTGTTTCGTGATTGGGTATGCAATACGCTGATTGGGGTTGTGATTCTTTTAAGGAGATGGCGGCTGATGATTCATTCTTGTTATATTTATACGATTTCTCCATAATGATTTGGTCGATCCTCTATTCCTTATAGCGATATGTTTTTGATCGTGTTTGGTAATTAGGGTTTCGATCTTATTGTCTATTTATCACATCTATGAAACCTTAACAATTATATTCAGTCGGTTATTTTGTAATCGCTATTTTTTAGGGTCTCATAGTTTTTTTGGTTTATTGGGCTTCGATCGTACTGCTATATATGACGATCTTTTGATCGATTCTGAAGTCTACGATCTGGTGATGACATGCTCTCATGGAATACGAAACTCTAATTTTTAGGGTCTCGTCTTTATTATCTTGGTGGTTTTGGTATTCGCTTGTACAATTCTTTATGGGGATCTATTGGATCTAATCTGATTGGTACGAGCTGGTGGCTATGCGCGTTATTGCTAAATATCTTGCTGGTGTTTCGCATTGATATGCTTAATGAAAAAAGAAACCCTAACTCTAGGGTTTGGTTTTATTTATCGAACTGGTTATAACCCTACTGATAGGGTTTTCTTGTTTCCATTGTAAGTTGATGCCGATGTCGTGTATGTTTATGATTATGTTTATTGTTGCGTGGGTTTGGGGAGATGAATATTCGATTGATTGATCGGGTTTGTCATGCTACTTTGCTGCTTTAGTTGGTTAACAGGCGTGGTGGTGAAAGGGGTTGCTATTCATTATCTCTCATGCCTTATTGTCACGAGTGGTGATTACCCTAGTTTCTAGGGTTTGTCGTCTTATTTTCTAAGTTGAGGCAGTATGTTTTTCTGGTTCGCATGTGTTGGTATGATGGATGTTATTAGATTGGTCATGGAGATGCTTTAATCCGTATATATTATAGGCTTCTATGATCATTTGTTATACTAGTATTGATGGAAGTTTTGGAAGTTAGGGGTTTGGTAAACCCTATAACAGGCTGCTATTGGATGTCGTGTGTGTTGCTTACTATTGATGATTGCTCGTCTATGGCAGCTTGGTTCCATCCATGGCTGCTATAATGTTTGTGGGTTAGCAACAGATATGTGTTTCCTTTAGTGATCACATGCGTATGAAGGGCTGGTTGTGCGATTGATGTTATTTATTTCAGTCTTTGTGTGATCATGTGAGGTGGTGTCATTGTGACTTGATCCTCGGTTGTCTTCATGTGATTCACTCGGAATGTTTTGAAGATTGGTTAAGTTATTATATGCTGGAAGTTAGGGTCGCTTATACCCTGTTTATGTTTCAAATTTGATTTGTTATGGGTTACACTCTTATTAGGTTATTAGTATTATGCTTCTACGTAATACTAATAGAAGTCGCAAATGGATTTGTTTTGGAATGAGCACCTTTGGTGTTTGTTATGGTCCGATCTACACTTGGTCACCGTGTTAGTTTTGGATCTATTGGTAAGTGTAGTATTGCATGAAATGGTCTTTATTCATGGATTGGAGTACTACTTAGGCGGGGAAACTTGGTTATGGGTTTCTTCATGTGCAAGTTCTGGATTGCTATGATGACTACGAAGACTCAAGTGTTTATTTGAGTTACGATTTATTGTATTTTATTTTTAGTCATTGTTAGTTGTATTTGGATTTGTAAGTTATAAGAATGGCCTGTCATTCTTATATAGTGGTTATGTAAGTGTCTTAAGGGACTGAGATGAGGGACTCATTCTCATCCGTTGTACTTCAATGTTTTTTGTATAATATATTTTACCAGAGTGCAGGATTACTCCCCTTTACCCAAAAAAAAGATATAATAATATGACACTTCTCTAATATTTATTAGTTTGGGTCTTTGTATGGGCTTGTGATGTGGTTCCAATTATTATGTTTGTTTGACAAATTGTCTAGAATAAAAAATATTTGATGTTTTTATAGCAAACATGATTGTATTTTAGAAGTATACAAGGAGTAGTTGCAACATTAGATAAGTTGGTGCAATAAAACAAAATTTGAAATAAAAGAGAAAGTTCACATAGCCAATTGTATCTCTAATCTTTTTGTTATAGTTTGTGTTCCATTTTATTGTTATAATCATTGGATATTTAAAATCATCTATTGTAATATAATTTAATAATTATGTTATCAAAAAGTGGAAAAAAATAAACAAAATGTGAAAGGTATGTCTACCCATCATTTTATGTCTTTATGTTAAAAGTACTTTTTTCTCCTTTCTTTGAAGTTTAAAAACTTTTATATTAACATTGTATTTGATAAACTTTTTACTGACTATTCTCAAAATGGTAAGATGTCTTTAAAATTTTGGAAAAGACTTTAAACCTAATTGATGAACACGTTTAGATGATCGGAAAAGTTTGAAAACAATCGCAAAAATAACAGTTAAACTATGTACACTGAAGCAGAAGATAAAAAGACTTAATTTCCTCGAGTAATCTAAAAAGAGATAATTTTTCGTTACTAATAATAAACTTTTACTTTTTAGAGGTAGTATTTGTTTGCTCACTTCTTACTTTAAGGTCCATTTGAGTTAATGTCTGATTTGGAAAGAAAACAATGTGTGAACTTGATCTATAAAATCTTTCAAAAGCATGTGTTCGTGATATATATGGATCAAAAACGACTACACCCACTATATTTATTGTAGCATTTATTATGTCACACTTATTTTTGTTTCCAGAATTTCCAGTTTTCAACAAAAATGATTTATAAGCATATTTTATTTTTTTTGATTTATTAAACATCTATTACAAGTAGGGGTGTTAATCGGGTCGGGTTGGTCGGGTTCAGGTCAAACGGGTCGGATCGACCCTATTTGAGGTCGGGTTAGTCGGGTTCGGGTCAGGTCAAACCGTGTCGGGTCAAGTCGGGTTCGGGTCTGTTCCATTTACCAAATCACATAATTTGATTTTTTTTTTTTACTTAGCGGTTCAAATCACATATGTTCGTACAATGATAGTAACTAGCCTGACGTTTATTGTCATAACACCTTTTTGACGAGTGATCTTATAAAATGAAAAGGCCAAAATTAACAATATGTATGTAAACAATAAGCAAAGTGATCTTTGACAATTGCTTTAAGCAACTTGCGGCCTGCATTCATCAAAAGTGGAGCAAAGAGAAGTCAATAATTCCATCATTATCATAGATTTTTTAGTTGTTTTAGTTCAAGAAAGATAAGAGATTTACATTATAAATTCAAGGTAATATGTGTCTTCTTATTACCTGTTTTTCAAGTAAAAAAAAAAAAAAAAAAACAAATCAAAACAGAAAACAACATCTTTAAACGGATAAATAAGTTAAAAACCCAAGCACACCGAATGGACTAATTTAATAACTTGGGCCTTTAATAAATAAAGATTGAAAACATTTACAAAAAAAAATAAAAAAAAAATTGGGTTAGTCGGGTTGACGAACCCGAGTAGCAAAATATTTTGAACCCGAGACCCGACCCTAGTTCGTACTCGGGTTAATCGGGTTGACCCGATTGACCCGAGTTAGATTTTGGACCCGACTAACCCAACCCGATTATCTTTATTCGGGTCCGGGTCGGGTCAGGGTCGGGTCGGGATTTATGACACCCCTAATTACAAGTATGAGTAAGAAAATTTTATGATCCTCATTATATTGTTACTAAAAAAACCGACGTGAGATATAAAGTCTAATACATGATTAATTATAATAGACTTCAATGAAATATTATAGCCACGATTTTGCTTGAATGGCGGATTCAGGACAGTAAGTCATTAGGTGCAAAAAAAATTTACGGGTATAAGAGAAATAGAAATAAATTAAAAGGTTCGATTTCTAGTAAACAAATTAAGAAAACGTTTATTTCTTTTGAAATATTAGTTTCCTAACTAAATAAGATATGTGTTTATGTGACCCATAATTTCATGACCAAGTTCATTTCGAAAATTGAGATTAAAAAACATTTGCACTAAGAACAAACATTCATCGGGTTTCAGTGAATCCCGAAAACCTCCCCTAAACCTCCTAAGTCCGCCCCTGTGCCTGATAATAGTGTACATAGTAAACGTTATTTTCATAATATTCAATAATAACATAATTTATCCCAAACTAACTTAAAACATAACCTTTTGAAACGATAATGACAATGCTTCATGATAATTACGTGTTCCTTTTCAAATATGGAGTGATTTAGATGTTTAGCAATACAAACTCTATTACATATACCACTTAAGCCATCAAACTCCAAACCACTTACACCTTTGGACCACTTGGGTAAATCACAATTCACATGTTTTTTCTCACTTAATATGTGTACTTGTATGCTTGGTTCAACATGGTTTTGAGTCACATCATCACATGGATGTACTCAAGTTTTGTTATACATAAGTTATATAAAACGTTATAATACAGAAGTGCATCATATTCTTGGTTGTTTTGAGAAAAGAAAAAGACACAATGGTTAGCCAAGGACACATTACTTGTAACTTGTAAGGTGTTAAAACATCCACGACGAGACGCGTACATCTGATTCAAAGACAGTAAATTAAGAAGGGAAAACAATGTCCATTTTACCCCGTTTACATCACCATTATACTTTGTCATGTAATTTATTTCAAGATCATAATGAATGAACACTTAGTCCAATAATAAGATAACAATGAATGGCCGATTTAGTTGTTAAGATGGTATTTGGTTTTGACTTTGACTTGTATACCACACAACCTTTAATACCTTCTTATTTGGTGTAAGTTAATGGTATTGTTTTCATATTTTCTCACACATTCTTGTCTATGTTGTCATATTCAGACAGCTTGTAACTACACAATATCATCTACTAGTATAATTGATAAACGAAAATTTATGTCCTTCAAATAGATCTATCAACGTGTTAAAATTTATAAAGAGTTATAATGTATATAGTTCATACCTACCCATTTCCGCAACATGTACATGAGAACAAGTTTCGGTTCATTGTTTCGATTTATGTTTCGGAAATATAAACATAAAAGCTAGAATTTCATACCTACCCATTTCCGCAACATGTACATGTACATGAATACAATTCAAGAATCATTGTTTCGATTCATGTTTCGGAAATATGAGAACAAGTTTTTGAATCAATGTTTGGAAGTCTCGAAATGACCTTGATCTTAGTGGGATAGTACTTGTATTAATTGACATGATTAACTAATCCATTTTGTAGCAAGCATGCATACACATATGTTAGCATCATAAGTTGCTTTATAACATTGTAAGTATATACGTGTTGAACTTTCAAATCATTTTTTATTTGACAAAACTTATAAAGGTAACCAAAGTCTAACACATCTCAATGCTCATAAAACTCAAATGAAAACAATAGTACTTATTTGTCTTTGTTATTCGTCCTTTTTGGATGCAATAGTCAACCCATTAAACAATAGTGAAGAATTTTGACAACAAAAACGAGGGTTTTGCTTTTTATGCAATAAAACTACATCTCCCCAACCGTTACAACTCAAATCCCCATGCAAAATTATTGTCACACTAACTTTCGACATGTATGTCACGACTAATTTATAACCACAATATGTCACGTCATTTCCACGTGTCATCATCAAACCATAGCGAGTATGTTCAAAACCTACAAAGAGCATAACATTTTCGTTAAAACTAATCCCGCCATTTCTGTCTTTTCCAGCACATTTATTATGCTAGAAATATAGCGCAGTAAACATTATTGCCATGCATCTTGTTCCTAGAGGATTGCACCAATCATAGTTAAAATTGAGTATAACATTTCATTAAGAATAGTCTTTATGGTTATTAGTATCGTCATATTACGTTGGCATCACATACTCACATTAATGTTGCAGAAATCGTGAATCGGTAGTCGGGCGGTCGACCACCTTGCAGCGAGTAATCGGTCAAGTCGGGATTAATCGGTGATTAATCGGATTGGCATTTCCTGCAATTTTTTGGTATTTCTAGAGATCAAAGTAAAAATCTTAACCGATTCCAAGCATGCTATGTTTTCAAACCTCAATAAAAGGCTCAAATTCTTATTATGATGCCCATTGTGCGTTATAAGTGAAATATACGATCCCTAAATAAAGTAGAATGCGTAAATTATTATTATTTTAAAAATGACCGATTTGCCCGATTCGGCCAATTTTTTGACTGCTTAGTGTCGATTTTTTTCCTAGACCGGTTTTTAAAAATCGACAAGGTACTCGGCCGATTAACGATTAATCGGCCGAGTTGACCGATTTTTGCAACATTGACTCACAATATACTTTAAACACTTAAATAAAAAAAATAAAATAAAGGTGATAATGATCACCACTATGTGCAAAAAAAATATAACTCAGTTAGCCACTTGGGCTCTTCTGAAGCTTGGGGAGGTTTTATCCAGGGTTCGAGTCTCACAAGAGACAAAAAAAAATCATATTTTCCTCCTAGTGCGGAGCCGTGAGTTATAGGGGTTGCGGGTTTCTTCTAGTGGTTCGGGTCCTAGGGCCTGCTTGTTTGGATTGTTTAACTCGAGAGTCGGATTTCAAGAGTGGTGCCGTTCTAAAAAAAATGGTGATGATGATCACTACTATGTGCAAAAAAATAGAAGCAACTCTTTTATGAGGATCGCACGTGTTAGCCACCACCATAAAGGTGATCCATCACCCCTATAGACTAAGGTGTCGTTTGTTTTATAGATGAGTGCAGGGATAGGTGTAGGTTTGAAGGAATGATGAAGGTAAATATTTATCATTGCAAAAAACATTGTTTGTTTTATATATGGGTATGAGATTTGGATTTGTAGTTTAGTTATTTAATAAATACTGCTTCGTTTCAAAATTATTGTCATGAGATAAACAAATATTGAAGTTTAATAAAAAGGGAGCATTACACTCTTCAACCAATCAAATAATATATTTACCCACTATACTCTCTTTTAATTGGTTCAAATAAATATTGAACAATTATTTTTAAACATCATAAAATAAATATATGAATAATAATTTTGATACAGAAAGACTAGTTGAAAACTAAATACTACAGAATGAATGTTTAAAATTGGAAAGAGCCCACATTTTCACAGAATGAAGCAATTCCGGTCATCAACTTGGAATTTGTGTATCTCTTTTTGGTTGTAAGAGCCTTCGGTATGGCCTTCGTTGTGGCCACAACCATGACATGGCACTCTCGCTGTGGCTCGCCGCCACATTGGCCAACTTTGTTGGGCCTCACCACAAAAGAACTCGCCATGCAGACGATGAACAAAATTTCTGACAAAGTATCCTTTTGTGTGAGGCCCAACGTTGTATATCAAACGGTAATATTAAAATTTCATTTCTTTTCTAAAAAAAAAACAAAAAAACAAAAAATAAAAACTTATCCAACTTTTTCTAAACATTATAAATAACATATCATAACACGCTATTTTTCACACACTTCTAAACCCAAAAAAAAACCCACTAATCTCTATACTTCAACATAAAAAAAATCTCAAAGTCCAAACGAGGGCGGGTATTTTACGAATCTTATCACCTCAAACCAACAATAATGCGGGAGTTCTACAAACTCTAACTCTTCCTCGTCATCGATTCCTTCATATGGCACCAAATTGACACCCGAACAATCTACCAAAATCAACAATAGACGTTTCAAGGATTCGCAAATTTCCACCAACAACAAAGATCGCACGTGTTAGCCACCACCATAAAGGTGATCCATCACCCCTATAGACTAAGGTGTCGTTTGTTTTATAGATGAGTGCAGGGATAGGTGTAGGTTTGAAGGAATGATGAAGGTAAATATTTATCATTGCAAAAAACATTGTTTGTTTTATATATGGGTATGAGATTTGGATTTGTAGTTTAGTTATTTAATAAATACTCGTTTCGTTTCAAAATTATTGTCATGAGATAAACAAATATTGAAGTTTAATAAAAAAGGGAGCATTACACTCTTCAACTAATCAAATAATATATTTACCCACTATACTCTCTTTTAATTGGTTCAAATAAATATTGAACAATTATTTTTAAACATCATAAAATAAATATATGAATAATAATTTTGATACAGAAAGACTAGTTGAAAACTAAATACAACAGAATGAATGTTTAAAATTGGAAAGAGCCCACACTTTCACAGAATGAAGCAATTCCGGTCATCAACTTGGAATTTGTGTATCTCTTTTTGGTTGTAAGAGCCTTCGGTATGGCCTTCGTTGTGGCCACAACCATGACATGGCACTCTCGCTGTGGCTCGCCGCCACATTGGCCAACTTCGTTTGGCCTCACCACAAAAGAACTCGTCATGCAGACGATGAACAAAATTTCTGACAAAGTATCCTTTTGTGTGAGGCCCAACATTGTATATCAAACGGTAATATTACAATTTCATTTCTTTTTTTTTTTAAAAACAAAAAAACATAAAATAAAAACTTATCCAACTTTTTCTAAACATTATAAATAACATATCATAACACGCTATTTTTCACACACTTCTAAACCAAAAAAAAACCCACTAATCTCTATACTTCAACATAAAAAAAATCTCAAAGTCCAAACGAGGCGGGTATTTTACTAATCTTATCACCTCAAACCAACAATAATGCGGAGTTCTACAAACTCTAACTCTTCCTCGCCATCGATTCCTCCATATGGCACCAAATTGACACCCGAACAATCTACCAAAATCAACAATAGACGTTTCAAGGATTCGCAAATTTCCACCAACAACAAGGATCGCACGTGTTAGCCACCACCATAAAGGTGATCCATCACCCCTATAGACTAAGGTGTCGTTTGTTTTATAGATGAATGCAGGGATAGGTGTAGGTTTGAAGTAATGATGAAGGTAAATATTTATCATTGCAAAAAACATTGTTTGTTTTATATATGGGTATGAGATTTGGATTTGTAGTTTAGTTATTTAATAAATACTCGTTTCGTTTCAAAATTATTGTCATGAGATAAACAAATATTGAAGTTTAATAAAAAAAAAAAAAAAAGGAGCATTACACTCTTCAACCAATCAAATAATATATTTACCCACTATACTCTCTTTTAATTGGTTCAAATAAATATTGAACAATTATTTTTAAACATCATAAAATAAATATATGAATAATAATTTTGATACAGAAAGACTAGTTGAAAACTAAATACTAGAGAATGAATGTTTAAAATTGGAAAGAGCCCACACTTTCACAGAATGAAGCAATTCCGGTCATCAACTTGGAATTTGTGTATCTCTTTTTGGTTGTAAGAGCCTTCGGTATGGCCTTCGTTGTGGCCACAACCATGACATGGCACTCTCGCTGTGGCTCGCCGCCACATTGGCCAACTTCGTTGGGCCTCACCACAAAAGAACTCGTCATGCAGACGATGAACAAAATTTCTTACAAAGTATCCTTTTGTGTGGCCCAACGTTGTATATCAAGCGGTAATATTACAATTTCATTTCTTTTAAAAAAAACAAAAATAAAAACTTATCCAAATTTTTCTAAACATTATAAATAACATATCATAACACGCTATTTTTCACACACTTCTAAACCCAAAAAAAAAAAAAAAAAAAAAAAAAACACTACTCTCTATATTTCAACATAAAAAAAAATCTCAAAGTCCAAACGATGGCGGGTATTTTACTGAATCTTATCACCTCAAACCAACAATAATGCAGGGAGTTCTACAAACTCTAACTCTTCCTCGCCATCGATTCCTCCATATGGCACCAAATTAACACCAACAATCTACCAAAATCAACAATAGACGTTTCAAGGATTCGCAAATTTCCACCAACAACGATTTTCGGCACCACGGTTTTTTAACCCACAAGCATCACAACCATCACAGTTTCTTAAATCTCAACCACAACAACACTTTGAATCACAACCATCAGATTCACAATTCAAAGTACCACAACAACACTTTGAATCACAACAATTCCGAAATGACCGTGACAAAGAGTTCTTTTGGAACCAGATTGCGGACATGTTCAACAGTCAGTCTAATCGTGAAGATCGTACCAGAATTATGATCACGGGTAAATGGACAAGGCTTAACGGTGATTGTCAAAATTCAACGCTATTTATAAACATTTGCGGTAGAGAGCGGGAAAATGAAATTGATCATCTCGAAAATGCAAAGATCACTTTTGAACAATACTTTGCTAGGAAAAAGTTCATATATGTTCACGGGTGGGAGGTTTTGAGAAAATACCTCAAATGGGATACGGAGGACCCGATTGACATTTCATGTCCAGAGGATATATTCAGCCCTGACAAACAACCTCGTCTCGACGGTGCAAAAAAAAATCGAGCTTCAAAGAAAGCTAAGTCGACGGAGACGTCGAGCATTGGGGGAGCTCCGGAGGGAGTCAAACAAATACTTTTTTGGGACTTCTATCAGAAAATTATTCGCGTAAAACCAAGTTCAAATGGCCGCGTACGAGGCAAAGAGGCAGAAAGAAATGTGTTACTTGGAGATGGAAGAGTTGAAGTTTCTCATGCTTGATCCCGACCAGAGCACACCGCCAAAGCCGCTTTTATTCGTGGGAAACATGAAGAAACATCGACGATGGGCCAAATGCTTAAATTTATTATTATTATTATTATTATTATTATTATTATTATTATTATTATTATTATTATAAAACATCACTTTATTAGAAGAATCTAGGATTTACAAGAAATTAGTAGGAGCCGAGATCTAACCGGGCCCCACTCCTTTAGCTATAGCGAAGCTAATCCTACTAAAATGTGAGCAAAGAAGACGCACTAATGTCTTGAGTCATTGAGAATCTTCGGATCGCTTTAGTAAAGTCACCGATTCTTCTCGGTTCCCAAAGAAGAGAATGAAAATGGGAGAAACCCATATCCAATATCCGCACATTTAGCGCCGTCTTGACGCGCGTTACGTTCTACCGCTTCAATAACCGCATGACCGGCACAAAATTTTATTATTATTATTATTATTATTATTATTATTATTATTATTATTATGTGTTTTAAGTTTTAATATGTGTTGTATGTTTTTTTTTGTATCATTTTTTCCGTATGGTTATTTTAACTTTCGTATGTTTTAATATGTTATATTGTATTTTTAACTTTAATGAATGAATTTTATGTTATTTGAAAATTGAATAAAAAATAAAATAGGAAGTGATGCATCCCAATTGAGTAAGTTGTGATTAGTTGTGATAAGGGGTTGTACAAAGTTTTTAAAATGATATGGCGTCCGTAGAAACCGAAATGAGTAATTTTCCTTACTCACAACACCTAAGTAGCAAAAGCAAAAGCAAAACCATCACATCAAACAGTGTTTTCACTTTAAGTCTTACCTTAAATTTCAAAACTCTACAATAAGCGCACACCTGTAAGCTTATTTGACTGACTCATAAGTTTATGTGATATACTATAAGGACCTTTTATAATCAACTGTATGACCCATGAGACACATGTCTAACACTGCAATCTGCACACAATACAACCTCTAATACATTTGTATTGTAGCAACCCCTTATAGGAGAGGTCCCTATATCATGCCCCTAAGTTTATTAGCAATTTGATAAACTAATAATTCTGTTTTTATATGTACATGAGTTTATCCAAGAGTTTTTATGAGTTTTAAAAACTTATAAATAAACTTAAGTGGATGAGCTTAAAAACTAAAAGGTAAGATTATCAAATTCTCAATAAACTTGCAAGGTCATTGAAAAGTAGACAAACACCTCACCTTATCTAAATTTAGCATCAAATTCATCTTTTCATATGCTGATCAAACATTTCAACACGTCCAACACCGTGTAAAATGTTGAATCGCTTCTCTTAAACCATCCCGTCAAACTCTAGCCGGCACCCTTAAACCCTTATTCAAAAGGAAAAAAATGTTAAAAAAAAAAAAAAAAACGTCTTTTCTTTGCCACAGAGAGACTGCGTATCCCCTTTTTGGTTTTTGTTGATACAAGTCTACAACAAGTGTGTTGGTATTTCATAGTCAAGAAAGAAAGAGATAAGGATGGTTGAAGGTTTTGTCTATTTTCTTATTTTATTTTTAAGGTTGTTTAGGATTTTTAGTTTGTTTAAGGAAATGTTATTTATAGAGTTAATTGCATTTTTGGTCCCTGTGGTATGGCCAAATTGCAGATTTGGTCCCTAAAACTTTGAAAGTGCACCAGAGGTCCCCATTTTCAAGTTTTCGTTGCATGTTTAGTCCCTGATCAACATCAAATGACTAAAATATCCTTGTCTTCTTTTGAGTTTCTTACATAAATGGTCCTTGTGTCTTGCCATGTTCTATAGATTTAGTCCGATTTTTTTTTTTATTTATTTAACTATTAATATTTGTTTACCTATTAATATTACATAAATGGACTAACAGTGTAATTTTCAAAAAAATTCGAAAATTTTCAAAAAAATTCGAAAATTTTCAAAAAATTTTTAAAAAAATTACTGAGAAATTTATTAGGAAAATTTTTTGAAATTTTTTTTTTCCGAATTTTTTTTCGAATTTTTTTTTTTTTTGAAATTTTTGAATATTTTTTGAAAAAAAAAAATTTGAATATTTTTTTGAAATTTTTGAATATTTTTTTTTGAAAATTTTTCGAAAATAAAATTTTTGAAAATTTTTGAAAAACTTTTTTTTGAATATATTTTTTTTTTTTTTGAAAAAAAAAATTTTTGAATTTTTTTTTGAAAAAAAAATTTTTGAATTTTTTCCGAATTATTTTCGAAAAAAATTTTCAGAAAAGGTTTTTCGAAAAAAATTTCAAAAAAAAATTTTCGAAAAAATAATTATTCGAAATTTTTTTTTCAAAAATTTTTGGAAATTTTTTGGAACTTTTTATAAAAATTGGTTAACTTATATTAGCCATTAGATCAAAATCGAATGAAACATATAAAAACAGACAAAAACGCATAAAAACGTTATTAAAACGGAATAAAACGTATAAAAACGGATAAAGACGGATAAAAACGTGAGAAAACATGACAAAATCGTACCAAACCGGATGAAAACGTATAAAAACAAACAAAAACGCATAAAAATATTTTAAAAACGGACGAAAACATAGAAAAACATACGAAAACGTAAAAAAACGGACAAAAGTGTATAAAAACGGACAAAAACGGACAAAAACGGATGAAAAAATAAAAAAATGGACGAAAACATATAAAATGGACAAAAACGTAAAAAAACGGACGAAACGTATAAAAACGTAAAAAAACGGACGAAAACGTATAAAAGCGGACGAAAACGTAAAAAATGAATGAAAACGTAAAAAAACAGACGAAAACGTTAAAAAACGGACAAAAACATTCACTTGACGATCAAACTAACAGAAATAGTGGTTAAGGGACCAAACCCGTAACGGGTCAAAACCATAGGAAGTAGATTTGCAAATTAAAAAAAAAAAAAAAATGTGTATGGACTAAATATGTAAAACCCTTCCAACACATAAATACCCTGGTGCACTTTTAAAGTTTTAGGGACCAAATCTGCAATTTGGCCATACCACAGGGACCAAAAATGCAATTAACTCTTATTTATATTTTTAGGTGGAGAATACATTGGTTTATTTATCAGTTGGATATACTTCGGTTTACCCTGATCCTGGATACTTTGATTTATCCCTTATGTAAAAAAAATAATAATAAATAAATAAATAAATAAAAAACCCTTTGGGTTATCCGCGAAAAGAGATATTTTGGGTTATCCCGTAAACTTTCAGTTTTGAAAATCAGTCTCCGCTTGCTGTCAGATGTCTTCATCAAATAACTAGTTACTGCTCTAATATTTTATTTTGGTTTCTGCTTCAGTCCGAGCTTTCGCGATTTCGCCGCTCGAACTATGGGGCATTGCCAGAACAAGGTCCGACATGGTCCATTCTGGGGGTAAGACCCTCCCGGCTTCATGCACACACTTGTTGTATTCCTCACAAATTCTCTGAAACAATCGGTCAAAATCAGGCGGAGCACACAGTATTTGCTCAAGCTCGTGCGTAGGTTATGATCCATTAGAGTTTTAATATTGCTTCTCATATATACTCTATAAATAATGATGATTAATATAGTTGAGCCTACAACATTTACAATGTCTAACAAAAATATTGTATGGCTAGTACAATGTAGAGTAATTAAAGCATAGTTTACATAAACATAATTTTGTATTTGGCTTCACATATATGAAACTATTTGATTTAGGGTGTTTTCAGAATTTGTTGTATAGTATTTGGCTTTTCAAAATATGTCTTCATTTAAATGCACGTTAATTCTAAAAGAAATAGTTTTCTTTTTCTTACACACGGAGTAGTACAAGAGTACTTTTGATTCCTTAATAGCATTAACTAGAATTTAAATATCCGTAATATATGATACTACGTATCTTTTAATGCTTCGGTCGTCTTTGCGTGGTCGACCTCCAAATGGGACGTGTTTCATGTTGGAAAAATACTTGTTGATACAAAAGTTTTCGCTTGTTTGACTCGGTTCTTCTATCAATGCGATTGTTACTAACTGCGACAAAAGAAAACACCGTTAGGCTTATCGTGGGATTGTTTCCCACGATTATCCTCCGGCGAGAGTAAATAATCGGTTTAGGGTTTAAGGAGTGTTAGGGTTACGAGATCGTACCTTAAGCGAGGATGTGATTCCCTTTATATCGCACGGAATCCTTGTTGGTTCCGTGTTCCTCAACCTTCGCGTATCCGCCTTAGTCGGTTGGGAATGATTATCTTCCTATTTAGAAGATATCGGATATCTATTCCATCAATAGATTCGGGTTTGGGCCTTCATGAGCCCAAACGTCTAGTCGGCTTAGCCCGGTTAAATGCGGGCCAAGTTAGTATTGGACTTTAGTCGGTCCGTGACCGGATATAGACTATCGTCATCATGTCCCCAGGTCTAGTATGCGCGATGCGTAACTACGGATGCTAGACTAATTATCGTAGTCCATGAAAAATAAACAAAGCGTAGCAAAGAAGCTAAAGAAATATCCTCTTGATACATTGTATCCGGCCGTAATAAAGCGGGCACCTCGTAAATCGGGGAAAGGTTCTTGTACCGTGTCCCATCAAACAATCCCACCACATATTTAGGGTTGGTGGGATCCACGTGTCGATCATCGCGTGGAGGAGGAAGGTTATATAATCCCTTCACTTCATTTTCACCGTTTCTACACATAGTAAAACAAAAACGCTATCCGCCATTATCATAGCTGCAAACACTTTCAAGCCTTCATACCGAAATATCCCCTAGGTAACTGCGCCTGCGCCTTTGTTTTATTATAAACAATACCATGGTTAAGGAATTATCGGTTTTCGTCGGACATAACGGAGGAGGAGCTTGACGGTTTGCATCGATTATTATATTCAGTAGCGAAGACATCCGGAAGTTCCGGTGCGAATCGTCGATAAGCGGATTTCCCGATGGGAAGATTGGGGTATCTGCGCGATTCTTTGAATTCGCAAATCGGTATACCCTATCGTTATTCTTAAGTGATGTATTGAATTATTACCGCATACACGTGTCCCAGCTGCACTGTATAGGTGCGGCAAAACTAATTAATTTCGAGGTGAACTGCCACTTATTGGCCATTAACCCCACAATTCACATGTTCCGCGCGTTTTACCACACCACGTGGTCAAACGGGTGGATTTCCTTCGTGAAGCGCCCTGGGTTACTCCAATGTTATACGAAAAAGTTAGACGCGCTCAGAAATTGGAGGGAAACCTTTTTCTGGGTTGACGACGCATGCTTTCCGTCTCATTTTGATTTTTACTCTAAGGGACCTTTGCCCGAAGGATGGCGCCCCTCACGGATCATATAATGCGGAGGATGCGGAAACAATAAATGCGAACCGCATCCCTATTAGCTCTACCCGAGGAGTTCTTGGTGCATATTGGCACGAGCCGCAACTATTTTGGCGATTCGGAAAAGTTCCTATCTTCTTGGCGCCGATGGTCAGGGTGGGTGCTCATGCTTTCGTACCCTGTTGAGTTACAGTACTGTGAGTTTTTCACTGTTTGTTCTTCGTACTTGTCGTGAACTGTTTGTATTTCTTTGTTGTTGTGCAGAGATGGACCTGTTCCGTGTTGTGCAACTGACGAAGCCTATCGAAGTAGAGGTGGGAACACGGCCACTGAAAGAGGGAGAAGAGCCCGTGCTTGTTGCGGCGGCAGGGCGTACCCTAGTGTTGGACCTAGGCGAGGCAGGGGAAAGTTCATCCGTTGCGCTACAAGCAACACCTTCTGAGTGTGCCCGAGTTCTCTGGTCCCTTCATCTCGGTGCAACCTACGCCGTGGCGGCGGAGCATGTGGAGGAAGTGGAAGAGGAAGAAGAAAGTCAAGGATTGGGCGCAAAAGGAAGCGCGGATGGCGATGGTCTTGCCACCTCTCGGAAGAAGCGCCGGTTGTGTTTAGTGTGGAGTCATCCTCTAGTGATGTTGCGTCGCGCCCACCATCACGACACATCTATTCTGCGTAAGTATCCTTACAAGATTATGTACGAAATGCCTCATGATATTCTTGAATAGCTGTGAATTTCTCGTCATGTTTGTAGGTTTGAACAATCCATGATCGCCCCAATCAAGTCCAATTAGTCTTTGAATCATCTGGGTTTGAAGAGCCAAAGCGATGAGCACAGGACCTCTGGGGATGCGCCCATGGGGCAGCGGTCGATGATCTGGTCTTACTTGCTTGGCTAAAGGTAAAGTATTCGGGAGAGACTAGCCAAGGTCTTGAAAAGACCAACAAATTCTTGTTCTTTGGCGCAATTGGCTAGTGCTAGGGGTGAGCGAGACTATGTTGTCATGCGCTAAAAACTCGCCGAAGAGAAAATGGCGATGTGCCAAATAAATCAAGAGCGTCTGAGAGGCCGCGGGATATAAGTCTTCTGTCATTGGGCCATGAAATATTTGGAGAATGGTAAAGGCGATGACCTCCCGACTTGAAAATTTTGGCGCTCTTGTGGCGCGCCTTGAAACTCGGGAGATGAAGTTGCGCAAGTTAAGTGCGGAATATGACGAGGAATTATATCCTCGACTTCATCGACCATTCTTTGGCCTTGAGATGGCTCATAAGCCATGGGCTTCGTCTTCTTGCGTTAAGTACCCTAGAGTCGAAAGAGGTCGTTGACTCCTTCGGGGATGTAGTTAAGTGCTTGTGTTGGGCGTGGGAAAGCAGAAGCCATTGAGAAGCTCAATGAGGCTGAGCTTCTAAAGGTACCCGTTGAGCAGGTACCTAATTATGACGCGAAGGCTTATGATAATCTGGTCGCTGCCATGAAGAAGATGAGGGACTTGGAACTCCCCAAGATTGCTGAACTGGAGCGTGATCAGGACTATCCGATAGATGTTATTTTGCGGTCGACTCTAGCACGTCATCACGGTGGAGAAGCCGTTCTTGTGACCAGACTATTATCTTAAACTGATGCATCCCAACTGCGCGTTCCTATATTCGCGCGGGGATATCTTGAATCCTTTTGTCACGGAGAGGAGGTCCCTTGAAGCAAGTTTTAGAAGCGCATGAGGCGAGGCTTGCTCGGAAGAAAGGTATTAAGGGCAAGGTGTTATGTGTGGTATCGGTGCGCGCCCTCCCTCGATCGACGGGGTGCCGTGAGTGTTGCCACTGTGGCCCGTCGAGGCGGGATTTGTTGGAGGAGCTGAATAGGGTTGGGAATGCTTTGCGAGCCGCGTGGGTAGTTCATCCTTGAGCGTAGTCATAGTTTTTAGATTGTATCTTGTCTTTGTAACTATCTTTTGGGAAATAACTTCGTAGTTATGAAATAAGTCTCCTTTTGTTAAGTGTTTGTGAATATATTTTGCAATTCGTGATGTGCATACTTATCTATTTGTCTTTGCGTAAAAGACGTGTTCGTTGTTACATGTATATGCAAGTGCGAGAATACAGGAAATCCATAATCATGTATGAATGTCCTAAGATACTTAAAAAATAACTTCCAAGTATTATCATAATCGTGTATGTGTAATGATATGCAACGTATTGTACATACCGAATTAAGGAATCAAGTATTTTGGTTCCACAGTTGTTAAACGTGCACGTGTGCGTTGTTGCGCATCCGTCGTAGGATGTGTACAAAACTTATTCCAACGTCTTGAGAATAAGGTGTTTAACAAGGATACGTGATCCAGTGTTGATGGGTTTGCAACCCTCTTATTCAACAAGTTGATTAGTAGGTTAACTTATCCTTTTACCATCATGGGTTTATTATGGTGCATGCACGCCATCGTGGGCAAGAAATAAAAAGTTATTAAGACATAGAGTATATGGAAATAACAAATTGGAATATGTCGGAGTTAGCTAGAAACATGGCGTTTATTGATACTTGCAAGTTTTTATAATAAGTAAATAAGACAATTATTCTAAGTAAAAGAAAGAGTAAATGCATAGATGTTTATTGGGCACTTTGAAAGTGCGAGGCGTCTGTCTTGCTGGGCGTAGCCATTCCTATAGATAGCACCTCTTGAGGTTGCGGATGTTCCATGTGCGTGGCGGTTCACGACCATCCAGCCTCGAGCTTGTGCGCGCTGTTCCTATTGCTTGGTAACCTCATAGGGTCCTTCCCACTTTGGTCCAAGCTTACATGTGTCTTCTGCGTGGCTCGCGTCGTTGGCGCGGTAGACAAAATCACCTGGTCTGAATGAAACATTGCGCACTTTAGCATCATAGTATCCTTTCATCCTTGACTTTGATTTTGCTTCCCGTATAGCTGCGCGTTCGCGCCTTTCTTCTAGCAGATCTAAGTCGATACGTCTCTCGTCATCATTGGTTGCCACATTGATTTCAGCAGTGCGGATAGTTGGCATGCCGATCTCGGTGGTATGGCGGCTTACATCCCGTAGACTAAAGAGAAGGAGTGTCGCCGTCTTTGGTCTTGATGGAGGTGCGGTGCGCCCACAAGACATGTGATAGCTCTTCTACCCATCGTCCTTTGTGCTTTTCTAGGCGTGCCTTAATTCCTTCGCCTAAGCTTCGATTCGCTCGTTCCACTAGGCCGTTGGTTTGTGGATGTTTAAGCGGCGCAGTGTTGTGTAATGTTAAGCTTCTCGCACGGATCCACGAAAGGGTTATCACGGTTGTTTCCGTTGTCGAGATGATTTCCCAGGGGAGACCGAGCGGCATACAATGTTTTCCCATCTGAGCGTTTCACACGTTGCCGATGATTGTTACCACGCCTTCGCCCGATCCACTTGGTGAAGTAGTCTATGGCGACTATGAAATTTTAGTCCACCCGCTGCGATAGGAAAAGGGCTGCGATGTCAATACCCCACTTGTAGAATGGCCATGGTGATGTTATTGGTGTTAGCTCGTCTTTGTGGTTGGCGGGGGCGGGTCTATGAACTTGGCAATCGTTGCACTTCCTTATCAAGTCCGCGCGTCACGGTGCATGGTCGGCGGTAATATCCACGATCTCATGGCGCGTGCCACAGCGGACCGTGGTCTGAGTGCATCTTGCATGAACCTTCATGGATTTCTCGCGATGCGTAATTTGCTTGTAAGGGCCGACACAACGGAGCCATGGTTGCAGGAAGGAGCGTCGGTACAATATGTTGTCTCGCAGCTCGAATCTTTGCGCTGTGCGCCTTATCCTACGAGCTTCCTTTTGCTCTTGGGGTAACGCTCCCTTGCTTAGGAAGTCCGTTATCGGTGTCATCCATGTAGGACCTTCCTCCTCTATTATCGTGGAGATTTCCATCTCCGAAATTGACTTACTTTTTAGTGTTTCCACCAGCACTTGCTTTGATAGGTGTGCAAAGCTTGTCGAGGCAATCTTGCTTAGTGCATCCGCCTTGCGGTTTTCCCCTCTAGGAACTTGCTTGATAGTGAACCTATCAAAGCTTTTTATCAGTGTCTTGGTTTTATCAAGGTACTGGATCATATTATCTTCTTTGGCCACGTATTCACCCAACACGTGGTTGGCCACTAGTCGGGAATCCACATTTGCCTCTAGGTTCGTACACCCATTCGAGTTGCAATCGTAGTCCGGTGAGTGGGGCTTCGTACTCTGCCTCATTGTTTGTCATTGTGAATTCAAAGCGCGGTCGTAAGTGAATTCCATTCCTCGGATTTGTGAGAATGAGGCTGCTCTGAGCCATCAATGCATGAGGATCCATCGTAAACAAGATCCATGGATCTTGTAGTTCATTCTTACTTGGTGTGGGTACCTCGTCGGTTATCGGCTTTTCAATGATGAAGTGCGCGAAATCGTCCTTTGATTGCGATGCGTGGTGCAGTAAGAGATGTTGTGCTCACCTAGCAATACACTCCACTTCGCGATCTGCACGATCGTCGGGTTTGGAGATGATCTGCTTGATCGGTTGGTCCGTGATTATTGCGATTGGGTGTGCTTGGAAGTACCTGCGCAGCCGTTTAGCAGCAAATACCAATGCCATAACTAATTTTTCCATGGCGCTATAGTTCATCTCCGTCTTCTTGAGTGCCTTGCTTACGAAGTAGATAGGGGTTTGTACTGAGTCCCTATCTGTTAGTAACCTTTGCACTTATCGCGCCTTGATTGCGAGACAAATACATGATCGGCTCTTCCCACAGTGGGGTGCGACAAGTGTTGGGGCGTTGCGGATGTTGTTTAAGGCGAGTGAAGGCCTCTTACGCCTCCGTAGTCCATCCGAAATCACCCTTCTTGATACACTTCTTGAGTGTTTTGAAAAGAGGTAGTGATTTTTCTGGCGATTGGATAAGAACACATTTAAGCCGACCAACTTTCCGTTGAGAGATTGTACTTCCTTCAACGTCTTGTGAAGGAAGTTCGATGACCGCTTTGTCTTTTACGGACAAAGTTTTATACCGTCGGGCTCGATTAGGTATCCTAGGAACATGCCTTGATGGCGCGAAGGTGCACTTCTTGGATTTAGCTTCATGTTAATCTCGTAGAGTCTTAAGCGTTTCCTCGATGTCGCGCACAAGCTCATCTTGATATATCTCTTTATGACCAAGTCATCAACATAGACTTCTAGTTGCGGCCCACTGTTTTTGAAAGCATTATCTACTAACCTCGCGATAGGTAGCGCCCGCATTCTTCAAGCCAAAGGGCATTTTGTATAATAGATGAGCGCCTTGGCTTGTGTGAAAATTTTTTTCCTCGTCTTCCTTAGCCATCTGGATTTGGTGATATCCCTTGTCGCGTCGAGGAAACACTTTAATGGATATCCGCACAAGGACTCTATTTTCGGTCTATCTACGGTAATGGATAGCGATCTTGTGGACATGCTTTATTAAGATCGGTGAAGTCTCGCACATTCGCGGTGCCATCGCTCTTTTTTACCATTCTTGGGTTAGAAAGCCGGTCATGGTAGTAGACTTCACGCATAATTCCCGCATCCACGGTTTTGTACCTCTGCGGAATTGCTTGCGCGCTCTGGGGCTTGGCGCGCTTCTTACAGCGTATGGGTGAGTACCCTTGTCGGTTCTCGGTTCATGCTCGTGATTGGCGTGGCACCCTGTCATGTGTTTAGGCTCCCATGCAAAAATATCCAAATTCTTACTGCGGTGCACATCTGATTGCTTTGCTGTTGTCCGACAATGAACCTCCGATGGATATTTCTGTTCGGGGTATTCGGGTGGTGCTACTTTCATATTTGGAATTACGGTTGTCTGTTGTCTTTGGGGTTGGTGCCGTCTCGCATGCAATCGTGTTGCATTCTCTATGTGGTGCAGTGGCGTTGTAAAGTAACAATACCACCTTCCATTTGAAATTTAAGCATCCCATCTGCTGTTGATGGCCTTTGCTCGCATAGTCGATATTCGGTCTCCCAATAATGCCATTGTATGGCGAGGAGATTTAATCACCATGAATTCCATCCGGCCGTTGCGGTGTTCTTCGTTTCCAATCTTGACGGTGTCGTGTTGCCCATAGGCCATATCTTCTCACAGTAAAACCGATCAACGCCGTTCGGCCGGGATTAGCGATGCGTATTTCGGGACCTTGATCGTTTGAAACGATGCTCATACATGATGTCATGAGCGCCACCATCAACATACATGCGGTGGATGTCGTGACCCCAGCGCTTATTTCTATAGTGAGTGGTTCCACCACTGCGTTGTCCGCGATTAAGGTGGGAAAGAGATCTCATTTCCACGTGAAAAATCTGGTGACCTTACGCCTTGTGATCCGCGCCATGATTGTATCATGTAAATGGTGTCGGCCTTGTCTTTAGGTGTCTCTTTCTTATTGCCACTCTTACATTTGTCCTTTCCTCTTTAATGTTTTTGACCAAGTGGTCCAATCTACCCTCTTTAACCATCTTGTCGATGAGTGGCGTGATTGGACACATTCGTTAGTGGTATGGCCCTTACGTGCATGGTAATCACAATATCCATTCGATGCCGATCCTCCAGGGGTGCGCATCTGCGGCGGTCTTGGAAAATTCGCACCTTACATTGCGAGTATTTCCTTTGGGGTCTTGATCGTGAGGTGTATCTATCATTATCCCTCCGCTCCCACATTGCGATAGCTCCTATTACGTTTACTACTCGGTCATTGGATTGTCTCCCGAGTTGTTCTGTGACCGGTAGTTCGAATGTTCCTTTTGCTATCCGCGGCGGCTTCTCCCCAGACGAAGGACCGAGGCGTTTCATGAGTTCATCAAAGGTTTCGAGAATCTTGTCGTTCAACCTCTTGATGAGTTACGGATTATTAATCCCGTTCATGAAACCGAGATCTTCAACACTTGGGCATGCTTTAACTTGCATGCATTCATCTTTGAAGCGTTCCATGAATAAACATGTAGATTCTCCTTGGCGCTGCTTTACCTGGCGAGCTCGGCGGGATTTTTAGCGCACTTCTTCCTCGAGTAAAGTTTAGGCGAACGCCTTTCTTAATTCCTCAAAGCCATTGATGCTTCTGCGTGGAAGCTTCTTGAACCGATTCAGCGTTTCCCACTAGTGTGGAGTTGAACATGTGGCACCACACGGTGTGGCCAATTTTCAATTGTCGCTTGATTCAAAAATTTTGAGGTGATCATCGGGTCACTGTTCCATCATAGGTCTTTACGTTGGCGGGCATCGCCTTCTTTTGCTACGAGAAGTCAGCGATGCGGCGAGTAAACGCATCCACCTTTGGCGGCGCCAGGAGAGGATATATCTTCATCCTCCTGGTCATTATATCATTTTTGGACTTCCGGTGTCGGTTCGCCATCCTCGTTGTCAGGAATTTTCGAGGACAATTTTCCCTCTTTCGGTAGCTTGCGCCATCCCTCCTCGAGTTTGTACTCGGGGACTTTCAACAGGGAATAGCGTCGTCGATCATCTTGGATTCTGCGGCTACCCGATGCGGTGTGGACATTGATGCGCTTTTCATCTTCATCACTCTCGCTCGGATGATGCGGTGAGATGTCTCATCATCCTCGATTCTCCTCCCGATTACATTGAATCTTTGGGGTCGGCGGTGTCTCTCCGCGCTTCTCTTTCGATGGCGCGGTGGGAAGTCTCGTATTCATAATCGAAATTGAGTCGGGCTTTCAAGTTCCGACTGATCTCTTCTTCTTCCTCTTGCATGAGGCGGTTAATGTTTCGTAGTTTTGGGATACGAAATCTTACGGTGCCGATTACAGTGCGACCCCTCAAGAGCGAGTGTGTTTGTTTCTATTACTACACCCTTATTTGGTCGGTGCATCGGTACCTTTGTCGGTCGGTTTCTAGCATCGATTGAAAGGGAGTAGTAAGGGCGGTCTTGTGATGGGTCTACTCCACTCGTGGTGGTTGTAGTGGCTTGGGTTGTTCCGGCGGGTTCCACCGAGAGGAAGATCAAGTCTTGGCACGATCCTTTATTTTTAGCGGTATTGGTTATCCCAGTGCCTTAGGAGTTAGTCCACTTTGCGACTTCTTTCCCATAAGGTCATTGCGATCGGCGATTTCCATGCTTCGTCATTCTAGTCTTGGTTCTTAGTGTAGGGTCCCACGGATGGCGCCACTTGTTGATACAAAAGTTGGGCGTTCCTTGTTTGGGCTCGGCTCTTGTACCAATTGATTGTTGCTTGAGACTGCGCACTAAAGACAAAACACCGTTAGGCTTATCGTGGGATTGTCTCCCGATTATCCTCCGGCGTGAGTAAGTAATCGGTTTAGGGTTTAAGGAGTGTTAGGGTTACGAGATCGTACCTTAAGCGAGGGATGTGATTCCTTTATATCGCACGGAATCCTTGTTGGTTCCGTGTTCCTCAACCTTCGGCGTATCCCGCCTTAGTCGGTTAGGAATGATTATCTTCCTATTTAGAAGATATCGGATATCTATTCCATCAATAGATTCGGGTTTGGGCCTTCATGAGCCCAAACGTCTAGTCGGCTTAGCCCAGTTCGTACCGGGCCAAGTTAGTATTGGACTTTAGTCGGGTCCGTGACCCGGATATAGACTATCGTCATCAGTAGCAATTCACCCGAATACCCTAACGGAAATATCCATCGGAGGTTCATTGTCGGACAACGGCAAAGCAACCGTATGTGCACTCTGCGTAAGAATTTGGATATTTTGCATGGGAGCCTAAACACATGACGGGGGTGCCACGCTCAATCACGTAGCATGAACCGAGAATCCGACAAGGGTACTCACTGTCACGCCGTGAAGCGCGCCAAGCCCCGCAGCGCGCAAGCAATTCCGCAGAGGTACAAAACCGGTGGATGCGGGAATTATGCGTGAAGTCTACTACCATGGCGGCTTTCTAACCCAAGAATGGTCAAAAGAGCGATGGCGGTGGCGAATGTGCGAGACTTCACCGATCTTAATAAAGCATGTCCACAAGATCGCTATCCATTACCGAGATAGATCGGAAAATAGAGTCCTTGTGCGGATATCCATTAAAGTGTTTCCTCGACGCATACAAGGGATATCACCAAATACAGATGGCTAAGGAAGACGAGGAAAAAACAGCCTTTCACACAAGCCAAGGCGTTTACTGTTATACAAAAATGCCCTTTGGCTTGAAGAATGCGGGCGCTACCTATCAGCGATTAGTAGATAATGCTTTCAAAAAACAGGTGGGCCGCAACCTGGAAGTCTATGTGGATGACTTGGTCATAAAGAGCTATACTGAAGATGAGCTTGTGCGTGACATCGAGGAAACGTTTAAGACTCTACGAGAGATTAACATGAAGCTAAATCCGAAGAAGTGCACCTTCGGCGCTACTGAAGGCATGTTCCTAGGATACCTAATCGAGCCTGACGGTATAAAACCTTGTCCAGAAAAGACAAAGGCGGTCATCGAACTTCCTTCACCGCGCACGCTGAAGGAAGTACAATCTCTCAACGGAAAGTCGGCGGCTTAAATGTGTTCTTATCCAATCGCCAGAAAATCACTACCTCTTTTCAAAACACTCAAGAAGTGTATCAAGAAGGGTGATTTCGGATGGACTACGGAGGCGTAAGAGGCCTTTACTCGGCTTAAACAACATCCGCAACGCTCCCAACACCGGGTCGCACCCGACCCGGGAAGAGCCGATCATGTATTTGTGCGCAATCGAAGGCGCGAGTAGTGCGAGGTTACTAATGATAGGGACTCAGTACAAACCCCTATCTACTTCGTAAGCAAGGCACTCAAGAAGACGGAGATGAACTATAGCGCCATGGAAAAATTAGTTCTGGCATTGGTATTTGCTGCTAAACGGCTGCGCAGGTACTTCCAAGCACACCCAATCGCAGTAATCACGGACCAACCGATCAAGCAGATCATCTCCAAACCTGACGCATCAGGCAGACTGCAGAAGTGGAGTGTATTGCTAGGTGAGCACAACATCTCTTACAGACCACGTACCGCAATCAAAGGACAGATTCTGGCAGACTTCATCATTGAAAAGCCAGACACCGACGAGGTACCCACACCAAGTAAGACTGAACTACAAGATCCATGGATCTTGTTTACAGATGGATCCTCATGCATTGATGGCTCAGGAGCAGGCCTCATTCTCACAAATCCAGAGGGAATGGAATTCACTTCGACCGCGCTTTGAATTCACAACGACAAACAATGAGGCGAGTACGGCCCTACTACCGGACTACGATTGCAACTCGAATGGGTGTACGTAACCTAGAGGCAAATGTGGATTCCCGACTAGTGGCCAACCACGTGTTGGGCGAATACGTGGCCAAAGAAGATAATATGATCCAGTACCTTGATAAAACCAAGACACTGATAAAAAGCTTTGATAGGTTCACTATCAAGCAAGTTCCTAGAGGGGAAAACCGCAAGGCGGATGCACTAAGCAAGATTGCCTCGACAAGCTTTGCACACCTATCAAAGCAAGTGCTGGTGGAAACACTAAAAAGTAAGTCAATTTCGGAGATGGAAATCTCCACGATAACAGAGGAGGAAGGTCCTACATGGATGACACCGATAACGGACTTCCTAAGCAAGGGAGCGTTACCCCAAGAGCAAAAGGAAGTCAGAGGATAAGGCGACAACAGAAAGATTCGAAATGCGAGACAACATATTGTACCGACGCCCTTCCTGCAACCATGGCTCCGCTGTGTCGGCCCTTACAAGCAAATTACGTCTCGCGAAATCCATGAAGGTTCATGCAAGATGCACTCGGGACCACGGTCCGTTGTGGCACACGCCATGAGATCAGTATATTACTGGCCGACCATGCACCGTGACGCGCAGGACTTGATAAGGAAGTGCAACGATTGCCAAGTTCATCGACCCGTCCCGCGCCAACCACAGCACGAGCTAACACCAATAACATCACCATGGCCATTCTACAAGTGGGGTATTGACATCGCATGCCCTTTTCCTATCGCAGCGGGTGGACTAAAATTTCTCATAGTCGCCATAGACTACTTCACCAAGTGGATCGAAGCGAAGGTAGTGGTCACAATCACTGGCAACCAGGTGAAACGCTTCGTATGGGAAAATATCGTATGCCGCTTCGGTCTCCCTGGGGAAATCATCTCGGACAACGGGAAACAATTCTGTGATAACCCTTTCAGGGACTGGTGCGAGAAGCTTAACAT
This sequence comes from Chrysanthemum lavandulifolium, assembly GCA_022545495.1. Lineage (NCBI taxonomy): Eukaryota > Viridiplantae > Streptophyta > Magnoliopsida > Asterales > Asteraceae > Chrysanthemum > Chrysanthemum lavandulifolium. The sequence goes on along the minus strand of CM040238.1, from coordinate 16,342,393 downwards.
TACACAACACTTCGCGTCAGTTAAACATCCACAAACCAACGGCCTAGTGGAACGAGCGAATCGAAGCTTAGGCGAAGGAATTAAGGCACGCCTAGAAAAGCACAAAGGACGATGGGTAGAAGAACTATCACATGTCTTGTGGGCGCACCGCACCTCCATTAAGACCAGCACGGGCGACACTCCCTTCTCTTTAGTCTATGGGACAGAAGCCGTCATACCGGCTGAGATCGGCATGCCAACTATCCGCACTGCTGAAATCAATGTGGCAACCAATGATGACGAGCGACGTATCGACTTAGATCTGCTAGAAGAAAGGCGCGAACGCGCAGCTATACGGGAAGCAAAATCAAAGTCAAGAATGAAAGGATACTATGATGCTAAAGTGCGCAATGTTTCATCTGCACTGTGTGATTTTGTCTACCTCGCCAACGACGCGAGCCACGCAGAAGACACAGGTAAACTTGGACCAAAGTGGGAAGGACCCTATGAGGTTACCGAAGCAATAGGAACAAAGCGCATAAGCTCGAGGGCCTCGATGGTCGTGAACTGCCACGCACATGGAACATCTGCAACCTCAAGAGGTGCTATCTATAGGAATGGCTACGGCCTAGCGCACAGACGCTCTCGCACTTTTAGTGCCCAATAAACATCTATGCATTTACTCTTTCTTTTACTTAGAATAATTGTCTTATTTACTTATTATAAAAACTTGCAAGCATCAATAAAACGCCGCGGTTTCTAGCTAACTCCGCGACATATTCCAATTTGTTATTTCCATATACTCTATGTCTTAATAACTTTTTATTTCTTGCCCACGATGGTGTGCATGCACCATAATAAACCCATGATGGTAAAAGGATAAGTTAACCTACTAATCAACTTGTTGAATAAGAGGGTTGCAAACCCATCAACACTGGATCACGTATCCTTGTTAAACACCTTATTCTCAAGACGTTGGAATAAGTTTTGTACACATCCTACGATGGATGCGCAACAACGCACACGCAGCACGCTTAACAACCGTGGAACCAAAATATGGATTCCTTAAATCGGTATGTACAAGACGCTGCATATCATTACACATACACGATTATGATAATACTTGGAAGTTATTTTTTAAAGTATTTTAGGACCTTCATACATGATTATGGATTTCCTGTATTCTCGCACTTGCATATACATGTAACAACGAATACGTCTTTTACGCAAAGACAAATAGATAAGTATGCACATCACGAATTGCAAAATATACTCACAAACACTTAACAAAGGGAGACTTATTTCATAACTACGAGTTATTTCCCAAAAGATAGTTACAGCACAAGATACAATCTAAAAACTATGACTACGCTTCAAGGATGAACTACCCACGCGGCTAGCAGCATTCCCAACCTTATTCAGCTCCTCCAACAAATCCGCGTCTCGACGGGCCACAGTGGCAACACTCACGGGCACCCCGTCAGACCGAGGGAGGTGCGCAGCGCCGATACCACACATAACGCCTTGCCCTTAATACCTTTCTTCCGAGCAAGCCTCGCCTCATGCGCTTCTAAAACTTGCTTCAAGGGACCTCCCTCTCGTGACAAAAGGATTCAAGATATCCACAGGCGCGAATATAGGAACGTGCAGTTGGGATGCATCAGTTTAAGATAATAGTCCAGTCACAAGAACGCTTCTCCACCGTGATGACGTGCTAGAGTCGACATGCAAAAATAACATCTATCAGATAGTCCTGATCACGCTCCAGTTTAGCAATCTTGGGGAGTTCCAAGTCCCTCATCTTCTTTATGGCAACTATTATCATAAGCCTTCGCGTCATAATTAGGTACCTGCTCAACGGGCACCTTTAGAAGCTCAGCCTCATGCAGCTTCTCAATGGCTTCTGCTTTCCCACGCCCAACACAAGACTTAACTACATCCCGAAGGAGTCAACGACCTCTTTCGACTCTAGGGTACTTAACGCAAGAAGACGAAGCCCATGGCTTATGAGCCATCTCAAGGCCAAAGAATGGTCGATGTAAGTTGAGGATATAATTCCTCGTCATACTCCAGACTCAACTTGCGCAACTTCATCTCCTGACTTTCAAGGGCGCTTTTCACAGTAGCGCCAAAATTTTCAAGCTGGGAGGTCATCGCGTCTTTACCATTCTCCAAATATTTCATGGCCCAATGACAGGAAGACTTATATCCCGCGGCCTCTCCACGCTCTTGATTTATTTGGCACATCAGCGCCATTTTCTCTTCGGCGAGTTTTTTGGCGTATGACAACATAGTCTCTGCTTCACCCCTAGCACTAGCCAATTGCGCCCAAAGAACAAGAATTTGTTGGTCTTTTCAAGACCTTGGCCGGTCTCTCCCGAATACCTTGCCTTTAGCCGCTGCAAGTAAGACCAGATCATCGACCGGTTGCCCCATGGGCGCATCCCCGAGGTCCTGTGCTCGGCTTGGCTCTTCACCAGATGATTCAAAGACGAATGGACTTGATTGGGGCGATCATGGATTGTTCAAACCTACAAACATGACGAGAAATTCACGCTTATTCGGTAATATCATGAGGCATTTCGCACATAACCTTGTAAGGATACTTACGCAGAATAAATGTGTCGTGATGGTGGGCGCGACGCAACATCACTAGAGGATGACTCCACACTAAACACAAGCGGCGCTTCTTCCGAGAGGTGGCGCGCCATCGCCATCAAGGCCTTTTGCGCCCAATCCTTGACTTTCTTCTTCCTCTTCCATTTCCTCCACATGCTCCGTCGCTACGGGTGTAGGTTGCACTGGAGATGAAGGGACTGTAGAACTCGGCACACTCTGTAAAGGTGTTGCTTGTAGCGCAACGGATGAACTTTCCCCCGCCTCGCCTAGGTCCAACACCAGGGTACGCCCTGCCGCCGCAACAAGCACAGGCTCTTCTCCCTCTTTCATTGGCCGTGTTCCCACCTCTACGTCGATAGGCCGTCGGTTACCTGCACAACGCAACAGTCCATCTCTCGCAACAACAAAGAAATACAAACAGCTCACGACAAGTACGAAGACCAAACAAAGAAAAACTTACAAGAATGTAACTCAACAGGGTACGAAAGCATGAGCACCCACCCTGACCATCGGCGCCTAAGAAGATAGGAACTTCTTCCGAATCGCCAAAATAGTTGCGGCTCGTGCCAATATGCACCAAGAACTCCTCGGGTAGGAGCTAATAGGGATGCGGTTCGATTTATTGTTTCCGCATCCTCCGCATTATATGATCCGTGAGGGGCGCCATCCTTTGGCAAAGGTCCCCTTAGAGTAAAATCAAAATGAGACGGAAAGCATGCGTCGTCAACCCGTAAAAAGGTTTCCTCCATTTACGAAAGGCCTAACTTTTCCGTGATAACATTGAGTAACCTGTGGCGTCATGAAGAAATCCACCCGCTTGACCACGTGGTGTGGTAAACGCGAACAATGTGAATCATGGGGTTAATGGCCAATAAGTGGCGCTCACCTCGAAATTAATTAGTTTTGCCGCACCTATACAAAGGTACCGGACACGTGTATGGTAATAATTCAATACATCACTTAAGAATAACGATAGGGTATACTGCCGATTTGCGAATTCAAAGAATCGCGTATACCCCAATCTTCCCATCGGGAAATCCGCTATCGACGCATTCGCAACGGAACTTCCGGATGTACCGCTACCGAATATAATAATCCGACGCAAACCGTCAAGCTCCTCCTCCGTTATGTCCGACGAAATCCGATAATTCCTTAACCATGGTATTGTTTATAATAAAAAACAAAGGCGCAGGCGCAGTTACCTAGGGGATATTTCGGTATGAAGGCTTGAAAGTGTTTGCAGCTATGATAATGGCGGATAGCGTTTTTTTTTACTATATGTAGAAACGGTGAAAATGAAGTGAAGGGATTATATAACCTTCTTCCTCCACGCGATGATCGACACGTGGATCCCACCAACCCTAAATATGTGGTGGGGATTGTTTGATGGGACACGGGTACAGTAACCTTTCCCCCGATTTACGAGGTGCCCGTTTTCTTTATTACGGCTGGATACAATGTATCAAAAGGATATTTCTTTAGCTTCTTTGCTACGCTTTGTTTATTTTTCATGGACTACGATAATTAGTCTAGCATCCGTAGTTCGCATCGCGCATACTAGACCTGGGGACATGATGACGATAGTTCATATCCGGTCACGGACCCGACTAAAGTCCAATACTAACTTGGCCCAAGACTGAATCGGCTAAGCCGATTAGACGCTTGGGCTCATGAAGGCCCAAACCCGAATCTATTGATGGAATAGATATCCGATATCTTCTAAATAGGAAGATAATCATTCCCAACCGACTAAGGCGGGATACGCCGAAGGTTGAGGAACACGGAACCAACAAGGATTTCGTGCGTATATAAAGGGAATTACATCCCTCGTTTAAGGTACGATCTCAGAACCCTAACACTCCTTAAACCCTAAACCGATTACTTACTCTCACGCCGGAGGATAATCGTGGGAGACAATCCCACGATAAGCCTAACGGTGTTTTCTGTCTTTTAGTGCGCATGTCTCAAGTAACAATCAACAATTGGTACAAGAACCGGAGCCCAAACAAGGAACGCCCAGCTTTTGTATCAACATATATATTTATATTTTTTGGTAGCTTTGCGTTTGTTTCGGCGAGAGCTTCGCAACGAGTTAAAGCGTGTCCAAAATGGAGTTGAAATGAATGAGATATCGTGTTTTAAAGTGAGACACTTTAAACACAAAAATTGGGTTTTGGGAGAGTATCCCACATCGCCCAAAGAAGGAAATGAAAGCATGTTTATAACGAAATCCTAGTATTGGCTATCAAAATCTTTTAGTTGGTTTTACTCCAACACCTACGTGCGCGCGCGCAAGGGAGTGTAGATTTCAGGATTTCTGGGCGAAAATGGGTTCAAAGCTTCTGAACTCATGCGCGACCCGCGGACGCGAATGCAACTCCGAAGCCTCGCATACGTGCGTATCTTTTTGCTGCAGATTCGAGTTTCTTTTTCTAGAATTTTCTGTAAATCTATTTAAGGAATTGATTTGAAACTTATTGACAAAGTTTACCGAATATATTTTGTGTAAATAAAAGATATGCATATAACATTTATAATATAACAGATTTGCATATCGGGTTATTTTTTAGCAAATATACGGTCTTGGTGACCAAGACATGTTTACGCTATAAATTAAACTGTTTCATTCGCCGACACATTAAATATCGCCCATTACAATGAATTCCAAAGAATCTCTTCGATCGTAAACGCACAAGTTTTCCGCGATCTTTCAATCAAGTTGTCGGTCCGGTCTGACAACAGACTTTGAGTTGTACCGGGAAAGCATTTACTTAACTGCTTTTAAGGGACTCGTGTTAAACATGAGCCTGTTCCACGACCTTTACTTCTTTCATTTAATTATCGATATAGAGTCTGTCTTCTGCTTCTACCCATTTCTGTCTGTATTTAGTTTTCTGTTATTTCATTATGTTTTTTATTAGTTATAATCCGATTTATTATTAAAAAGTGTACTCCGTTTCCCACAGTCTTAAAACATATTCGGTTTAACCGAATTTAAAAAACACTTTGTTAAAATCAGATTAATTATCAACAGATTTTTATAAATTGTATTCTGTCGAAATCTAGTTGAGTTTCTTTGGAAATCAATTGCAATTAAACATATTTAAAAATACATATTTGGATTACAGATCTATAACATTTTTTTTAACCAGTTGTTTTTATCAGTTTATAACAAAACCAAGATTGAGTTTCTATTAAACTGATTTACTCGATCCATCGAAACCAGGATAGAGTCTTGTTGAATCAGATCTGGTACAAGTAGATACCATTTACAACAATTTGTTTAATTGTTTGTGTTTGAATTTTCAGGATGACAAACACCACTACCCCTCATGTGACTACTCTTGTGAACGTAACTAGTGCACCAGTTACTAACACGGTTGCTAATCATGCTGAGAAACCAGAGAAATTCAATGGGCAGAATTTTAAGAGGTGGCAACAGAAGATGTTCTTCTATCTCACTACTTTGAACCTTGCGCGGTTCTTAAAAGAGAATCCACATAATGTGGAACCTCCTGCAGATGGTCAATCCTCTAATCAACAGGCTGTTCAGGCCTTGGAAGCATGGAAACGTCCAAACTTTTTGTGTCACAACTAGGGGTGAGCAAATGGACCGAGAACCGAACCGAAACCGAGAACCGAACCGGAATCGACCCAACCCGAACCGCATTTTAGAACCGCGGTCCGGTTCTCGGTTCTTAAATTTTTCAAATTGCGGTTCTCGGTTCGGTTTGGTCCGGAACCGCGGGTATCGGTTCCGGAACCGAAGAACCGCCCGAGATTGTGATTGTGTTCGGGTTTGGCTTAGGTTGTCTTTTAAGAGTGTTTCTTTGAGGTTTATGGTTTATTGTTATAATATCATTTAGCCCCTTAAATAATCGATAGAAAAGAACATACGTAAGTATTTTTATATATGTCATATGTATCGTGTATGTGTACATCAGTATATGTAAAAGAAAGGAAACATGAAGCGAATAAATGACTTGAGCAGATTTATTAAATAAGATGCTAGCTACTGGTAGTTTCATGCTTATTTACAAGTTACAAAATGGAAATGTCTATATATGTCTACTAGGGTGAGCTTATTTTCAGAACCAAATAAATTGCGAGAACTGCGAGAACCAACATCAACCAATCAGATTTTTTTGGATATTAAATTTTATTATTTATTTCAAAAGGGTATAATGGTAAAAAATACTTTTTTATTTTATTTTTGATTTTTTTTTACAAAAAACGTTTTTTTAGTTCCCTAAATTCTAGGATTTTTTTTTTTCGTTATACCTGTTTAAAAAATTATTATGTGCACATGTGTTTTGCATTATATGACAATTGTATTTTTGTTTATGAATAGGTGTTTTGTATTTGCATGTGTATTTTTTTTAAAAAAAATACATAAATATGTATACAAACAACAAAACTTTGTTAATAACTCAAAATTGTACAAGCTAATGATTTACAAAATCTAACACCTGCTAAAATTTCTACTTCACTACAAATGCTTAATTAATAGAAAAAAACAAAATTAATTGAGGATGCACATGTGTAAACACCATGTTCTGCAACATCTTCTTTAGTGTGCACGCATGCATTCACGTATCCTTGATTATCTTGATCGCTTTTGCATATATGCACATGCGTAAAAAATTTTCGTCAGATTCACATGTACAATGCACACGCACATTCTTCACCCTTGATTAACTTGATCGCTTTTTCATATAAAACATATGTGCACAATGCACAATTAGAATTCACATGTCCATTATTCATCCTTGATTATCTTGATACCACCAGAAAACATATGTGCACAATTATCACCTCCTCGTATTGAATAACTGCTTCAACAACATTAAAAAATAGTTACACGGTAGCCAAATACATCGCCAGCCTCTAGAACATGTGTGTTCCAAAACTAAAGAACCAAGTTAAAGGACAAACATGCACATGTATGTTTCTAATAAACACTAGACTCGAACCAAGTTAAAGGACAAACATTCATACAATTATGCACATGAATTTTTCTAAACTCTACATAACTAATTACGAACAAAAATCTTAAGAAACACAAATTGACTATCATGCCATTTGTATTTTTTCTTTACCGAACCATAATTCTATTTTATACAATACATTTAATTATAATTTCCAAAGACCATTTATATATAAAAAACTACATATAGCCAATCAAAAACACGTGTGCACAAAATAAAACATATGTGCACAAAAGCAAGCAAAGATAACGAAAGACAATCTGAACTATGCAACTACGAAACACATATGCGCAATCAAAACACGTGTGCACAAAATAAAACATATGTGCACAAAAGCAAGCAAAGATATCGAAAGACACTACTATCTGGTTGTAAGTTACATCATTGCTTAAGAATGAAAATCAAAATACATCTAGCAGGTAAGATTACTCTTTTTCACCAAGCTTTACTTTAGTCCCACCATACTCAGAGTGTCACCATTCGTAACGCCAACAATATCTTGTTGCTAGTTTTTATCAAATATCCCAGGTACCAAAACAACTACTTTACCTACAACAATACAAAAGCAAACTTAAAAAGGAGATCCATAACAAAAAAAACAAACACATGAAACATGTACGTGATTTTAGATCCATAACATAATGAGATAAAAAAAAACAAACAAATGAAATAAAAGAACATAACATAATAAGACAAAAAAAATTAAAAAAAAAAAAAAAAAAGAACTACCTTTGATTATAACCAGATCCATAAAAGAATATTTACGTGATTTCACTCCTCACATTGTTCCAATTACATAAAATTGCCATACAAATTTCAATGGATATGGTATGAAGGATAGCCAACTGTGAAAAGGAATTAAGGTTTGAGAGTGTAGATGACGGTTTTTACAAGATGAGATCTAATGAATTTACATCTCAACCCCGTATATTCTGGAAATCGAGAAACGGTTTTGCGAAAAAAAATACATTTAAAGACAGTTCGTTAACAAATAGGTAAAAAAAAACGCAACCGATCTTTAAAACGAGATGATGAAACAAGGCAATGAAGAAGAGAGTGAGTGGGCGGTGGCGGTGGCTAGGTTTCTGGGATGCGAAGAACACAGAGGGTGGGAGATTTTTAGGGAAAAGGGGAAATAAGTTTTAAAACATAAGTGATGTACTACGTATCAGTTACCAGTATTATTGTGGGTGATAGAAATTACTTAAATACCCTTTTTCTTTTTTTAAATGTAACTTGAAGTTCCATATTATTACATTTATGCCACCTTTATTTGTAGCCATTGATTGAAAAATAGATGGCTCAGATTGGTTCTCGAGTTCTCGCAATTTATTTGGTTCTGACAATAACCTCACACATGTCTACTATATATGTGTTAACTATTTTGATAGTTTGTTTCTTTTTAGCTTTCACGGGGTTGAGTCCTAGCGAACACATTGCTTTGGTTTAAATTTTAGTTACATGTATAAGTAGCAAACTGGGTCTAAGGGATGAGTTTTCGGCTATATACTTTAATGGTCCAATATTATTTACGTTTTAGACATATATAAGTGCAAACATAAAAAAATGTTGAATTTTTGGGTACTTTTTAAAAAAATTGCGGTTCAAATCGGGTAGAACCGAAATACCCGAACCGGACCCGAGAACCGAACCGGAACCGAAACATTTATGCGGTCCGGTTCTCGGTTCCAAAATTTTGAGTATTTTGGTTCTCGGTTCTTGCAGTTCCGGGTCGGTTCCCTGCGAATCTAGAACCACGCTCACCCCGAGTCACAACTATGTTCTGAATGGTTTGGTGGACTCTTTATTCAACGTGTACTACAAGACCAAGACTGCCAATGAATTATGGGAGTCATTGGAACGCAAGTACAAAACTGAGGATCTTGGTACAAAGAAGTTCTTGGTAGCTCGTTTTTTGGATTACAAGATGGTTGATTCAAAGAATGTGATAAGTCGTGTTCAAGATCCGCGGGTTTTGCTACACGACATTCATGTTTGAGGAATGACCTTGAGTGAAACTTTTCAAGTTCTTTGCTATTATTGAAAAGTTACCTCAAGTGGGTAGAATTCAAGAACCACCAAGCATAAGCGAAAGGAGACGAGTGTTGAAGACTTGGTTGTTCGTCTTCGTATTGAAGAGGACAACAAGTCGGCTCGAAAAAACACTTATATGCCCGACCGCCAAGACAAATATGGTTGAGCATGCTTGTCATCTTCAAAGTACAATGTCAAAGGTAAAGGCAAAGGAAAAGGAAAGAATGACAAGAAGATCAAAGGAAGTCCGAGTACCTTGCTCCTAAAGTTGCAATTGTGAAACGAAGTTCCAAGGGTGTGTTTCAATTGTGACCACCGGGTTATCGTCTTGCTAATCGTAAGATGCCAAGCGGGTGACTCCACGCCAGGCTAATATGGTGAATGAAGATGTGGACATGATTGCTATGGTGTCGGCGTCATTGCCATGATCTCTAAAGTTAACCAGTAGGTTCCAACAACGAGGAATGGTGGGTTGATACTAGGGCTACCCGTGTGTGTGGCCGATAAGAGTATGTTTCACTCTTTCGGAGCGATTGATAGTGGAGAGAAACCGTACACGGGCAACTCGCAACTGATGATATCAACGGCGAAGGAGATGTAATCTTGAAGATGACATCCGAGAAAGAGCTCAAGTTGACTAATGTCTTGTATGTTCCGTAGATTCGCAAGAATCTTGTGTCTCGTTGGCTATTGAACAAGTTTGGTTTTCGCCTTGTTTTTAGTCCGATAAGTTTGTTCTGCCTAAGAATCAAATGTATGTTGGTAGGGATATGCCCGAATGGTATGTTTAAACTCAATGTAATGGTTGTTAAGAATGATATCAATAAAATGAATTCTTACGCTTACTTGATTGAGTCTTCTAATATGTGGCATGGCCGTCTTGGACATGTAAATTTTAATTCAATGCGCTGCTTGATCAAATTTAATTGCATACCTAATTTCCATGTTGACTCAAAATATAAATGTGAAACTTGTGTTGAAGCCAAACTTACAAGATCATCTTTCAAATCGGTTGAACGAAAACCGAACCACTTGATATGATACACACCGACATATGTGATTTGAAATCACTACCCACAAAAGGTGGCAATAAGTACTTTATCACGTTTATTGATGATTGTACAAAGTATTGCTATGTTTACTTCATCAAAAGTAAAGATGAAGCTATAGACAAGTTTGTTCTATACAAAACGAAGTTGAGAACCAACTTAGTAAGAAAATCAAGGTGGTAAGTGATAGAGGAGGTGAATATGTGTCTCCATTCACGATCTATGTGCAAAACATGGAATTAGACACGAGTTCTCTCGCTCCCTATTCACCTCAAAGCAGAACGGTATTGCCGAAAGGAAGAACCGTACCTTGAAAGAAATGGTTAATACCATGTTGATAAGTTCGGTCTAAGCCGGTGACATGTGGGGAAGCCATTCTAACGGCTACTTATCTTTTAAATAAGATACCTCGTAAGGAAAAAGAAGAGACCCCTTATGAATTATGGATGGGAAGAAAACCATCATATCAAGATTTACGAGTGTGGGGTGTCTAGCAAAGGTAGCTATACTGACTCCCAAGGCCCAAAAGATTGGACCTAAACCGTGGATTTTATATTCATCGGATATACTAAGAATAGCAGTGCTTATCGCTTCATTGTACATGATTCGAAAAATCCAGATATACAAAAGGGTACAGTAATGGAATCAAGGAATGCTTCATTCTTTGAAACTATATTTCCTTGTTTAACGAATGAAACTGGAGATTCATCTAGAATAGATGACGAAGTTGTCCAAGATAAGAGACAACGAGCTGATAATGATCTCCAAGATGAGAGACAAGATCAGACTAAGGAAGAAGAGGTTGAACCTAGAAGAAGCAAAAGGGCAAGAACTGAGAAATCATTTAGACTCGATTTTCTTTCTTTTATGGTTGAAAACGAACCTATTTCATACCGAGAAGCGGTTACTTCCTCAGAAGGGCCTCAATGGAAAGAAGCCATTAAAAGTGAAATAGATTCTATTTTACAAAATCATACTTGGGAGCTCGTGGATTTACCTCCTGGTTGTAAACCACTAGGCTATAAATGGATCTTCAAGAAGAAGATGAAAGCCGATGGCACCATTGACAAGTAAAAAGCAAGATTAGTAATCAAAGGATTTAGACAACGAGAAGGTCTTGATTACTTTGATACATATTCACCTGTTACGCGAATAACCTCGATTAGGATGATACTTGCTATTGCCGCTTTAAGAAATTTTGAAGTTCACCAAATGGATGTGAAAACGGCATTTCTAAACGGAGATTTAGAAGAAGAAATTTACCTGAACCAACCTGAGGGTTTCATGGCTCATGGACAAGAGAACAAAGTTTGTAGGCTTGTTAAGTCATTATATGGCTTAAAGCAAGCTCCCAAACAATGGCATCAAAAATTTGACCACGCCATGCTAGAGAGTGGATTCAAAATTAATGAATGCGATAAGTGTGTCTATGTAAAAGACACAAATAGTGGATATGTAATATTGTGTTTATATATTGATGATATGCTTATCGTTGGCAGTAACGACAAGATGATCAAATCTACTAAAGACATGTTGAAATCAAAGTTTGACATGAAGGATATGGGTTTGGCTGATGTGATCCTTGGAATAAAGATCATACGAACTCAAAATGGACTTGTGTTAAGTCAAGCACATTATGTGGACAAAATTCTTGATACTCATAATGCGGAGGATTCCGGCCTAGCTAGAACTCCAATTGATACCAGTAAGCATCTATCTAAAAATAGAGGCATAGGCGTTGCCCAATTAGAGTATTCAAGAATTATCGGCACGTTAATGTACTTAATGATGTGTGCAATTCGACCGACTTATCATATGTTTGTTAGCAAGCTAAGTAGGTATACTAGTAATCCAAGCTATGCACATTGGGCGCCTATGACTAGGTACTTCATTATCCGAGATACAACAAGGACATGGGTCGCATTATGATAGATATCCACTATTATGTAGGATACGATGCAAATTGGATATCCGACATAAAGGATTCTAGATCGACTAGTGGATATGTGTTTACACTAGGAGGCGGCTATATCTTGGAATTCTTCCAAGAAAACCTGTATAGCTAAGTCCACGATGGAATCGTAATTTATCGCGTTAGATAAATGCGGACAAGAGGCGGAATGGCTACGCCAATTCGCTGAGGACATACCAAGGTGGGCTAAACCGTAACGCCATTAGTATACATTGTGATAGTTAATCGGCAATTGGCGTAGCTCATAGCATAATGTATAATGGAAAGTCTAGACATATCCGCTATCGACATAATTTGATACGACAACTACTCTCAACAGAGTTATCTCAATTGAATATGTGAAGTCAAGGATAATATCGCGGATCCGCTACGAAAGGCTTAAGTAGAGAGTTAGTTAGTAAGTCGCCTAAAGGAATTGGACTAAAGCCCTTGAAGGAATGAGTTTCTATGAAGGAAAACCTAACCCGCTTGACTGGAGATCCCAAGATTTGGGTTCAATAGACAACCTAATCATAGAAATATGGGGAAGTCACGCCAATGTGGGGAGTTACTAAATATTGTAACTTCCTAGTCCATTCCTATAACAAATGTGACTTGTTGAGAGGTTAAACATATGGCTTTAATGATTCGTGATGAAATCACAAAGCACAATGATTCAAATGAAATCACAAAACATATGTTTTAATGATTCAAGATGAAATCACCTATGTGAGAGAGAAGTGGGTAGCTTCAAGGAAATGTGGGCGCAATTCCTAAGAGCTCTTACAGAACCAGGCTAGTGTTCATGACCATAACGAACACGACTATGAGGACTTGTCAGGGAGAGTCTTGTGTGAAGTGTAATGTCGTCTACGTAAATGGATGATGAGTTCAAGGACATCGTGTCTACTTAGATCTAGGAGACTAAGTGCATCTCACAAGGGAATGTTCAAAGGGTTACACCTACCTATCCTATGCAAGACTTAACCGCAGAAATTTCACTGAAACTTTCGTGTGTTTTCGACCGATCTCCATTCATGTGGGGGATTGTTGGAAAAATAGTTTTGCAAAGTGGGTTTTGCAAATTTTTGGACACTATTTAATATATGTATATGTTATATATATTTATATTTCTTGGTAGCTTTGCGTTCTCCTTGACGAGGGCTTCGCAACGAGCTAAAGCGTATCCAAAATGGAGTTGAAATGAATGAGATATCGTGTCTTAAAGTGAGGCACTTGAAACACAAAAATTGGGTTTTGGGAGAGTATCCCACATTGCTCAAAGAAGGAAATGAAAGCATGCTTATAAGGAAATCCTAGTATTGGCTATCAAAATCTTTTAGTTGGTTTTACTTCAACACCTACGTGCGCGCGCATTGGGGTGCAGATTTCGGGATTTCTGGGCGAAAATGGGTTCGAAGCTTCTGAACTCATGCGCGACATGTGGACACGAATGCAAATCCGAAGCCTCGCATACGTGCGTATCTTTTTGCTGCAGATTCGAGTTTCCTTTTCCAGAATTTTCTGTAAATCTATTTAAGAAATAGATTTGAAACTTATTGACAAAGTTTACATAATATATTTTGTGTAAATAAAAGATATGCATATCACGTTTATAATATAACAGATTTGCATATCGGGTTATTTTTTAGCAAATATAATGTCTTGGTGACCACGACATCTTTACGCTATAAAATAAACTGTTCTCATTCAGTTTTCGACACGGAAAAATATCGCCCATTACAATCGAATTCCAAAGAATCTCTTCGATCGTAAACGCACAAGTTTTCCGCGATCTTTCGTGCAAGTTTTCGTGTCCGGTGCATGACTTTTGGACGTTGTACCGGGAAATGCATAAATAATCTGTTTTAAGGGAATCGTGTTAAACACGAGCCTCGCTCCACGACCTTCATCGCTTTCATTTAATTATCGATATAGAGTTTGTCTTCTGCTTCTACCCCCTTCTGTCTGTATTTAGTTTTCTGTTATTTCATTATGTTATTTATTAATTATAATCTGATTTATTATTAAAAAGTGTACACTGTTTCCCACATTTCATGCGTTACGCCCCTGCCCTGTCGACGCGTCGCATGTTAATAAAAAGAAAAGATAGTCTTATTTTAGATTGAGTTGTGTGAGTGTTGTGTGTGAGTGTCGTGTGTGAGTACGTGTTTATTAAATTGTTTACGTGTGTATGTTATTTGGTGTCATTGGTCTTCTCACTACACTAATTTGGTCATGGAGTTATTGTGAAGAGAGAAAGCTAATGTGACAGTGGTGTCGTCAAATTTGTTATGGGTTGCATTACGAGTAAGGTAGACTTAAGTTAGTATGTATATGTGATTTTAAAAGATTGAGATCCTCTTATTTTTAGATCTCTCATTTTCTTCTCATGTTAACATGTTGTGAAAAGAAACAATTTAATGGGTCACATATTTTAGTAATTATGACCTTACTATTTGGTTTTGTTTTATTTAATTGGTTTAACATTATAAAACATGAGAGACAAATATTATAGAATAATCCGATTTTAAATAGTTTTCTTGTTCTTACACAGTGCAATACTATGTTTGAATTCTTAATAGCGTTAACTAGGATTTAAATATTCAGTTATGATGATCTTTTAAGTTATTATGTTATGTATTTGTGATTTTTGGTTGAAATGTGTATAATCCTAGTCGAGTTATATGCTCTAATTGTTGTAAAGTCGTACAACAATCCAGAAGACTAGAACACGAATATCAGGTTCAGTGAAGAACTTTGACACACCACAATAATTTATTAATCGACTGTAAAGAACTAACACACGTGATTACCCTTAATCGAAAGTTGATTAAGCTTGAAAGAATGCGTACAAACTCCTCCCTCCCCCCTCACCTCCTTTTATAGAGATGAAGGGGGAGGAAAAAGCGACTCTTACAATGACTCTAAGTCGGTTGTAAAAACAGGAAACAAGAAAACGTGTAGCTTGGGACTCAAGCTATTATTCCTAGTTGACTAATAACTAAACATTAACACTAAGACCCATGGACTTAGCAATAAGCTAATATAGAGACTAAACTTGTAACAATTTCCACCTTAGGCTTTATATTAGCCTACACCGACACTCAGCAACTCCAAGCAGTGTTGAAACTTAAGTCCAAGTACCACCTTCGTCAAGGCATCCGCGACATTGTGTTCAGTACCCACCTTCAGAACTTCAACCGTCTTTGCTTCCAACATTGATGTGCTTAGTCCTTTCATGAATCCGCGATAAGTGAATCGCACCTTGATTATCACAATTAACTGCTACAGTGTTAACCTCCATGCCTAACTCTACCAAAAGTCCCTTTAGCTAAATAGCTTCCTTCACAGCCTTCGTAAGGGCCATATACTCCACCTATGTATTTGAAAGAGCCACCACGTGTTGTAGCGTTGCCTTCTAGCTTACAACACATCCCTGTACTAAAAACGCGTAACCAGTGATAAACCTACCTTTATCCGGATCCTTAGCGTAGTCTGAATCAACAAAAATTGTTACGTCCACATGGTTGCCACGATTTTTCCCATACACCAAACCCATGTTTGCAGTACCCCGCAAATATTTCAAAATCCACTTCACTGTTTCCCAATGCTTTTTACATGGATTCACCAAATATCTGCTAACTACACTTATCGCATACGCTATATCTGGCCTCGTGCACACCATCAAGTACATTAAGCTCCCAACCGCATTTGTATACGACACCTTACTCATCCTTTTAACAACACAATCCCTAACCGGGAAATCCTTCAACGACAGCTTGAAGTGCCCACCCAATGGCATCTAAACCGATTTCCCACTGTCTATCCTAAAATTATTTAAAATCTTAGAAACGTACCCGGATTGTGACACCCTCAAAATCTTGCGACTCCGATCCCTGATGATCTCCATACCAAGAATCTTCTTTGCTTCCCCGACCTCTGTCATGTCGAACTCCCTTTTAAGTAAAGAATTGATAGACCCAATCTCAGTCTTGCTTTTACAAGCAATCAACATATCGTCTACATATAACCATAGATAGATATACTGACCTGGTGTGTAACTCTGATAACGCTACACGCGTCGTTCGGGGTCAAGGAAACTTCCTTTTCTTCGAGCAAGTTTTATAACACCCTAGGCAGTGAACCTAATCGTTGTAGTGTAGTAATTAGGGTAAGCCACGGGTATTGATATCGCTCTCTGGGAATAGGAATGCTAGTAAGGAGTTACTACGCTAAGGTTAAGGTTGAGGAAGATTATTTTTATCTTTTATGTTTTATGAAATGGAAAGGTACGAATCTCGGTATTGGATTTGGGGGTTGGTATTTCACCGATTACTTTACTATTATCTAATTATCTAAACTAAGGTTGTGGGAGTCTATGTCTAATTATCGTGTGCTCGTATGATAGTTTAAAGATGTGTTTAATTAGGTTGTATTACTCCTTAATTATCTCCTATTGATGGTTGAGTTGTCACGCCTTATTCTTAGTTGCGTTGTGTGTCTAAAGTTGTAGGGTATGCGTTTCTCCCTAACTCTTTGAACTTACCAAAGGGTCTCGCCTACAAACCCACTAGGGATGATAAACTCCTACTCTAAGGCGCTCTTTGGATGGTTTAGCCTACAACTACTCGTAATTATATTCTAAGGTTCACAAAGATGAATCAAGCATTAAGTACACAACGAATGACCTATCGCATTACTAGATCATTAATCAACTAAGATAAGAAACAACCAATCAATATTCAATAATTAAGTTTCATACTTCCTAAGCAAACACACATATAAATTAGCTTGACATGGAGAACATGCAAGCATACACACAAATAATCAAAGACATAATTGAATTAATGAAGTAAAGACTTATCTTGATGTAAGATAGGTTTAAAACCCTAAAATATTGTACAAGACACCTTAGGTTCGGTTTTAGGTTTTCACTCCAAAAGACTCTCCACTCCAAAAGACTCTCTTTAAAACTGAAAAATTCGGATTCTATATATAAGATTACATATGCGACGGCGTCACCTTATGTTTCGTGGACGCCGTGTCGCCGCCATTGTGGTTTCGTCTTGGCCACGTTAACCTTGCGACGGCCACCTTATGTCCGTGACGCCGTCCTCTTCAAATTTCCGACGTCGTCGATTGCATCTAGGCCGTCCGAGTAGCGACGGCCTACTCTTTACAACCGGACGCCGCCACTTGAAAATACGAAGTTTGAGTTCGAACCGTCGCAAAAATCTTGGGACGGCATCGCACTAGCACCGACGCCGCGCTTCTAATTTCAAAGAATCGTGAGTGTCTCGATTTTGACTTTGGCCATTTTCTTCATATATTCGCCTTTTCGTCCAAATAAGTGCCATTCCAAAGATTTTGCCTTCAAGAGACCTAAAAGTGAAAAGGAACGATATTAAGCAATAACGGATACAAAAGTGATCAAATAAGGACTAAAACGACCCTCAAAATGGTACCTTTAAAACCTTATCAAATATCCCTACACTTGTTATTTGCTTGTCCTCAAGCAAATGTGCTTTTAGCCAATTAATTTATAAGTTGGGGTCATGAAGCATTAATTCAAAACGGTCCACAACACATATAAGCCCAAAAAGTCATAACAAGCACGGAATTACATACTAGCACCTCACATGGGGTGTTTGGATACTCACATCTCTCTCGGTGTATATATGAAATATAACAAATAGGAAATGGAAGATAAACACTCATTAACCGGTCCTAGTACATAGATTACCATAGGCTTGAGAATAGATCAAACCTCCATCGCTTACGAAGCACCTAGGAAAGACTATCAAAGAGGTCTTTAAAGGGTTGTAATGTTAGGCTTACGGTAGGAAACAAGGGTTTGGTGGGATAGGCTATTTAGTGGTGGCAAGTCAAAAATCTCTATGTTAAATGCATATGAAGAATGGCGTTGCTAAGCCAAGACTCGACACTCTAAACTCTAGATAACCGAAATAAATAAACATAAATTCAAAGATAGATGTAGGATGGTAGCCCGTATGTTTTTTTTTTTTTTTTTTTTTTTTTTTTTTACACTCTATTTTTTCTTCTTTTTTCTCTTTTCCTTTTTTTTCGATTTTTTTTTTTTTTTCATACACTTTACTCTACCATCCTCTACGATAACATCAAAATACTAGGGATTTATAGGCATATCCCTACACTTGAGTTTTATTACTCTAACACTAATTTGACCCGAATTGAAAAGATCAAAACACTTGGGGTACATTATTATGCAAACAAAGGGAATTTGAATTTAACGCTCCTTCCGTCATTTCATAAATTTTAACTTTTCCCATGAATCCCAATCGTCCCAAAATCAGATACAAAGGATATGACTGACTTAGCAACTTATGCAAGCAACTAGATAATTGAACTAAGGGTTTAGGGTGATAACAAACATTTGCACTAAAAGTGAGTGCATAAGGGTAGGCTAAGGCGATTTGGGTGTATATTTGGGGTGGGTGTAAACAATGTTTTCATTGATATTCGGAAAACCAAACATCACGAGAACCGCGAAAAGGATAGGCTCGAGGGGTTAACTAGGTATCGTGTACTAAAGATGAGTACAACGCAGGGTGTGGGGAATTACTCAACCGATATGGAAGAAGTAATTATATTACGTGTATCAAACAAGGGTTATCCTAATGCCTCTTATCATTTAGTTATTCCTAACTACACAAGTGTAGCCTCACTTGCGATCTCGGAATGCATCACAAAACAAGTTCTAGAATCTAATATATTACCGGTTTACACTCTAAACATTGAAGATGAATGCTTTAATTCCTACTAATCTAAGGGCGATCCTCACATTTTGGTGGAATTTGGGTGGTAAAGGGTTTTTGTGCTAGTCATGCAACTTCCTATCCGTGAGACGCTTTTGTTAAGACTAATGGCCCACTGATTGATCTCCAGACGGTCAAGTTTAATCACACAAGCTGACCACTTGTGAATGGTCAACCGTAACAAACTTAAAACAGCCTGGAACCAAATGCAATGAAGATCAGGAGAATATAATGAATTCCCGGTCGTTAAGTCCCACTTGAGACTCAATGGTGTAAACACTAATTCATATGATAGAATGATCACTAAGGATAGTGATCAAGAAAGATTTGGATTGGAAATTACACTACTGATTGATTGGAATGTTATTGGATACAGAATTGGAAAACACAACAATCAGATACAACAAACGTAAAACTTACGTTTAAAAATTACGCAAACGTGCAAAATAAAAAGTGAGATCTAAGAAATAAAAGACCTAAAAATATGAAAATAACATTTTTGGAATCCTAAAAATAAAAGAAAATTATTAGAAAAATAAAATTATTTTATAACTATTAATTTAATTATTATTAATTAAAAACTATTTTAAACTATTTATTAATAACCTAAAATAAAAGAAAATATGAAATAAGGCTAGAAAAATAAGATTATGATTCAGAAAATCTAAAATATTATAAAACTTATTTTAAAACTAAAATATATTTTTACACTTTTATCTAATTATTACTAATTAATTATTATTTAAAATACACTTAAACACTTGAAAATATAAAATAAACCGGAAAATGAAATTTTAACTTAGAAAAATCTAAAATATGATAAAACTAATTTTAAAACTGAAAAGATATTTTTTATGATTTTTAATTATTTATTACTAATTATTTAATACTTTTAACTATTTAAAATTATAATAAATACTAAAAAGATTAGGAAAATTATGAAACTTTTTCTAAAAATAACTTATGATGACAGAAAACTAAAAATTATAAAACACAAAGTGCTTAATAATAAGATGAAAAGAAAATCAAAAGCTAAAACTATTAAATAAATGCTATCACTATATTTAAATTGATGTTTTTCTGGTTTTTCTTTTTGAAAACTACTTAACTACTTAAAATATGAAACTTTAATGAACACAAAAATTTTACAAATAAAAAATAAGCTATTTGCTAAGCTTATGAGCTTAACAGATTTGCTTATGAGCTTATTTTGGAGAAATAAGCTCAAACAAGCTTGTAAACTGAAAACAAAAGTTAAATAAGCTACAAATAGGCTAATGCTACTTATATAAAGCTAAATTACACGATAAGCACACTAATAAGCTAGAAATAAGCAATAAGCACTTATGCTAAACCTGAAAATGGATGAACAAAAGGCCACTGCACTCTAGCAAACAAGCTTCAAAATGAAAACTTAAGCTTGAACTTCAAGATGGCTTGTTGGCTTTCCAAAGAACCAAGTATCACAAGCTTAGACCAACAATTAAGCTCAGGTGAGCTTTTCAAAATTGACCACTCATCGTGCACAGTGGCACCATTTTCAAACAGTACTCAAAATAAGCTAGATAAAAAGCACTTAACAAGTCGATTAAAAGTAAACTAGTATTTTCTAATTAAGTTTAGCAGTTAAACTTTAATATCCCAAAAGCACAAATTCTAGATCCTAACAGTAAGACCACAAAAAAATTGACAAGTTTATTCAAAAACTGCACTTAAGAAAATTTTGACTTTTTGAATTAAGAAACAGTTTGACTAAACTGAACTTGTAATCAAAGATAATGACTGATTATGTTAAGTTAAGGTATAATAAGACTATAATAAGCTAAATCACCAAGATCTAAACAGCTATGATAAGTTTTACCACTTAAATCCTAACAGTGATGAAATGGTGTGAGATTAAAAGGAATTTTGACTATTTAACAAATGACCATTGGTTTTCTTGGTTGAACTGAGATATATTAGACTAATGTGATCGATAACAACCAAGAACAAAGATCAGAATAACCTCTATCACAGCTTGAACAAGTTAAACCAAACAAACCTTTATAAGCTCGATTTGGTGATTTTCGAGCAAAACATGATTTAAACCATGAAACCGATTGCAGACCTTATATAATCATTAAATAAGACTAAATAAACATGAAACAACAAAGACTAACAACATGAAACAAAGGAATGATGATTATACTAATTTGACCGTCCAAATGAGATTTTATAAACTACAAATTTAAAAGAACAACCAACCGATTTTAATGCTTAAATACACTTAACTATAACTAATGAACATAAAGAAATGTAAATTCAAGCTACTAATTACCTTAAACAGCTTAAATGCCAAAATGATAAAAAGGCTTACAAGATGGATTTGGCTAAAACTAAGAACAAGGATCACAAGACCACTCCTATAGGCTTACCACTAAGCCACTAACCCAAGGCCATCCAAAATACACCCCGCTCCAATTGTGAACACCATTTCCATGGGATTTTGATTTTTCAACTAATTATTTGGTATTTTGGTGATTTTCTTTTTGCTTCTAAACTGGATTTTAATGTTTCTAAAAGCTTGAATAAGCTTTATAGAGCTTACATGTGCTATATCACCATAATAACACCTAACAACAACATTTGAATCATATGAGATTTTTGAACATGAAATTGCATAAACCGAAATTGATACTTGAATACCGAAATTTATTATTGAAAAGGGTTTAAGGTACATCGAGAATGATTAAAACAAGATTGAATGCTAATTTTACACTAGAAAGCTTAAAATGATACAAACGACTAAGAAAAATAAAATTACACTAGATCGATTAATACAATGCTTCTTCTTCCTTCTTTTATAGACTTTTGGACTCCTTGATGACCTCTCAATGTATCCCACCTCATCCGAGCCATTGATTGGCTAAAATCATCGAACCATACAAGTGTAGTTTTGGCGCCAAAAGTCTTTTAGCGAGTTTGAGATATTAATGGGGTGGTTTGAATCAATTAAAGATCTTTGGGTGTTAGTGAAGGTGGAGGGGACAAGGTAAGGAGGGGATGGAGCAAATCATGGAAACAATTGCTTTTTACGGTTTGGCTTTTATGAGGAGGATGAACAGTAAACGTGGGTTTGACTTATTTGACCGTTGGGTTATAATAAGGGGAGGGGTTCACAATTGGGTTTTGGACTGGGATCAAGGGATATTGGCAGGGGTTCTATTTGTTTTGGTTGGGCTCAAAATACAAAGGGGGTCCGTTTGGTTTAGTAAGTATACAAGGACCAAAAATGTAATTCCACCAAACTTGAGGACTGAACTTGCCCATTTTTCCAAAGATATCAAAAGGACCAAACTTGACAAACTTTGATAGTACAAGGATAAAATTTGATCATTTTCCATTTTAAAATATCCAAGGACTAATTTTGACATTTTTCAAAGTTTAGGGACCTTTTCTGCCATTTGACCAAAGAATCATTCAAGGACCATTTTTGACAATCTAGAATATTTCAGGGACCTTGAATGATAAAATTCTTGATTTTTGAATTCCAGGGACTAGATTTGACAACTTTTTAAACTTGGGGGACTAAAACTGCCAATTTTGCAAACTTGAATCATTTTTCATCTGATTTTGATATTTTGCATTTAAAACACATAAAACACCGATTTGTGATATTTTCATCATTTTAATGCATTTCGAGTGTTTTCGATGATTTTGCAGCTTAGATGGTATGTAAATGATGAGTATTTGACACTCATCAATCCCCACACTAAGATATTGCTAGTCCCTAGCAATGATTTAGATCTTTAATGGATTTTAAAACTCTTTACCAAAAGCCATCACTCGGAGTAGCCAATTGTTTTGGTTCAAGTAAGAACCTTGGTACAACGATAACCAAATGATTTTGAGCAAATCATAAGTCAGAACGGATTTGATTTGTCTTTACCGTGCCGCTTGCTCGGACTAGCCAACTCTTAGATAAATTATCGAATTATCTTTGGTGAGTCAATACCAATTATGGCTTTTCCATCGCCTTTACCACAAGCCATAAACTTGCGGCTAGCCAACTCTTCACTTTTAGGATATGCGTGAGTTGAATACCATACAATTTTGGGCAAATTGCAAGCCATAAACGGATTTGAGATATCTTTACCAAGAGCCGCTTGCTCTGTAGATAGCCAATCCTTTTGTTTTTAGACATGGCGGATCGATTACCATAAGTCGAGTAAGTGAAAACACTTACTCTAAAAAAATTTTTTTGGCCAAAACGGGAATTGGGTGGATAATTACATGATAAAATTCGTGAGAATTCCCCCACACTTAGAAATGAATATTGCCCTCAATATTCAAAGCACCGGCGGTTATGCCAAACAAAGAACGAAAAGGAAATACTACGACCATTATTTGGAAATGATTTTTTTTTTTTTTTTTTTTTTTTTGGAAAACTTATATACAACAATTGGGCAACCCCCACACTAGGGTGGTAGAATAGAAAGAAGATGTAAATATGGGTGAAAACCCATATGGTGTGTGCTATTGTTTTTGATTCCCGAGTCACTAGCTTGACTCGACCCCGAATTCATTTGTTCATGGGGAAAGTTTGTAGATCAGGGACAACCATGGATGGAATGTCCTCTCCAAAGTAATGCTTTAATCGATGACCATTCACTTTAAAATTTGGACCATCAGGCTTTGATAACTCAATGGTACCATAAGGATAAACCTTAGCAATGGTGAATGGACCAGACCAACGGGACTTAAGCTTTCCCGAGAAAATCTTCAATCTTGAATTGAAAAGAAGGACTCGATCACCAACGTTGAAAACGCGGTTCTTCATTTTAGAGTCATGAATCTTCTTTGTCTTTTGTTTGTAGATCAAAGAGTTCTCGTATGCTTGATCACGAAGTTCATTTAATTCATTCATTTGAACTTTTCTGTGATCACCAAATGTCTCGAATATCGAATTTGCATGCTTCAAGGCCCAAGATGCCTTGTGCTCGAGCTCAATCGGAAGATGACATGCCTTTCCGTATACTAGCTTAGATGGAGTACACCCGATGGGTGTTTTGTAAAAGTCAGACGAAAGGCCCAGTGCGTCATCCGCTTTATCCGACCAGATGCACGATTTTCGCCATCGTCCTTTCAAGAATTCTTTTAATACCACGGTTGAAACTTCCACCGCCCACTTGTTTGTGGGTGGTATGCGAGATAGAGACGGTGGGTAACACCATACTTCGCATGACACGATCAAATTGATCATTGCAAAATGTGTACCACGATCACCGATTATAGCTCTCGGAGTTCCAAACCTAGCAAAAGAGATTTCAAAATTTCACAACAACTCGGGCATCATTGGTAGGTAAAGCTTTTGCTTCAACCCATTTTGACAAATAGTCAACGACCACGAGTATGTATTTGTTTCTCTAGAAGATGGAAATGGCCCCATAAAGTCAATACCCCGGATGTCAAAGATCTCACAAACTTGAATGGCGTTTTATGCATTTCATTTCTTTGAGAGATATTTCCGTGACGCTGACAAGCGTCACAAGCTTTGACAAAATCGTGGGCATCCTTATAGATAGTGGGCCAATAAAATCGAATCAAACACCTTTTGGCGGTGTAGTTTGACTATGATGGCCCCTTGGTCCAAAGATGGCAAGCTTGAGAATGTCAATAGCTTCCCGTCCATAAACACATCTTCGGATGACTTGATCCGCACAGATTTTGAATAAGAAGGGTCGTCCCGTAGTAATGTTTAACATCTTTGAAGAATTTGTTCTTCCGTTGGGTCGACATCCCTTTCACTATGAAGTTACCCGCATGGTAATTTGCGGTCAAGAAACCATGGGGTAGAAGAGTTTCCACGAAAAGAAACCGCATTGAGTGTCTCGAGAGGAAATGTTTCATTTATTTCCTTCTTCTCGAAAACATCTTGGTGAGGGTTCTCTAATCGACAGATGATCGCAGCCTAGATTCTCGCCTTTTTATCACGTATAATGATATCAAATTCTTGCGGAGGAGAATCCAACTGAGCAATCTCGGCTTTGCATCTTGTTTTGCAAAGAGATATTTGAGAGCCGAGTGATCCGTATACACCACACATTTAGTCAAGATTAAGTATGGTCGAAACTTATCAAACGCATACACCACGGCTAATAGCTCTTTTTCCGTGGTGGTGTAATGAGTTTGAGCTTGATCATAGTCTTACTTGCATAGTGGATAGGTGAAAATGCTTAGCTCTACGTTGCCCTAAGACCGCACCGATAGCAAAATCACTTGCATCGCACATGAGCTCAAAAGGCAAGTCCCAATGGAGCAACGAGAATGGGTGCTTCATGGCTTTTTCTTCAATGTTTCAAAAGCTTCAATGCACTCGGGTGAGAAGATAAAAGGAGCATCTTTTCAAGAAGATGAGTCATAGGTCAGGCGATTTTAGAAAAATCTTGTATGAATCTGCGATAGAAACCGCATGACCTAGAAAACTCCTAATACCTTTGACGGTAGTAGGATGAGGTAATTTAGCAATAACATCGACTTTTGCTCTATCTACCTCAATCCCATTTTTGAAATTTTATGGCCAAGGACTATGCCTTCTTTGACCATAAAGTGGCTCTTCTCCCAATTTAGACAAAGATTGGTGTCTTCACACCTTGAAGCATTTTTTCTAAATGGGAGAGACATGTTTGAAATGAGTCCCCAATGACCGAGAAGTCATCCATAAACACCTCCATTGTTTCCCGATCATGTCGTGGAAAATGGCCATCATACATCGTTGGAACGTGCGGAGCATTACATAAGCCAAAAGGCATACGTTTGTAGGCAAAAGTTCCGTATGGGCGGTGAATGTGGTCTTCTCTTGATCCCGTGGATCAATGGGAATCAAAATAACACGAGAAACCATCAAGGAAACAATAGTATTCATTCCTCGCTAATCTCTCAAGCATTTGGTCCATGAAGGGTAGAGGAAAATGGTCTTTTCGGTGGCGTCATTCAACTTACGATAGTCAATGCACACACGCCATCCCGTAACCAATCGAGTTGGAATTAACTCGCTTTCTTCATTTGTGACAACAGTTATGCCACCCTTTTAGGAACACAAAGAATTGGGTGACCCAAGGACTATCTCGAGATTGGGTAAATCAATCTCGCATCAAGAAGTTTGATAACCTCCTGCTTGATAACATCATGGATTTTTGGATTTACTCTTCTCGATGTTGAATCATTGGCTTGAAGTCATCCTCCATCAAGATTTTGTGAGTACAAAACTCGTGGTTGATACCTTTAATGTCGGAGAGTTTCCAAGCAATTGCTTGCTTGTGTGACTTCAAGACCTTTATGAGGCAACTTTTTCATCTTTACTCAAATCTTTAGTAATAATGATCGGCAATTTATCATCACCTCAAGAAATGCATACTCGAGATGAGGAGGTAAGTCCTTAAGCTCAACCTCGTGAAATTCTTCGCTTTCTCAACCGACTTGACTTCCTTGTTATGAAGCTTGACGGGAGGAGAGGAGGAGAAGTGTCATGATTTAACAATTCCTCAAGAAGAATATCTCCTCCGTTTAATCTCATTTTGATTAATCTCATCGTGAATTGAATCACTAGTGTGAGGGGTTGATGATGGATCATCATAAAGCAACTTCTCAATGAGAAGTATGTCCCCTCAATGTCAATTGGAGCATGATCAATTTCCCATGGAATGTAATCACTAGCCAAGTATGCTTCAATCTCTTCCAAGATGAAGTCTCTTCCTCAAAAGGAGTGATAGAAGGAGTAGAATTGGCTATGATAGGTTGAGAAGATGTGGTGGGATCCCACTCACGTAATTATGAGAATAACCAAGAACTTCTTGAGAGTACTCTTCAAGAGCAACATCAATGATATCTATTCGGTTAACCGACTCGTAATCATAATTTGCGAGTACCTCAAGTTTGATCAAGGTTAAAGGTGACGACTTCATTACCAACACGTAATGTGATTTCTTGCTCAAATACATCAATGAGAGCACGGCCGTTCTCGTGAATCCTCGACCAACAATGAGAGGAACCCGATGATCGGCATCAAAATCAACAACCACGAAGTCACCGGAAAATGGAACTTTCCTACTTTCAAATACGTCCTCAAGAATGCCAAGAGGACGGGATATGGAACGATCTCGCAAGCTCGAGAGTCATGCATGTAGGAGTAAGTTCCTAAGAGAGTTTCTTCCATCTTGAATAAGGCATCGATTTATGCTTGCACCAAGATCTGCTAGGGCAAAGCATTCAACCATTCCCGAAATACACAAGGTAAGAGAAATTTCCCAGATCTCCAAGCTTTTCGAAGCTTTTTCAAGATAATCACGAGGTTCGCTCAAAGGAGTTTTGCCATTTCAAACAAACTTTTCCTTATTGCTTAACATGTGTTTGAGAGTTGATGCAAACTTGGGCATCAAGATGATAGCATCCGCAAAGCTTATGTCAAAATGTAGTTCTTGGAAAATTTGAAAAATTTGTCCATTTGATGACCGGCTTTTTCATGAGCTTTGCTCATTCAAACGTGATGGGTAAGGAATAGAAGATTTGGTTCGGTTTTCAACGGAGCTACCGGAGGTTCAAAACAACTCCACGAATTTGATTTGGGTTTCGGACAACTTGAGGTTGGACTACCGAAGGTGGGACGTGTCGGTACCGTGGGCTTGAAAATGCACCTTGTCCGTTGTATCCTTGGTAACTTGACTCATTGCTCACGTGGAGGAGGCATTGGAGTCAAAGGTCCATTGTGTCCTAGGTTCACTTTCCACTACCTTTGGGAGAGAGAAGAAGAGTAGTAGGAATAGCGGGTCCATCATATGAAACACCACTCGGTTGTGATCGCCTTTGCATCGCCCCTCGGGTTAGCGATCGTGTTGCTCGGAAGTTTTCACGAGCCCGAGGTTGATCATTTGAAGACTTCTTAAGATCGCAATCTGACCGACCAACAACCTGCTCATTTCATCTTGGGATTTCATGAATTGCTTCAACAACTCATCGATGATGGTCCATTGGAACAATGGCGGGAGGTGGATTAGGAAAATTCGGCCTCTAATGTTAGGATTAGGGCCTTGGTTTTGAAAATTTCCTTGATTAGGATTCATATTCCCATGAAATTGATTCCCTCGATTGAAATTGTTTTGATTAAGGTTTCCTTGATGTTGGAAACCTTGATTTGGTGCAGATAGAAATTACCTTGGTTTTGATAACCTTGGTTCATTCTTGGTTGGTTCGATTCGGTTTTGCATGTTATGATTCGGTTAAAACCGGAGGTGGTCGATTAGTGTTAGCACGGTAGTGTGGTTCATTTTGAGGACGGTATTGATTACCTCCCGATGTGAACTACCGGCTAGAGCATTGGCTTCAAATGGACTACCATCGGTGGCGATCAGATTGTAGTATGCATGAGGACCACCACAAGTAACACAACTCTCGACTTTCTTCACTTCACCATGTGTTGGTGTCGAGTGAAAGTCACTTTCTTTGGTTAGCAAGAACCAAAGCTCGAACAATATCCGTGAGTTTGTCAATCTTAGCATCGATGCTAGATGTACTCACGGAGATGAAGAAGAAGGTCCAAGATTAGACCGATATGTCTTTGCTCGGAAAGGCGGACACGAGACTTGTTCTCAATGATTTGTAAGGCTTCTTTGGTGGTCTTGCTCAGAAATTACCTCCGCGGAGGCATTTAAAGAGTCTTGATTGGTCCGGTTCGGACCATTGTAGAAAGTATCCATTTGCATTAATTCGGTAAAACCATGATGCGGACACTCATGGCAACTCTTTGTAACGATCCCATGCCTCCCGAATGATTCATCAAATCTCTAAGAAAATTTCATTATTTCATTCTTAAGACTTGTAGTTCGGGATGGAGGATAGAATTAGTTAACGAACTTGGTGACTAGATCCTCCCATGTCTCAATAGAGCGAGGGGTTGTTTCTCAAGCCAATTCCGGCTTGTCCTCTAGAGAAAATGGGAAAGAAGCTTGATAGCTTCATGTGGGACATTCTTGTACTTGATGGTAGATGCAATCTTGTTAAACCATCGAATGTGTGCATGAGGATCATCCCGCTCAAAACCATAGAATTGGCTTTGGGTTACTAGATTAAGCAACCCGGTTTGAGCTCGAAAGTGTCGCCCACGATGGTGGGACAACAATAGCATCTCCGTAACCCTCGATGGGTGCTTGGAGAAGCTCATTCATGGGCTTATCTTACGCCATTACGACGGTGGTGGTGGTGGTAGACGTTCCTTAGTCACGGTGAAGGAGCGAACGCCCTCTACGCTCACGAGGAATATTTGCAAGCTCGAAAGTGGACTTGTAGAACTGGAAGAACGAGCGCATGCACTAAGTATAAAATCAATTTTCAAAACAAATGCGAGGCAAAACGACTAGGTTTTGCAACATCCTTCAACGTTTTGTTGGTTAGGACCGTTAGGTGGGGCCATGAGAAATCATTGGAGGTGAATTATTTGGTTTGTCCCGTGAGAAGTCGGGCTTGCCTTTCCATGCCTCTCGGGTTTCATTGAAATTCCTAGGTCCGGGTATGGTAGGAATCTTCCTCCGCTCCATTAATACGTGAGGATGCGTAATCAACGGAAGCATGTTCGGGATCGAGTGCTAGTCGCATGTTATGAGGATCACAAAACGGCTCACATGAGGAAGAAACTTTGCTCACATGGTGTGAAGATTTAGGATTTTGTAGAGCTCATGAGAATCTAACTTGATCTTCAAGTTCGATCATCCTCACGGCCGGAAGGGGCAAGGAGATTGCCTTAACGGTTTTGGGCGACTCACGGGGTCATCCCAACTTCGTTGTCATAGAGGCGAGGTCCTCTATTATACCCCATGATTCTTCCGCGGTGAGATCACTAAGTTTTCCACCGCCGCTTGGTCAATGGATCGCTTAGTGGGAAGTTGACATGATCATAAAAGATTTGGACTTGGAGCCAAAGATCAATGCCGTGATGAGGACTTTATGAAGTAAGTCCTTGAATCGGGTCCATGCTTCGAGAGATTCACCTTGACGTTGTTGGAACATCAAGATGTCATTCCTAAGCTTAGTGGTTCTCCCGGTGGGAAAAATTGAGCAAGAAGCGAGAGGTAAGATCATCCCAACTTGAGATGGAGCCGGGAAGTCGCTCAAGCCAATTACTAGCTTGGTCCCGTAGAGAGAATTGGAAGAGACGCAGCGCGTGGTCTCCCGAGTAGTAGCATCAAGGTCGATGGAATCGACAATTTTGAGAAATCCTCGATCTTGATTTGGATCTTGAACGAAGTCCATGGAATGCACATCCGCTTTGCACCAACCGGATGGTGTCGGATCGCAGGCCGTAGTTTGGGCTTGGTCGGGAAGCTCAATGGTGTTCCTATAGCCTAGGTGGCTTGGTCTTGAGTATTCACCAAGAGTACGGGCTCTTGGCGGGTCATTTGGCGGTGGGTTGATGAATGGTAGTGGGTTATCACCTTCCATGATGAAAAGTGATGAGGTTACGAACAAAGGTCACGAAGAAGGGGGATAGACTAAGAGAAAGCTAAAAATGAGAAAAAGTTTACTTGATAGGAATCAAGCAAAGAACCTAAACGATGTGGACTACTAACTAGCTATTCTATTCCCGCAGGCGCCAAAACTTGATAACGCTACACGCGTCGTTCGGGGTCAAGGAAACTTCCTTTTCTTGAGCAAGTTTTATAACACCCTAGGCAAGTGAACCTAATCGTTGTAGTGTAGTAATTAGGGTAAGCCACGGGTATTGATATCGTTCTCTGGGGAATAGGAATGCTAGTAAGGAGTTACTACGCTAAGGTTAAGGTTGAGGAAGATTATTTTTATCTTTTATGTTTTATGAAATGGAAAGGCACGAATCTCGGTATTGGATTTGGGGGTTGGTATTTCTACCGATTACTTTACTATTATCTAATTATCTAAACTAAGGTTGTGGGAGTCTATGTCTAATTCATGTGTGCTCGTATGATAGTTTAAAGATGTGTTTACTTAGGTTGTATTACTCCTTAATTATCTCCTATTGATGGTTGAGTTGTCACGCCTTATTCTTAGTTGCGTTGTGTGTCTAAAGTTGTAGGGTGTGCGTTTCTCCCTAACTCTTTGAACTTACCAAAGGGTCTCGCCTACAAACCCACTAGGGATGATAAACTCCTACTCTAATGCGCTCTTTGGATGGTTTAGCCTACAACTACTCGTAATTATATTCTAAGGTTCACAAAGATGAATCAAGCATTAAGTACACAACGAATGACCTATCACATTACTAGATCATTAATCAACTAAGATAAGAAACAACCAATCAATATTCAATAATTAAGTTTCATACTTCCTAAGCAAACACACATATAAATTAGCCGGACATGGAGAACATGCAAGCATACACACAAATAATCAAAGACATAATTGAATTAATGAAGTAAAGACTTATCTTGATGTAAGATAGGGTTTAAAACCCTAAAATACTGTACAAGACACCTTAGGTTCGGTTTTAGGTTTTCACTCCAAAAGACTCTCCACTCCAAAAGACTCTCTTTAAAACTGAAAAATTCGGATTCTATATATAAGATTACATATGCGACGGCGTCACCTTATGTTTCGTGACGCCGTCGTGTCGCCGTCATTAGGGTTTCGTCTTGGCCACGTTAACCTTGCGACGGCGTCACCTTATGTCCGTGACGCCGTCTCTTGACCGGCGTCGTCTGGATTGCATCTAGGCCGTCCGAGTAGCGACGGCCTACTCTTTTACAACCGGACGCCGCTCTTGAAAATACGAGTTTGAGTTCGAACCGCTGCAAAAATCTTGGGACGGCGCGCACTTAGCACCGACGCCGCCTTCTAATTTCAAAGAATCGTGAGTGTCTCGATTTTGACTTTGGCCATTTTCTTCATATATTCGCGCTTTTCGTCCAAATAAGTGCCATTCCAAAGATTTTGCCTTCAAGAGACCTAAAAGTGAAAAGGAACGATATTAAGCAATAACGGATACAAAAGTGATCAAATAAGGACTAAAACGACCCCTCAAAATGGTACCTTTTAAAACCTTATCAAACTCCTGTAATATACGCAGTTGTCGTAATTGCTACGCTTGAACCCATTGCTCAGCATGTACTCATCGAACCTCCTATACCATTGCCTAGGTGACTGATTCAAACCATAAAAAGATTTCTTTAACAAACATACCTTGTTACCTTGTTCATATCCCGGTGGCTGCCTCATGTAAATCACTTCTTCAAGATTTCCATGCAAAAATTCCGTCTTTACATCAAGCTGCTCCAGCTCATAATCTCTACACGCAGTCAATGCAAGTATAACTCGAATAGATGTGTGTCAAACTACCGGCGAAAATACTTCATTGTAATTAATACCTTCCCTCTGTGTGAATCCACGAGTCACCAACCTTGCCTTGTACATAGCCTTTTAAATACCTTCATGCCATTCTTTTATCTTGAACAACCATTTGCAGCTCACCAGCTTTTGCCCAGCTGGATGATCTACTAACTCATAGGTCTTATTCTTCCTCAGAGAATCCATCTCTTGATACATAACAACTTTCCTCCTTAGAACTATCTTCACAAACAACTGCCTCTTGGTATGTCAACGGTTCATGAGTGTCTTCTTCCTCTGCTGCAGCAAATGCGTATGCAACCATATTACTCTCATCTCGAAACCTCAAAGGTTTCGTTCTCGTCCTTGGCTCTCTATACCGAACCAACTGATACCACTTGTTTTATAGTCGTACAACAATCCGGAAGACTAGAACACGAATATCAGGTTCAGTGAAGAACTTTGACACACCACATCAATTTATTAATCGATTGTAAAGAACTAGCACATGTGATTACCCTTAATCGAAAGTTGATTAAGCTTGAAAGAATGCGTACAAACCCCTCCCTCCACCTCCTTTTATAGAGATGAGAGGGGAGGAAAAACCGACTCTTACAATGACTCTAAGCCGGTTGTAAAAACAGGAAACAAGAAAACGTGTAGCTTGGGACTCAAGCTATGTTATTCCTAGTTGACTTATAACTAAACATTAACACTAAGACCCATGGACTTAGCAATAAGCTAATATAGAGACTAAACTTGTAACACTAAGCATATTCTACATACAATTACCAAGAGACTATTATCTTATCATCACCTCATGTGATGTGTGAATACTCTTAAGTTAAATTATTGTGGGTTCAAATTGTATGTGTGATATGTTCTAATTTTGTATGTATATACTTTCAACTAGGGCTAAAGGCACCATAATGTATCATACTTGTCATTTGCATCTTTTATATGTATCGAACAATTTTTTTTTTGTTATTCTATGTACTAAACTTGATTTTTATTGTATTTTTTGTGTACTTTATGACAACTATGATACATATAGTAGTAAAAAAAATGAGAGGCAAAGTACACAAAAAATACAATAAAATCAAGTTTAGTACATAGAATAGAAAAAAAAAAAAAATTGTTCGATACATATAAAAGGTGCGAGTGACAAGTATGATACATTACAGTGTCATTAGCCCTTTAAACTATTTAGTTTGGCTTTCGGAGAAAAAAGTTTTCTCAATTTTCTTTTTGGGTTTGCTATGTGTTGCGATTATGCCTAATCATTTGTGTAAAATAGCATTTAATAAACTAATTATTTTCATATTTATACATATTTAATGATTATAATTATAAAAAGTGTCGTTAAAATCAAGGGCGGAGCCAAAATTTGAAGTTAAAGGGGGCCGAACTTAACGTAAAAATTATACAATAAAAATCGCTCAAAAATAAATATATATTTCTTAACTCATGATTTAATTTAGGATTTTACTAACTTGTGCCCACTAGGCACTTGTCTAGCTATGTATATAAGGAATGTTAGAGTTAATTAACCAATTACGGTAACGTTAGAGATCAATAAATGTTCATTAAAGGCATTTTTTAATTTAAAATGAAATTTTGTTTTCATTAATTGCACTCAATCGTTTGCCCGGTGGGCATACATTAGCAAAACCCTTTCACTTAACACCGCAAATAATTAGGAACTAAGCTAAATTAGAAACAAATAACTTGAGAAGTAAATATATTTTGATGTTGTATTTTTGTTAAGTTATTTGAAAATTCAATAAGAGTAAGGGGGGACAAATGTAAATATTATTACGAAATTAGCTTATGGGTTACGTGACTAATGAATAAAGAGAGCTGATTAGAGGTGGTTCAACACTCACTAGTTGCACCTAAATGTTTGATATTAATTAATTATTGATTTTTTAAATTAAAGTATTCTAAAGCAAAATTCTTTTATGTTACCGGTAGACATGCATGTTAGAATATTAATTAATCATCATTAAGTAATTAAGCAAAACTCTTTTATGTTACCAGTAGACATGCATGTTAGAATATTAATTAATCATCATTAAGTAATTTCAATTTTGTACCTTTATAGTTTATACCAATAGAATTGTATGTTAAAATATTAATTAATCGTCAATAAGTAATTTAATTTTTGTACCATCACGGATTCAAAGGATAACTTTTGCCTATTTTGGAGTTTTCACAAATAACACGACATTTGCTTCTAAAAATAGTTCACTTTCAATATCATACTCACCATTTCTTGCAAAACATATTAATGGAATCCAGCTATTATTATACAGAGTAATACTGCTTGCTAGTTTCATCATTTGAAATTCCTTAAAAAGGAAAAAAAAAATATTTCAATAGTAAAATAGTTCGAAACAACTTTCAATAAACATTTCAGGTATTAACATGTTTTCAAGAAAACAAAAACTAGTAGTATATAATAACACATGTCTAATTGCTCCCCATTATTGCATTAACATAAAATATATATGAGCTTTTAAACATTAATTACTGAATAAAATAAAAATAGTAAATAAAAGCCTAGAAATTCCATCAATGCAGCTTCTATACAATATCCTATGGGATAACTTCTCTTCTAAAATTCGACCATTGGTCAAAGTTCTAATAGTAAATCTATTAAATTTTGAGTTAAGTATCACATGGCATATTAAATTTTGAGTTAAGTATCACAAAACCGATCGAACCGAGCCGAACCGAAAAACCGAGCCGAACTGGACCGAACCGAACCGAACCGACCATTTTCGGTTCGGTTTCGGTTCTATGTCTTATTGGTTGTAGGTTTTCGGTTCGGTTCGGTCCGACCCAAAAACCCGACCAAACACGCACATAAAACATGTAAACCGGGCCGAACCGACCGAACAGACACAAAACCGAACCGAACCGATTCGGTTCGGTTTCGGTTCATGTATTTTGTGAAATCGGTTCTCGGGTCGGTTCGGTTTTCGTCGGTTCGGGTCGGTTCCGGACCGTTGCTCAGCCCTAGGTGTGATAACATGAGTATTTTTTAGCCCTTTTTCGAGTTAACAAGTTTTTGAAAATGCGAAAAGCAACAAGTTTACGAGCTTAAAAAGCTATAAAATTAAGTTGATAAACTCTTAAAGCAATCAAATAACCTAGAATAAACAACATATAAATATGACCGTGACATGAGTTTTAATCGCTGCACTATGTGGCGGTATTATATTAATTAAATTTAATGATGAATTTATTACCTATATAAATCAAGGACAAAAAATAATAGATGATTCAATTAAGAAAAAAGTACAACTTGAAATAAATAGTAAATTTTAAGTTGTTAATTGATGCAGAAAATAAATAAATAAATAAATAATAAAAAACATCTTATTAGCCTTCAAGCAAGTAACTCATTTGATTGATCACATTTTTTAACACATGCAAATACCATTTTTAGCATGTCAAGAAATCAGTCAAAAGGTTCGAATCAATCAACCGCATATCCGAATCAATCGAGGCGTAAATGTCAAATCATCGCATCCGAACGGGAAAAAACTCACGTTTGAACCGCACATTTCTTCTCGTATTAAATTTCTTTTGGTTATTTTGTGTCAACAAGAGCATTAAGACACCCGCCTGTACCATTAAGATCTTCTCGCCTCGAACGGCGTCTCGAACGGTAAAAAAACAAATGGTCGAATCGGTAAAAATGTCTGACCGCATCTTAACGGTTCAAATTCAGAAGCTATTAAAAGCCTCTTTTTAAAAAACAAACACAATCTTAGTCTCACAATTTAATGTATATTCTAGATAACAAAATGTCATTTTTTATTTTTGCATTTAATACACCAATTAAATGCAAGTTATATAATATTACAAGTATTTAAAAGTAAAACAGACATTCGTCATAATTTAATTGTCCACAATATTTTTTTTTAATTGCCTTAAATTAATTGTTCACTACTAAAAATTTGATCCAAATTATTATTTCAAAATTAAAAAAAATAATAATAATTAATTAGTTAAAGTTAAATCTGTTATTTTGGAAAAAGAAAGAAGCAATAATAGTTATATCGTACATTGTTTGTCTTTTATCGAATGGCAACAATATTAAGACAGAGAAAGTACAATATTTGTTTTATTTGTTGAAAATTGACCCTTATTTAGAACATACTCGGTTCGTTTTAAAATATTGTTCATATTTCATTTTTGAGATGTCTTAAAATAATTGTTCATTTTTAATTTAAGTAAGAAAAAAAGAATTTAGTGAAAAAAATATTCTATTTGAGTGACTAAGAATTATAGTGGTACTATTTTTATTAAACCATGTGATTTTTATCCTTTAACAATAATTTTGAGACGGAAAGAGTACAAAATAGTATATCTTGGACGTTTAAAAATAACATTTACTACCTCCGTCCCAAAACAAGTGTCACTTTTTATAGTTTTTATTGTTCAAATTTGACCGTAAATACGTTTATTTGTGTTATATAATACTTGATGCAAAATATATAAATAAATTGGGTTTTAAATGTATTTTCATTAAGTATTTTTATAACAAAAATATTTAAGATTAAAGTTAGAAAATAAAACCTGACACTTATTTGGGACGGAAGAAGTAGTTAATAAAGCTCACTAATGTATTTTACATGTGAAAGACAAAAGAAAAAAAAAAAGAAAAAGCAAAACAAAAAAGCCCGCCATAAATGCTTTTCTCAACCACCATTCCAAAAACTACACTAAATGAATGTACCTATATATTAACTCACTCTTCACAACTGATAACCTTCCCCTTCACCTTCACCTTCACATTCAAATCTAATCTAGGGTTAGTTAGTTAGCTAGCTAGCTAGCAATGTGGAACACAGCCGAGAATCTCTCGGTCAGATCCTCGTCTTTTCGCGAAGACGGGGATGACGAGGAGGCTTTACGTTGGGCCGCGATAGAGCGTCTGCCAACGTACAGCCGTGTTCGTAAAGGAATATTTACGAACATTGTTGGAGACGCGAAAGAAGTGGAGGTTAATGAGATGCAAAGTGAGGAAATGAAAGTTGTCATTGAGAGGTTGTTGTCTAGTGCTGATGATGATTGGATGAAGTTTTTTGATCGGATGAGACGAAGATTTGATGCGTAAATTTCGATACTTATTCGTGCTTCGAGTTTCTTGTTATTGATTTTTGAATTTATGTGATTTTTTTTGCTAGAATCTGATTGTTAAGTGGTGGTTATAAAGTCTAAATCTGAATCATATAAGACTGTTAAAGTGACGGATTGATTTAAGTTATTAGTTTTTGCACTTTATATATTAATGGTTTAACTTTCGATTTTTTTATGAGGTTTTGATTTTTGTTTATGAATTTTGATGATTGATTGTTAAGAGGTGATTGTGAAGTCACAATCTAAATGATATACAATTGACAATTGTATAAATTGTGGAATTTGGTAACTTAAATGTAAAATTGTTGCATTTTTTTGAAAAATAAATTTGTCTAGGCATAATTTTTTGCTTGTGAATTTGATGATTGTTTGATTTAGGTGGTTTTTTTGTGTGGATGTGAATGTCAAGAGATGTGTATGAAGTCTGAATCTGAATTATATAAGATTGTAAAAATAGTATAAGTTGTCGGTTTTTGCAATTTAAATATTAAATATTTGCTTTTTTTATGAAAAGTAAACTTGTCTAAACATATGAATTTAGCATAGTTAAAGAACAATTAATAAATTGTCTATTTTAGGTGTCAAAATTTGGTATTTTAGTTATATTTTGATTAGTTCAAAAAATGCTGATTTGAGTTTTAATATAGTAATGTGAATAAAATACGTTTTCTTTTTTTAATTTTATTTAATTATGATAGAGTTAATTTAGATGTGTGAAGAATTTTTATTTGTAGGTATGGAGCTAAAACATTTATGCTTGAGTGAATTTATAGAAAAAATGGCGAAAAATCGGAATTAGGACTTGAGGTTTATGGCTGGTAGAGAGAAATAAAGAAGTGGAGGTGCAAGAAATTAATTTGTTTGGATATTTTGGACTAATGATAGAGACTTTTTAAGTTTTTGAATGTGATTATATGTGTAATGTAGAAATTATTCATAGCTTTTTTGAAATAATTTATTAGTGTTTTTTCTTAGAATTAAAAAACCACCCATTTTTATACTTATTTTTGTTTTCGAATTGCAGGGTGGATTTGGAATTTCCTAAGATCGAAGTCAGATTTCAGAATTTGAACGTAGAAACTTTTGTTCATGTTGGTAGTAGAGCATTGCCAACCATTACCAATTTTATTGTTAACATGACCGAGGTATGTTATCATCAGTAAAAAACGTGTATTAGGATCTGAATTCGATAAGAACTTAACTTTTATAAAAAAAAATGTCAAACAGGCTTTTTTGAGACAATTGAGGATATACAAAGGGAAGCGGAGAAAACTGACCATTTTGGATGATGTTAGTGGGATTATTAGACCTTCAAGGTAAAGCATCAACGCGACGTGAAGTTTTGTCTGTAAAAAAACCAATCATATAACTAATGATGTTATCTATACAGAATGACGCTACTTCTTGGTCCTCCGAGCTCTGGCAAAACAACTTTATTATTGGCCCTGGCTGGACGTCTTGGAGATCATTTGCAGGTACGAAAACTTGTCTCTAATAAGGAAATACTACCATCAATTTATCAGTTAAATGGTTCGTCATACTAATTCCCTTTATTTGTAATTATCTCTAAGACATCAGGAAAAGTCACCTACAACGGGCATGGTTTGAAGGAGTTTGTTCCTCAGAGAACATCATCTTACGTCAGTCAACAAGATTGGCATATTGCAGAGATGACCGTCAAGGAAACACTTGACTTATCTGCGCGTTGCCAAGGTGTTGGATTTAAATATGGTAAGTTCTTCAACTTGCTGTATTTTCATGTTATATGTATGTTTCTGTGGGTGCAAAAATGCTGAATGATAGGTTACCATGGTAGATATGCTTATGGAACTTACGAGAAGAGAAAAGATCGCTGGAATAAGACCTGATGAAGATCTCGATATATTTATGAAAGTATGAGACATTCATTAATCGTATATGCCTTCTTCAGTGGTCTTTTGATTTATTGCAGTTTAACAAATCAATATTCTGTATTCTAGGCGTTGGCCTTAGGGGGACACGAAACTGCCCTTGTTGTCGAGTACATTTTAAAGGTATTTACTGTGGTATTACTTTATAAATTAGAGGGTGCAAATAATCGTTTCATATACTAAAGTACGCAACGTCGATTTGATAAAGATATTAGGCTTGGATGCCTGTGCAAACACCTTGGTTGGAGATGAAATGCTCAGGGGAATATCTGGTGGGCAAAAGAAACGTCTCACAACAGGTACATATTTACAGTCTTTTGATCATTAGACGTAAAAAAGAAAATCACAAACTTGAGATATGTATTTGATTTATAACAGGTGAACTATTGGTGGGTCCATCTCGAGTTCTTCTCATGGATGAAATATCAAACGGTCTTGATAGCTCAACCACGTACCAAATAATTAAGTATCTTAGGCATTCAACTCGTGCACTTGATGGGACCACAGTTGTTTCACTTCTCCAACCTGCTCCCGAGACTTATGATTTGTTTGATGATGTTATTCTCATATGTGAGGGTCATATAGTATACCAAGGGCCAAGAATTGCCGCTCTTGATTTCTTTGCGTTTATGGGATTTCAATGCCCGCAGAGGAAGAATGTTGCAGACTTCCTTCAAGAAGTAAGTTGTCGCAGAATTATCAGAAGTGAATGAATTATATGTTAAGTTTCATTAAGTCGAACATGTTAACTGAAACAGGTTGTTTCTGAGAAGGATCAAGAGCAATATTGGTCTGTTCCAGAACGAGATTATCGCTACATACCTGTCAAAAAGTTTGCTGAAGCATTTCGCTCATATCGAGTAGGAAAGAACTTAGTTGAGGAACTAAGTGTTCCATTTGACCGGCAATACAATCATCCAGCAGCCTTATCAACTTCTAGTTACGGTGTCAAGAGAAGCGAACTTCTTAAGACAAGTTTTAACTGGCAATTGCTACTGATGCAAAGAAACTCATTTATCTACGTTTTTAAATTCGTTCAGGTACTGTAGTTATCCAACAGACTAGTATTGCAGTCTTGTAAAGCATATTTTGAATGTTTATGTTATCAAACTTGTGTTGATCTTAAATACCATCTGCTGTTTTCCAGCTTCTAATTGTTGCATTAATCACAATGAGCGTTTTCTTCCGAACAACTCTGC
The DNA here is from genome assembly GCA_022545495.1 of Chrysanthemum lavandulifolium. NCBI lineage: Eukaryota > Viridiplantae > Streptophyta > Magnoliopsida > Asterales > Asteraceae > Chrysanthemum > Chrysanthemum lavandulifolium. Next base: position 16,301,387 of record CM040238.1, on the reverse strand, counting down.
ATCATTCAACGGTTGATGATGGAGGCCTATATCTCGGGGAGCTTTATTTTTCTATGGTTATTCTTCTTTTTAATGGGTTCACAGAAGTCCCGATGTTAGTTGCCAAGCTTCCAGTGATCTACAAGCATAGAGACTTGCACTTTTATCCTTGTTGGATTTATACACTTCCTTCTTGGATTTTAAGTATCCCAACTTCACTCATTGAGTCTGGTATATGGGTGATAGTTACTTATTACGTCGTTGGGCTTGATCCAAATTTTCTCAGGTACATGTCTACATGATTTTCCGTAAACTATGCTGACTAACTTCAGGTGGAATATGACAGGTTGATTTTTACGTCTTCAGGTTCCTTAAGCAGATTCTGCTATATTTCTTCCTGCACCAAATGTCTATCAGTCTTTTCCGCTTGATGGGATCCTTGGGGCGTAATATGATCGTGGCCAACACCTTTGGTTCTTTTGCGATGTTAATTGTTATGGCTCTTGGTGGATATGTGATATCAAGAGGTACAATCAAAATTTTATGTCATTATATACTAATGTTTGTCGTTTCAACATTTTTGACCTTTTTTTACTTCCTGCGTTGTAACAGACAGTATACCGAGTTGGTGGATGTGGGGTTTCTGGATTTCTCCTTTGATGTATGCTCAAAATGCAGTATCCGTAAATGAGCTTCATGGGCACTCGTGGGATAAAGTAATAATCTCTCTTTCAAAATCATTTATACGCTATATCGACCACAATATAGAAAAATTTGTACTATTAGATGGTCAAATACGTTGAACTGAATCCTATGGAATATTAAAAGCAGATAGTCCTCGATGAAGCCAGCATTCAGTAACTTCCATACATTATAGCTTTAGCTTTTTTTTTCTTGCAGAGAGTGAACCAATCAACAATGACGCTAGGTGAGAGAGTGCTTAAAGCACGCAGCATTTTCCCACAGACTTATTGGTACTGGATTGGCCTTGGCGCTTTGCTTGGATACACTATTTTGTTCAATGGTCTTTTCACCATCTTCTTATCTTACCTCAACCGTAAGACGTCACTGCTTTGTATATGATATTTTATTCTTTATATTTGATCTAATGTCTCAGAAAATATTGATTTCTTTTATCAAACCTATAGCCTTGGGAGGGAGCCAAACCGTTGTTTCTGAAGAACGCAAGGACAAGGATGGAAAAAAGAATGGTGAAAGTGTTGTTATTCAGCTCAGAGAGTTTTTGGAGCATTCGGGATCTTTCACCGGTAACCATGGATTCATAATATAGGTTCTTCATGTTTACCGTTTGTTTTCGTGTAAGATTATTTATCAAATCTGTATATCATCATTTACAGGAAAGAATATTCATCAAAGAGGCATGGTTCTACCGTTTCAGCCACTTTCAATGGCATTCAGCAATATTAATTACTATGTTGATGTGCCTCCGGTGTGTAAATTTCTATGCTCTTTTCCCAAGAATATCAATTTGAATAGTCGCTAACAACATCGGATTACTTATTTAGGAGTTGAAGCAAGAAGGGGTTGTAGAAGATCGATTACAGTTGCTGGTTAACGTGACTGGAGCATTTAGGCCGGGTGTGCTTACTGCATTAGTGGGGGTAAGTGGTGCTGGTAAGACCACACTAATGGACGTTTTAGCTGGAAGAAAAACTGGTGGAGTAATAGAGGGAAGCATCCATATTTCTGGCTATCCAAAGTCGCAAGAGACTTTTGCTAGGATATCTGGTTACTGTGAGCAAAACGACATCCATTCGCCTTGTTTGACTGTTGTAGAATCACTTCTCTTCTCTGCTTGGCTTCGTCTACCATCAGATGTCGACTGCAAAACCCAAAAGGTATAGATCTTATATACTACTCCATATATTAGAGGTGACATGATGGATAACGGGTCAAAATGGGTCATTTTACCTGTCAAATTGCTCTGGTTTGACCCACAAACACTTCTTTTGTCCAATTTAATTGATAATTAGCGTGTTAATTATAATTACAATACAACCTGTTCCCTTTTTAGATTTTTTTTAAAGATTAGAATACAACCCATAATCAGATATAAGTAAACGGGTTGAAACTGGCAACTCTGAAATGTGTGATGGATTACTGCATCTTGTTTTTTAATTATGTGATATAAAGCCAGCCTCCTTGTTATTTATCAGATTTTTGTTGAGGAGGTAATGGAACTTGTTGAACTCACTCCACTCAAAGGTGCCTTGGTTGGTCTTCCTGGTGTTAATGGCTTGTCAACCGAGCAAAGAAAGCGTCTGACTATAGCTGTTGAGTTAGTTGCCAACCCTTCTATAGTATTTATGGATGAGCCCACTTCAGGACTGGATGCAAGATCTGCAGCTATAGTGATGAGGACAGTGAGAAACATTGTAAACACTGGGCGAACGATTGTCTGCACCATACACCAACCCAGCATCGACATTTTTGAGGCCTTTGATGAGGTTATTACCTGTAAACTATAGTTGTACTGATAAATGGAAACATATTTTCCATTCACAGTTTCTCAAAGTTTTCTTCGTTTAAGAACAATTGATTCTGCAATGCAGCTCCTATTTATGAAGCGAGGAGGGCAGCTCATTTACGCAGGTCCACTTGGCCCAAGATCATGCAAACTTGTCGAGTATTTTGAGGTTTGGTTGCTTATATGACTATTGATATGTACTTTCAAAGCTGGGTCGTTTCATGAATTTAAACGGGGTAAATATGCTATAGGCAATTGAAGGAGTTCGGAAGATAAAAGCTGGACATAATCCTGCAACATGGATGTTAGAGGTTACTTCACAAGTAGAAGAAGCCCGATTAGGTGTAGATTTTGCTGAAGTTTACAGGCAGTCCAAATTATTCATGTATGTGCTGTTTCTCTTATATTTCATTTGTTCAATCTTATTATTAATCTTCCCATTAACTGATATATTCTTTCGCATGCCTTCCATATATGCTGTCTCAGCCGTAACAGAGATTTGGCCGAAAGACTAAAGAAACCAAGAGTTGATTCAAAAGAATTGCATTTTCCAACCAAGTACTCACGATCATACATGGATCAGTTTGCTACTTGTCTTTGGAAGCAATACCTTTCTTATTGGCGAAACCCACAATACACCGCAGTTCGTTTTTTCTATACCTCTATCATTTCACTCATGCTCGGAACAATATGTTGGAAATTTGGTTCAAAACGGTGAGTATTTAGTGCATAATGTATATAACCTTGGCTGTGTCATTATGTAAGTATCTCACGTTTCATTCTTATTAACTCCTTTTCTTTTCAATTGTTAGGGAGAGTCAACAGGATTTGTTTAATGCCATGGGATCAATGTACTTAGCCGTGCTGTTTATAGGAATTACCAATGCTACCGCTGTCCAACCTGTCCTTTCTGTGGAAAGATTTGTCTCATACAGAGAGAGAGCTGCCGGCATGTATTCAGCTTTACCATTCGCCTTTGCTCAGGTGAGGTCCTTCACTCTTGACCATATCATCATTCAAAAGTTTCTACCATTCACCTTATTGTGCTAAATATATGTTTTTTATGTGTTCGTAGGGTGCAATTGAGTTTCCGTATGTGTTGGCACAAGCACTTATTTACAGTACCATATTTTACTCACTAGCTGCATTTGAATGGACTACATGGAAATTTATATGGTACATATACTTTATGTACTTGACGATGCTTTACTTCACCTTCTATGGAATGATGACAACCGCCATGACACCCAATCACAATGTTGCTGCCATTATTTCGGCTCCTTTTTACATGCTTTGGAACCTCTTCAGTGGATTTATGATCCCTCATAAGGTAAGCAAGCCGGAACTCACCATTTAGTTACTGGATTGCATTTCTTTTAATACGGCGTAAGAAGTAAGAACAACATATGATGTTATAATGACTTGCCCCATCTCTTTACCATCATCTAATTAAGAAACGACACAACTTCAGGAATCTAATTGATTTAAAATCTAAAAAAAGCATATATTAGTTACTTTTTTTTTACTTGTTTAGAGTTTTAGCGGAAATTACTTGCATTCTATGCTTATAAAGTAAATTTCTTAATAAGAGATATCTCGCATTCTAAAAATCTACACTATATGTATATGGCTATGTGATTAATAGAATAAGATGGTAAGTAATCATCACATTTTCTAAAACAAATCATCATATTCGCATGCTGTAGGATACATTTTAACACGCTATAATTATTTTTGTTGAAACTTAATTTGTTAATTGCATATCATATACGGTCAACTTCAGGGGCGGCTCAAGCCTTCTTGAGGCCTAAAGCGAAACTTAAAATGAGGTCTTTTCGATAATTTTTTTTCTTTTTGCTTAAGCTTAGCTTTTCGATTCATTGGATTAAAAGAACATCCAATTATCAAACCAAAAACACGATGAGAATCTAAAAGTTGATTGAAGATGGAGAAAAAAATAACATAAGAAAAAGAAAACCAAACTTCCGTTTCATAATAATCTGTAAGTAGGGCTAAAAAAACAAAGCAACACAAACGCGCCTTGTTCGTGTTCTCTAGTTTAAGTTTAACCGAACAAACGAAATAATGTGAACAGTTAAACAAATGGACACTGATGTTCATGTTTGTTTGTTGAAAAATAGCTTATTCTTTTTGGTTTATTAAGACACTATTCATAAGTGATTCTTTATACGTGTAATTTGTTTACATTATTGAATAAAAGTCATTAGAATTAGCATTAAATGAGCTTAATTCACTGTTTTGAAATAATAAAAAATTGGACCTAGTCGTGTTTCTTAAATTCAAAGAAGGGTTTAGTCGTATGGACCTTATAAATAAACAAAAAGTAATCAAATATCCCTTATATTTTAGCAATTTAAGTAAATGGGGGCTTTTATATATCGAGTTGGAAAATCGGGAGCCTTAAATATTTGGGGGCCTAAAGCAGTGGCTTTACTAGCTTTACTTTGAGCCACCACTGGTCAACTTAATTCATTACTGAAAACAGACAAGGGCCGCTCCCTGTATGTGAGATAATGCATCAGTCATGACTTCTATGTCAGAAAAACATGTTTCCAGGATCAGACAATTTATTTATGTAGACCATACATAATATCTCTCGTCAGCGTTTAGTATATCTGAATAGGTGTGGTAAAATAAGCAGGTCAAGCGGATTGCGTAATGGGTCAATTTGAGTAGATTTAAGTTTAGACTTTTAAGTAAGAATCAAGGCACATTAGGTTAAGCTGACCGCAAACATATTTTTCTTCATTTTATAAAATGTTTCTATAGATAAATGTGGGGTGCACCGGTAAATACTCATTGTGCGAAGTTGACTCACTTGACTCATTTGACCCGTTTCCTTTCTAGTTGATTTTTTCATGATTTTACCAACCATGAGACAATATACACCTCAAGATTTTACTCAAGTAAAACTTGTTATAATCTTGCAGAGAATTCCGATATGGTGGAGATGGTATTATTGGGCAAACCCCATAGCTTGGACTCTTTACGGGCTAGTTGTGTCCCAGTATGGCGACTTGGATGACCCTGTGATGTTATCAGACGGAGTCAACACTTTGCCTACAAAAGTATTAGTCAACAAAGTATTTGGTTACAGACATGATTTCCTTGGAGTTGCAGTTTTCATGGTGTTTGGATTCTGTTTCTTGTTTGCCGTTATTTTTGCTTTTGCTATGAAATCTTTCGTCTTCCAAAAGAGATAAAGAAGAAGCTGAAAATGTCTCTTTATACTGTAGGAAACACTATAAATTTGTGAAATTAGTTTATATATAGAATGTTGTAGAGGTCGTGTAACGATTTATTCTTTTTTTCGGTCGAATAACGACTAATGTTGCACTTGCAGCAATGTATGTGTAGTTGTAAAAGAACTTGCAAATTCATTAAGTTTATACTATATGTGCAAAGACTAAAGTTTTGAATTTTGATAACGTTCTTTGCCTTTTTATTACTACGTGTGAAAAGAACATCAATGTATGTGTAGTTGTAAAGAAGGTGCTAATTCGTTAAGTTTATCCCATGTCGACATCCATGTCTTCATAATCACCTTCGGTCTTCCCATCCATCATTAAAACTCGGGTCATTTTTATTACATTATTTCTAGTATTTGACACTTTTTGCTGAACTGAGTCTTGTTGACGAACAAGTGCTCACGGTCAAACTGTCTTAAACTTTTTAGAGGAAGCTAATGGCTATGGCTTTGTTTCGAACTTTTCCTAGAGGACACATTGAGTCTACATCCTTAAGTATGTAAATCTGTTTTTGTGCAAGAAAAATTTAATGCTTATTAACAATGGGTATGAATCAGGTAGATATCTGATGAATAAAACTGTTTGTTTTGGTCGTGGACCATCATGCTCGTGATGTGAGCCATAACGTCTCCGAAGTCATTTTTGTAATATAATGGTTTTTAAGATTAAAAGGGTTTATATCGTACGACTATTGTTATAAGCAGTTTGAATTTGCTTATTCTGTAAAAAAAAAAGGTGCAATATATTCGTTTAGAAAATTTCAATACATTTATTAGCCGTTTAAGGTTAAGTACTACAGTCGCAAAGCAATTTTAACCTTATCTCAGATAAGCACTTCTAAATACCTTCTTATCAAACACTGCTTATTTTACCCAAATAAGAATGTAAAGTGCTTATTTTCTCAACCGCAACCAAAGCTGTTTTTTCACCCGCTATAATGTGAACTTCATTTAATTTTCTCAAATTTCGCCTTTTGTTCTAACTTTGTATCTTATGATGTGAACTTCTATGTATAGAGTTTTCATCGTTCCTTCACTTTATAACCAAAACACCGCTATAACGCGTGGGCAAAAATTACTAACCAAAACAAGTTTTGTTATTGTTTTTGATATAAAAATTTACATCCATTAATCATATGAGCACCCGTTAACAGTTGATATTTATATAACCCTTTTTATTCCATTAGAGAAACAAAGAAACTACACGACTATATGTTTGACATCAACCAACTTGAAACAAAATAAGCATACAATTAAACACGTACATATAAAAACGCGTAAACTATGTTCTTAATCAGCAAAAGAAATTATTTCTAGAGCTCGTTCAAAGTAAGGGACGTTTTCTACTTCCACGAGAAAATGTGCATCAACTCCATTGCCTTGTGCATCGTCCATCAAACATGCTGACCTTTGGAGAGCGACACTCCCGGGGGCTGCCCAAGAAGGTTTTCCGAAACCAAAGTCAGCTTCATAAAAGGGGAACTTACTCCAACTAGTTACAGTGAGCATATGAGTTGATTCCTGAATATTAACGTCCTTTAGTGTGATAGAATTCAAAATCGTCGTTTGGCCATCTTCACTATCATGGCAAACATTTGAGAAGCTATTTATAGTTTTCTTGACGTTGTTAGTTAAGAGATCTGCCACTTCTTCACTTGTTTCGGCATTTCCAGCTTCCGTGGCACAAAAGGTAAAAATATTACCACACGAATTTTTGGGTATTAAGGATGCCATTTTTCCCCTTAGGCTTACTGGCTGCATGAGTATGTAGTTTTTCGGAATACTGTTTGTTGCACGATCAACATTGATGAAAGCCTTCCAAATAATGGATGATACCAACTGTACCTTTGAATAATACTTGGTGCACATATTTTCTTTAGCCATGGCCTTTGCTTTCAGTTTCGATATTGCACTCTCAGTGAATGAAAGTATCATTCTGATATACTTACTTGACATATCTTCCTTTATAAGTTGTATCGGAAGAGGACCAAAACATCGACCAGGAAATAAAGTGGACGAGTTGAAACTAGGCCCGGTGAATGAAATCTCATTTTCTTTTCGGTTCATAGCAGCCCATTCAGTTACGAACGTAGATAGAGTTGAGGCATCAACAATCTTGTGTGAAGCATTTACACCAAGTGCTACACCTCCACACTCGAACATGGTCACTTGAACTGTAAGTAACGGTTCATGGAATTGATCAATGGCAAATTTATTGGATGGAATGAAATCATCAACAAACTTAACATTCACACTGGGAGCAAGAATATCTTGCAGTTTGAGGTTAACTTTTGCATGTATAAACTCCGCACCTTGATCGTTGCAATCAATTGTTAGAGTTTTATCGACAAATCTACCAGCAAGAGGGTAGAATCGTGTTAGAGTTTTCTCAAGCGATTTTTCTAGGCATGTAACAAACTCTGCATCGTGATTGCTATTTGTGGAGAAATATAGAACGACACCTCCATTTATGAAGGGCATAAGCTCATCGACGAGGCCTATTTTGTAGTGACGGAGTGTTGGAGGAGTTGGAACGAAGGGTTTTACAAGTTTGCTTGATTGTTTTTCGATGTTCATCATCATCACCATTTTTACAATCTAGATGAATTAGGAAAAAACTAGATGGTGATCTTTTCAACCAAACCGAAGTTACTACTTATATGTTGTAATGCAAACCGTGTGTATGAGTATTATAAAAAGTTTGAATCACATGACATGATTGTATACACATGTGCTTACCATAAAATAAAAAACAAAAACGTTCGCATTAGAATAATATAGTACTAACTATTCAGTATTCTTTTGACTTTTTGATGTACTTTTCATGTGTGACTCGTGATTGCACAGTCGAAATTTGGAAAAGAGTAATTGGTTCATTCACACTCCAAAACTTTTTTTTTTTTTTTTTCAAACCAAATTTTATTAAGTTACTACATTTTTTCTGTTTTTTACACAAGTAGATAATACTATTTTACTATGATTTAAATTTGTATGTTTTGTTAGGCTGCTGGCAGTAATATCGATCGATATAGTCGATCGATTGCCAGTCGATCGCCCTATTGTAGGGAATCGATCGATCGCAAGTTTTTGTGTATTTTGGTCGTGGGAGCGATCGACATTTTCACAAAATTCACAAATAAATTCCTTGTGCTTTGTAGCCGTTTTGTAACGGTTTGAAAAAAAAAAAAAAAAAAATAAATAATCTTTTAAATTTTATAAATACATAACATATTAACACACTTCAATCCACAAATCTCATTTCACATATTCTCTATATTTTTTCACACTATGAATTCTTACGAGCTATTCATTGCTGATTCGTCATCGGATGATGAAAATGAAGTTAGTAGCGAGTTTATGATGTTTGCCGAAGTGTGTTGGGAGGCTTTTCAAGCGTCACAAACTAAAGTCTCACGAAACCAAATTAGTAGGGATCGTTTGGGTGCTCATAACCGTTTAGTGGTTGCTTACTTCTGCGAGACCCCAAGATACGGCGATCAAGCATTCCATGATCGTTTCTGAATGAGCCGAAAACTATTCACACAAATTGTTAAATGACAGTGGTTGTGGTAGCCACATCTATAATACTACTCAAGGTCTCAGGGAAAGTAAGAGACTGAAGCCAGGAGCTTTGAGCCTGTATTGGGAAATGGAAATCGTGCAGCCGTTGAAGCTATCAAAATTTTTGATTATCCCTTCCAAGTGGTTTAATAATTGCATTGGACAATTGTCATTATGCACCTAGTATTACTAGGGGTATTGTTCCAGTTTCTCTTTTAAAAGGCAGGGGTTTTACTCATTGTTTTACAGATATTGGTATTTCAGTTTCGAAAGAAAATTTAGTTTATTTTAGTGTTATTTCTAAGAATGGTATTGTTGAATCAAATGATTGTTCTATATATTATGTTAATAGTAAAAGAGCCAAGTGTAACTTGGACTCACATTCTTGTGGCATTGCCGACTTGGGCACATCAACAAGAAACGCATTGAGAAGCCTCAACATGATGGGATTCCTAAATCAAATGACCTTAAGTCTTTTGATAAGTGTGAATCTTGTGTGTCTGGGAAGATGGCAAGAAAGCTTTTTCCGCATAAAATGGAGAGAGCTACAAATCTGCTTGGACTCATACATACTGATGTATGTGGCCCTTTTAGAACTGTGTGAAGATAAGGTACATCTATTTCTTAACTTTCACTGATGACTTTAGTCGATATGGTTATGTTTACTTGCTTAAAAATAAACATGAAGTCTTTGAAACTTTTAAATTATTTCAAAGTGAAGTTGAAAATCAACTTGGTAAGACCATTAAGGCTCTACGGTCTAACCGTGGAGGCGAATATACGAGTCTAAAGTTTCAGGATCATCTAAAAAAGTATGGGATCGTCTCAAAGTTCACCCCTCCATATACACCGCAACATAATTGTGTATCTGAGAGAATAATCGAACCCTGCTTGACATGGTAAGATCTATGATGAATCAAACAACTCTACCAAAGTCCTTTCGAGATTATGCTCTTGAATCTGCTGCACACATTCTCATTATGGTTCCAACAAAGAAGGTTGAGAAGACACCATATGAACTATGGCATGGGAAAGTCCCTAATTTGTCTTATTTAAAGGTATGGGGTTGTGAGGCACTAGTGAAACGTGACACGCCTGACAAACTTGAACCAGATCCATTAAGTGTATTTTTGTAGCATACCCAAAAGAAACAATGGGTTACTACTTATACCACCCAACTAAGCACAAAGTTTTAGTAGCTTGATTTGTTGAGTTTTTTTTAGAACCATCTCATCTCACAAGAAGAAAGTGGGAGTAACGTAGAACTTGAAGAAATTCAAGAAGATACTCACCCTTCTGATAATACTAGCCAACTTCCTGAGATGGTTGAACATGAAAGTGTTGAACCAGAAGGTGAAGTCATTCCTATTCGTAGGTCCTCAAGGAAAATACGTGCACCCGATCGAATGTGTTTATACGTCACTTCAGAGGAGCATGATGTGACAACTCGTAAATTACTCGATGCGTCGTTATTGGAGAAATGTCAATTAGAGCGATCGTTTTAACTAATTTGTAATACGAGTCGTATTATATATCGTTTTTATTGGAAATATTATTTTAAAAACAATGGCGTAAATTTCGGGTCACGAATCATTCGTTACTAGGTTAAATGTGTCCCGAACCTTATATATATAAAAGATTGAGAAAGTTACAACTAGGGTCCTTGGATACTTTTCATTTCCACCCTTGTGGTTTGTAGTGCACAAAACTAGTCCCTCCCTGGAGTATATATACCCCAACACCCACCCATTCTCTCATTTTCCTCATCCACTTTCTCTCACTACAAAACACACACACTCTTTCTCTCACTAGAAAATCCGGCCACCCCATCTAGGGTTCCGGCGCCGTCACATATTCCGGCAAAAATTTCGGCCACCACAAATAATGTCACCATCCATTCTAAACGATAGATCGGGGTCTTGTGACCCCGTTTATACATCTTACGCACGTCCAAGCCCTAACACGCACCCTAAATCTAATTTATTAGATTCGGATGTTTAGGGTTTCGTGACAAAACGTTTTCAAAGGAGGTTCTAGCTTGGTTAGGTACACTCATACAAGACACCACCAACAATGGCGGACGTGTGTTAGTAACACACGACCCTCTTTCCTCTCTTTCTCTCACGGTAACTAAGACCACATCCTATATTTTGTTATTTTTACCGATCGTATATATATATATATATACATATGTGATTCGATGGTAAAGTGAGTGGTGAAAAACACAATATCAACGTATATCAAAATAACCGTAAAATTCGACAAATTAACCCTTTAGGAAAAAGGTCAACGTGCCAAACCACACGGGTGTGATAAAAGTGATACCGGAAAAGTGATTTCCCGGGTCGTGTCCCAACGAGGTGTGAATGGAAGGATTCGTTGAGTTTCGTGATTTGAACTTGAATTGGATTTTAATGATTTGATGATTTGATTACGTATTCTACAATTAATCAACGGGAAAGTAATTAAGGAAAGGGAACCCTAATAAACTAAAAATAATCTATCACTAAGCCTAAGGAATGATAAAACGAAGTTACACTAAGTCCTAGGGTGCAAAAACGTAAAAACGTAAAAACCGAGAAACAACCCGAGCCATAAACGTAAAAGTTTTGCAATTTTAGGGCTACGGGTGTGAAATTAATTTTTCTACGTCCTAATTGACTAAAAATAATTTTAGAAAAAAGCCGGGAATTTTTTTTGACTTTCGAATTAATTTCAACGAATTAAAAACTAGTTTAATCTAATTAAATGACTAAAAATACTAAACTATTTTAGAAAAATCTGAAAATTTCACTAAGAATACTTTAAGTCCTACTGATTGTGGGAAAAATAAAAAAGTGTGGTACTACGTTTGGAAATAAGCAGATAAAAGGTGAAATAAGCTAGTAAGCTAAAACTGAACTGGTGTAGTTAAGAGATTAATGTTGCAAGATTCTAACGAATAAAGACCCAAGGGCAGTTGGTGCTTGGTGTGTGTGTTGGGTGTTTGAGCAAAAGGTCCAAGGTTCGAATCCTGTGGAACCTTTTTGCAAACAAATTTTTTTTAACTTTTATTTTTGCTTCTTGGAATTCAAAGTCAGAGTCATGACAGTTATGATTTTCGAAAACTTTTTGTAGTACAACTTCTGAATAAGCAGTTTAAACTGCTTAATTGATCTCAGTTTAGGAAACCAACAAAACAAACACCCCTTTAACAGTTTCTTAAGCTCAATTCTGATGAGAATAAGCACTCAAAACTCCTAAGGCGAAACATTAAAGCTATACTAACCTAACAATAGCGTAGTGATGAATTTAACTTAAAACTTAAATGGATGAGCGGATAAGCGGTTTACTAGGGGATCCTAAAGCTAAAATTACGGAAAAACAAGCTAGTCTACTTAACTAAAATAAGCACTAATAAGCTACAAAGGGCTCTTCTTTGAGCTAATGTACACTAATAAGTAATAATAAGTCCTAAATAAGTCGAAAGAGTAACACAATAAGCACTAAAACATTGACTGTTAGTCACATTGACCGGTCCTAAATGACCAAAGGGGCCCCTGTTCAAGCTTATTTTCAAGCTGGAAAAAGAGCTTCCAAGTCCATGAAAAGCTGCACAAACATAGTTAAGGTGGCAAAGACTCAAAATAAACTGAGTTGGAGGCTGAAAAAGCTTTACAACAGCTTAAAAATAAGCTGCTAATATGCTGATTTGGGCCTACTTGCTGAAACAGAAAAACAGTTAAAAATAAACAGATTTTAACTTCAATTTTTAACTATGCTAGGGGGATTTTGGTGCAACAAAAAGTGGACAAAAGCTGAGTTTGTAATATAATAACTCAAGACAGACCAAATGTGTAGGGTTTGGAGATCAAGCAAGCTTACAAAATAGCTTATGAACAGCAGCTTGCTGCTGTTATGTTCATTAAAAAAAAAGGACAGATTTTTGTTTTTCTTTTTACTAGATTCTCACAAAGGTTTCTCAAAACAAAATCAACACTTGTAAAACTGATTTGTTAGGCTACACATGAGTTTGACTTTGAGTGTCAAACGGGTAAAAGTAAGTTTTTGACCATTTTGTACCTTAAAACAAACACTCCCTTAACTGGTTTTCTTTTGCAAACTGTTTTACCTCTAATACCTTGATCTTTGAACTCAAAACCTTAACAACTTTCAAATGAGATTGAACACTAACATAACATTTAGAGATATGAAACTTAAAAGAAGAAACTTTTCATTGACTGAAAAAACATTACAACAGGATATTAAAAAAAAACATTAAAGCTAAATTTTTTTCTAAAAACTAGGGGTGCCATTATCACTGGCTTACAACATGTATTTATACTACTACTAGGTCTTAAAGGTCTTGAGTTTCTTCTCTTCTTGTGTTTCCTGTGTGAGTGCAAACAGCCAAAGCTCCACATGTGCTTTCTTGGACTAATCTTGGCCATCCAATAAGTTAGGTACCATTTAGATATGATCAGAGTCGTCCATGGGGTCTTTTTGAGCTTGGATTGCCAGCTTGGATGGTTATGGAAAGAAGGAAAACAGTGAGTGGGTTTGGGATTTGGGTTTAACTGGGTAAAGAGGATTAAGGGTGGTTTTGGGTTGTGGTGTAGCTGGGTAAAAAGGAGAAGGGAGGGTTGAGTGTCTGGGATGGTGGGATTATCTGGGAAGCAGAGAAAGCTAGGGTTCTTTGGGCGGGAAATGGGGAAGAGGGAAGTGGGGGTTGGGTTTTTGTTAATACTTTTGACCGGGTAGTGGGTATTAAAAATGGGTCGTGGGTTGGATTGGGCCGGGTACAAGGGATGTTTATTGGGTTTAATATAGGATATTGGACTTAGGATGGATTATGAAACCAAATGAGATTTCAAGGACCAAAAGTGCAATTCTGAAAATCCAGGGACCAATCAAGTAACTTCTGAAAAGTAATCCAAGGGTCATTCTTGTCACTCCAATAATCCAAGGACCAAATCTGTCATTTTTGAAACTCCGGGGACTAAACTTGTAAATTTTCCAAAATTTATCAAAATGACCAAATTTGACAAGTTAGAATTACCAAAGGACTAAAATGTTAATTTTCCAATTTAAAATGTCCAGGGTAAATTCATCAATCTTTGAAATTCGAGGACTAAAGTTGCCATTTTTAAAAATCGGGGATGAAAGCGCCAATTATGCAAACTTTGTTCGTTTTTCATTTGTTTTCGATAATTTTGCATCTGAAACATATAAAACACAATTCTGAGATATTTTCAGTATTTTGATGCATTTCGGAGTGTTTTTAGATGTTTTGCAGCTCAGATTTGACCTAAAATGATGAGTGAATAAGCACTCATCAATATGTTATTGTGTTGTTTTCGTGAATGTAAAAATATTAAAACAAGGATTAAAAATGAGTTTATCAACAGTTGCGCATAGATTAAAAACGAGTTTGAAATGAGTTCTTGATGAATCGTATCATATAAGTTTGGTAAAGTTAAAATCGTTTGTGTTTCCAAGTATAATAAAAAAATGTAAACTCGTTTTTAAGTGGTGTTTTGCGTGGTAAGAACTAATGTAAAGAAAGTCTTGTCTCGTTAACTTGTATTCATATCGGGTCAGTGAAACGGGTCAGGTCAATGACCGGGTCAGACCCGTTTGGGTTTCGAGTTAACTCAGTGAGTCACGGGTCATAACTCGTGTGTTGATTTTTGTTGGGTTGTGAGGGTGCTTGGCAATGACGGGCCTAAAGCCCAACATGAATAAGATTTGGTCTATTCCGAAATGGGCCCAAGCCCATATTGGGTGTGTTGGGAATTAGTTGCGGGCTGAGCCCATATAGCAAATAGTTTGAAGGGGTAAAAGTAATTACGAATCACAATGTGTTAATTAGACTTTACGTGGTCAAATGGTTACGGGTTTATTTCGAGTCACGATAATGGTTTATATGTCGTAAAGTGGTTAATATGGAATATCGGAACGAATACAAATGGACATATTAGAACTAGTGTTCGTTATAATGGAATATAGAAGTTAATAAAACGAATAATAGTATAAGACAACGGGTTAGCTATATACATATATGATAACAATGAGCTATTTGATAAGTAATGGGCTAATGATAAATATCATTATCGGACACATTTGATCATTAATTTTGGACTTGAATGGGTAGTGAGCAAGATGTTGTAAAATGGATGATAATTATTTATAACTAGCTACGTGATTGATAACTAATATCGGTTATTGCGTATACGTTATAACTTATAATGTTTACTACGGTATATACAATTAAAGTAACAAACGACACATAAATTATGGTGGTTACAAGTCGAACTCATTAAACATTTTGAATCAACTGAGTGTAATATATTAAGTTCGGAGAAGAGTTTAATATATGAAGTTCGCGAAATGCCTAAGTATTCTAATTTTCACATTTTAGTTAATAAGGAGACATCTAGTTACATATGATCAATGAATATAATTTTATTTAATCGTAAACTCTTATTGATTAAGGATAGTAACTTATATTTCATAGATACATGTTGGGTAAATGAACGCGTCATTATAAAATACACTACATAGTATACCTTATATGACGTACGTGATTATAAACTTTTATAATTACGAGTAACAAATGTGACACATTTATTAATTAAGTGATAAATGGAAACTTATCTTTTATTGTTAACGTGTACGTTTGGGATTATGGGGAGACAAGTTAACCTATTTATATTTAAATAAATAGTTGTCGTCATTACCTAGTCTTTGATTAGCTCGAGTATTGTCAGTATTTCTTGACTTTGTGAATGCCTTTTACCTTTTTGGCGTGAGTTATGGTCTGTATGTCTCGACTATGTCGATGTCTTCTCTTCTTTCGCGTGAGTTGTACGTCGCGTCTATGTTTCTTACCACTACACGAAACGTCAAAACTAAACTTTTGAAATATTAATTATAAACTTTTGGGAACTATAATGGACTTTTGAAAGTAACAACATGAATAATCCACGAAAACTACGACATAATACTTTAATTGACTTCTTTATCGTATGAGTCGTATTTTTAAGATAATTGTATACGCGTTAGGTTGTGTCACTTCTATTCTATCGTACTCGTCGTATGTTCTTCTAGATGCCAGTCGTGTCAATAGTGTATAGTGCATTGCTGTGGCTAAGGTGAGTTTCATAGCCCCTCTTTTCTAAAGTTTTCATAACTATTTTGGGGGAGAATACATGCTGCTTTTAACAAACTATAACTGGATACGTGAATATTATTCGGAATGACTGTTGTTTGGTATATTTGTTTTGGTGATTGAACGTTTTACGTGTTTATGTGAATGCGTGTTTATGTGAATGCAAACTATTTCTTGGACCTGCCACTATTCTTTTGAATTGCTAATGTGTTGACTAGGAAAGGTTAGACATGCGACATTTGTTGACTTAGACTAGGGTAGAATCTCTATGCTATAACGCGATGCCTAGCTAAGAATTGACCGACCTAGTCCAGGGTAGCTTGTGTTCTAGGCCTTGCTACGACTGTGCTGGCTAGAGTCGCTCAAGGCCCTGCATTGAGATCTCACACGTATTGGATTGATTATTTATTGGATTTATTGATTTGTTGGAATGTTTATTATCTGTCTATCTTAGTCGCACCTAGCAATTAAACTTTATCAGGTCCACTGTTACTTTTGTAACTAAACTCTATGAACTCACCAGCGTAAGCTGACCTTTTAAGCATGTGTTCTCAGGTTTAAGGCGATAGCTCACTATTGGAAGACGCTTGGCAAGGGGCATGGTCATAGGCGATTCTGATGAATAAACGGGACCGCTTTAATTATATTTTTGGCCTATTTCCGCACTACTTTCATTAATGTAAAATTATGGTTTTCAATTAATGAATCTTATTCTAAGTAAATGGGATAAAAACCATTCTTTGTACCTTATGTTGTGATACCAAGATTGTAGCACCCAAAGGTTCGTATGCTTCCGCTGGACCCAAATTTCGGGGTGTTACACATGAGTTTAGGGATCATAATGAGCCTGCTAACTATAAAGCTGCATTAGCAGATTTTGAATCTTAAAAATGGCTTTATGCTATGAAAGAGGAAATGAAATCCATGAGAGACAATGAAGTCTGGATTGAAGTTGACCTCCCTCCTAACACTAAACCGTAGGTAGTAAGTGGCTCTTCAAGAAGAAGACTGACATGGATGGAAAGGTACACACTTATAAAGCTCATCTTGTGGTAAAAAGGTTATACTAAAACCTATGGTATAGATTATGAGGAAACCTTCTCGCATGTCGCAGACATAAAATCTATTAGGATTCTTATAGCAATAGCAGCGTACTATGACTATGAGATTTGGCAAATGGATGTCAAAACTGCCTTCTTAAATGGTCACTTAACCGAAGAGGTTTACATGGACCAACCTGAAGGATTTGTCAATCCATAATATCCTAACCGTGTATGAAAGCTACAATGATCCATTTATGGATTAAAGCAAGCATCAAGGCAATGGAATAAAAGGTTTGATGAAGAGATCAAGAAGTATGGTTTTTTCTATGAAGGATTTAGGTGAAGTTGAATATATTTTAGGAATTAAGATCTACAGAGATAGATCTAAGCGGTTGATTGGACTTTGTCATAGTGCATATATTGAGAAAATCTTGAAAAGATTTAATATGACGAATTCCAAGCGTAGAACCACCCCAATGCAAGTTAAACTTGAGTTATGAAAATCTCAACGACCCTCAAACCTGCAGAGGTGGAACGTATGAAGATGATTCCTTATGCCTCGGCTGTAGGATCTATCATGTATGCGGTGAGGTGCACTAGAATTCGCTCACAACTTAACAAGTTGATTTCAAGTAGATCCAAGTGAGAGTCACTGGGCTGCTGTGAAGAAATACTGAAATATCTCAGATATACTAAAGATATGTTTCTTGTTTACAGTGGAGTCCCAGAGAGAGAGCTCATAGTTACCTGTTAATTGATGATGATTGGCAGGCCGACAAGGATGACACCAAGTCGCAAACCGGATACGTTTTCATTCTAAACGGAGGCGTTGTAGTCTGAAAGAGTGCTAAGCAAAGCATTACAACGATTTCTTCTATAGAGGCTGAATATACTGCTGCTTTGGAAGATGCAATGAAAGCTGTTTGGATAAGGAAGTTTATTGATGAACATGGAGTAGTCCCCAATAATAAAGAACATATGGAAATGCTATGTGACAACACTAAAGCATTAACTATCAACAACGAGCCTAGAGATCAGAAAGGCACTAAGCATTACAAAAGGAAGGTTCATTATCTCCGTGAAGTTATCGCAAAAGAAGTATTACTAAACAAAGTTCACACAGATGACAACTTAGCTGATCCTTTTACTAAGGCGTTTCCTTTGAACAAGCATGTTGAACATGCTAATCGTATTGGAGGAACCACAAACCAATCAACAAATACTATCTCAACACATCATGAGGAACAAACACCCTACTACGAACACCAATCTACACAACACATATAGACACACCAAGATAATGATACAAGAGATGATCCAAGACAATGTGTCTAATGCATATGAATGCCTAATCTAAATAAAATTCTATTGATAGGAAGCCTTCAATGAATGAAGATCAAAAGTTCCCTAAGCTTGTTGTGATAGATCTTCATGTATGTATGGTTGTGGTGGATGAGGATGCAAGATCTCTAAGCTTACTTTGGAGGATCACTTCGGGAGTATGCTACAACAAAATGAAAGTTAGAAGCATTATGATTATATGAAAATGAAGGTGTTTAACATGTTTCCTACTGATCTAAATATGTTTGAAATGGTGGAGAGAAAGTGTGTGAAAAGGTTCAACCAACAAAGAAGAAATGGTTTGCTATTTATAGACAAAAAAGTCATGTGATGTCATGCATGATGTCAAAGACATCTTGGGTCATGGGTTATGGACTTTGGGTCATGGGTCATGGACTTTGGGTCATGTGTCATGGATTTTACTCATTGTGATGTCATGCATGATGTCAAAGACATCTTGGGTCATGGGTTATTAACTTTGGGTCATGGGTAGGTCATAGATTTTACCCATTGTGATGTCATGCATGATGTAATGCACATTAACGCACATTTAATGCATGATGTAATTAATGCACATGGGTCATGGGTTATGGGTCATGGCTTTTGGGTTATGGATAGTCCAAACCATTAATGCACTTTTGATGCATGATGTAATTAATGCACATGGGCTATGAGTTGTGGGTTATGGATAGTCCAAGCCATTTACATGTTTTTATTTAACTATATATTTTTACAAAAGTGTAAGTAACAAAAGTTTATTATAAGTGTTTTATAAAAATGATTTTGACTTTATGTAAACTATTTTTCTAGATGTGTTTAATGGTTTATTAAGGGTTTGATCATAAGGCAACATAACAAACATGTACGAACCTGTATTGTAGCAAACAAAGACTTGATACGTCAAGAGGTGTAGAAAGTATTTTGAGACCAAATATGATTACGAGTAACTTGTACATTTTACGCTATGTATTACAAATTACATGGTTTGTCATCAACAAAACAAACGAGACTGTATAAATTAAATATCGTAATAGTTGCACTAACATATTTGTTTCTTTCCTCTTTTTCTCATTTTGATATAAACTTTATTTTTTTTCTTATTTTTTATTCTGTAATATATTTTATATTTTAAAGTTACCAATTTAAAATATTTGTTTTGTATGTCTAATGAGTTGTTGCCTTGTTGGCACATTTGCACATTTTACATGCATACACTAGTATTATCATAAGAAATCAACCCCACACGCTATTTTTACAAAGATAAGAGGCCATGAATGCAAATTCCACCCGCAACTAATTTTTCCAATCCTCATTTTAACTTCTATATATTAAGCTTTCCTCGTTCCTATATTCTGGATTTGTAGACAAAAAAAGAAGAAAAAATGATTGGAGAAACAAAGAAACTATACACGATTATGTTTTACATCAACCAACTCGAACCCAAGAAAGAATACAATTAAACACACGTACATATAAACACATGGAAACCATAAATTTAATCAGCAAAAGAAATGTTTTCTATAGCTCGTTCGAAGTAAGGGACGTTTTCTACTTCCAATAGAAAATGTGCATCAACTCCATTGCCTTGTGCATCATCCATCAAATATGCTGAGTTTTGGATAGGGACACTCCAGGGGGCTGCCCAAGCAGGTTTTCCGAAACCAAAGTCAGCTTCATAAAAGAGGAACTTACTCCAATTAGATACCATGAACATATGAGTCGATTCCTGAATATCAACGTCCTTTAGTGTGAAAGAATTTAAAATCGTCGTTTGGCCATCTTCACTATTATGGCAGACATTTGATAAGTTATTTATAGTTTTCTTGACGTTGTTAGTTAAGAGATCTGCCAATTCTTCACTTGTTTCAGCATTTCCAGCTTCCGTGGCACAAAAGGTTAAAATATTACCACACGAATTTTTGGGTATTAAGGATGCCATTTTTCCCCTTAGGCTTACCGGCTGCAGGTGCATATACTTTTTTGGAATATTGTTTTTTGCGCGATCAACATCGATGAAAGCCTTCCAAATAATTGATGATACCAACTGTAACTTTGAATAATACTTGATGCACATTTTTTCTTTAGCCATGGCCTTTGCTTTCAATTTCAATATTGCACTCTCATTGAAAGAAAGTATCATTCTAATATACTTGCTTGACATATCTTCCGTTATATGTTGTATCGAAATGGGACTAAAACCTTGACCAGGAAATAAAGAGGAGGAGTTGAAACCAGGCCCCTTGGATTCAATCTCATTTTCTTTTCGGTTCATAGCAGCCCATTCAGTTACGAACGTAGATAGAGTTGAGGCATCAACAATCTTGTGTGGAGCACTTATACCAAGTGCTACACCTCCACACGATTTACCAGGAGAACAGGAAACAAACTCCAAACGATTTACCACCTAAACACTTGATTTCGACACAAGTTTAGGAACAAAACTAAAGCTCAAACTCCAATCGACTTGATGAATATGTCGACTAGAATTTGCAGGATGTTGAAATCGATATAGGGTATGTAACATGTATGATAATTATGCATATGTTTGAGATAGGGTGCGTTTGATTTTATAGCCAAAACAAAACGACCTTGTTTGGGTCATGTCTTGAACGACAAGCCAAAACCCAAACCCCTCAACCCATTCGTTTAGAACACAAAGCCCAAAGCTTCTCCTAAACTGACCCATTTACAATCTGGACAAGCCCATGGGTCGTGGGTAATTTATGCATGTATATCGGGTATGTATAATTCAAGTTTAAATTACGTTCGACACGTATACTCGTGTTTATCGTATATGCCCCCATCGGCTCACACACTTCTAGTCGTTTACGTGTGTTTATAACTCCCACAAACCAACAGCTCCCACTTGGGAGTTGGTGTGTCGAATGGCACACAAAACTAACGATGTAAACGCTTAGCAAACGCTCTCACTCGCTTTTAACTAAAAGTGTCCGAGAGAATAGTTTCGTAAAAGTTTCTCAAGAGCATGGTCATTCAATGTCTTGCTCTAATCATCCTTTGTTATAGATACCGTTAAACCATGGATTATGGATCTTAAATCATTCCATATAGTTTAACCATTTAGAATCTCGTTATAGATTTTAATTCGGATATACCAAATGTAATCAAGAATCATCTTGTATTACCCTTTGGTCCGGCGAACGATTATCCGATTAAATCGGAGAGGCGCCATGGTATCTTTCTGCACATATCAAGTGGAGTAACAAATCCTTTATTGACTACAAGTGTTGTGGATGCTGCTTCACATCACTCCGAAATATAGCTTTTATAACTACCTTGTTCAGATAGCGTTTTGCGTATACTTACAAAAAAATGATATCCACACATAACAGAACTTACTTGCATCTCAAGTCTAAGGACGATTTTAACAAACCATTTTCAATATTTTACTTATGACAAGGATCTAGAAGTAAATGTTTGAAAGTTGGGGAATCCACTATGCATCTCTAGTGAATACATATGAGTTTGGCGGGAACAATTCACATTCTCGTTAGAATATAACCAACACTCACATTTGCCTTACATAACAATATTCTCATATTGTTAACTGACAATGGACATATTTAGAATAATAAAATCATTCAAGGATTAAACATGCAAATATAGGATAACAATTATTATATGAATGAATAACAAATACCAAGTATCTTTATTCATCATAAAGTAAAAATTGTCTATCAATCCCAATTATCCAAATACTAAAACAGATATGCATGAAACTCATTTAGTACGTTGAAGCCTAATGTTTCCAACATTCTCAACCTTTCTTTTACAAGAAAAACTAAATAGTTATCTGAGTAAACTTTCCGAATACTTGTTTCAAATTTCACTTATAGTGAGTGATTTGAAATATAAGATGAGTGTCTTATCTCATATGCTCATACTATTGCAAGAGTTATAGTATGGAGATGTCGTCTTACCTTGCATGAGGTATTAGAAATCAATGACATAATGACAGTCATTTTTACAGTTTCTAAAAGTGTAAAGTATCCTTATTCATTAATGTGTAATGCAATAATGCTCTATGTTGAGCACAGCTAGTTAGCAGATTTATCATAAATGATAAAATCCTACTACAACTAGTATAAATAATCCTCTAGCATCATTTGTACTTATACAACACTATGCTTTATAATTCGTAAACATTTATAAAAACAATAATCTAAACACTCTCAATTAGATATTGTTGTTGTCAACTCATTTTGTTCTTGTACAAAAGCAACAACTAGTCTTATACACAATATACTATATACATGATGAATCCTTAGTTAAAACAACATAAGGATTCCATCCATGTAATAAATTATTCCAAGTGAAATGTATCATTTAAGACTTGCTCGAATGATATATTGCATTTATGTCAGACTTAATTTTTCGCATTTGTTTATTCCATATAAACATCTATTCCAAGGTTGTTTGTTTTATTCCCTAAATTCTAAATGAAGCTTCATTCCAAGCTTAAGGATCAATATCTAGCTTAAATAGAATGATATCTTCAACACGTAAATTTTAAGGAAAAACACAATGCTCCCACTCAATGTCAGATGTACTCAAGAGTTGTCTTAATTTAATCAGAATCATATTGTAATTAAATTCAATATCTCAGCTCTTAGATGCATGATCCAATCCAAAAATGGATTGCTCAAATTTTGTATACTACATAAAGATAATATAAATTCATAACCCTTTTGATTACACACCTTCCTTGCAAAAGGTAATCATAAAGAAAGAGTTATAAAATCTTAATTGTCATATTCCACATACAAGAAATCATGTATGACAATTAATTATCTTTATATAATTAATGCGTGTAAATATAAGAAAATTTAATCACAGTCAAATGCTTAAGTATGGTTAAAAACTTCTTATAAAATGTCATGCATTAACATGTATACAATTTTGTCCTTGTGAGTCTTTCTTCAAAAGAAACTCATTCCAACCTCATAGGTTAACTGTTAGGTGAAATAACAATCAAGCTCAAAACTCGATTTGCCTTTTAAGGACTGCATCTTATCATTCATAGTTCTAAAACATTTATCAGATTCAAGATGTGATATATATTTTAATAGTTAGCTGATTTACAATAATCTTCTAACTAATATCCCTCAGCATTGATATAAAATATCACTCAAGTGATGAGGCATCCTTTCAGATTTATGAATGAGAGTAATATACTTCATTCAACATTTTCATGTATAACCTTAGTATGACATTAATAAGTAGATTTTAGAAGGTTGAGTATTTTGTTCTCAAAAAGTTTGAGATATGTATATACTCCCACTTATTTTTATAAGTAGAGACAATTCTCTAAATATAAAGTATTTAAGCAACAATAAATTGTTCTTTACGGAGAACCACAAAATACATTTTAAGTTTCCATCTCAAGATTTGTTAATAAAATGCTTCATAAGATTTTTAACAAATTCAGAACTTAAAACAAGACATAATGGAATTCCTTCCAACAACTCAAATTAGGGTTTATAGAAAAACTCTAATTTAATATCACTCTTTAACCAAAAGTTCTAGAAATAGTTTTGTGTTTCGTCAAGCTAGGAAGAACACCAAAAATACAATCTTCAAGCTAGGAAGTGTATAAAAATCAAAAATCCAAAAGGGTTTATGATTCAATTGGTTTGAGTGGTAAAACCTCAAATCCCTAATGAATTAGGGTTTTCAGTTATAGATTTTCTTGAATACCTTCTAGGTTTGAACTATATTGAGTGTATCCATGACACACGCAATTTCTAACCTTGATATGTTTTTGGAGGTAGAGTAATTAAAGCTATCAGGAACCAAACAATATGAATAAGGTTTGATCCAACACATTAGACATACCATAATGAAGTGGTATCCTATGAGTTATTAGAATTGTGAAACTATATCAGAATTCTATAGATAACTTAATTCTCTTTGGACCAAATACTTGTCAATTGGGTCGAGCCAAATTGCATATAAAGTATTTATGAACCAAGTGCATGCAATAATGTATATTCATTGAACAATACAAGAAACTTATGTTCACGTGTTCACAAGTAGACAAAACTGTTCAAGGATTATATGTTCATGTGTTAACAAGAAAACAGAACATTTCAATAATACATTATAAGTCTTTGAATAATTCAAAGGCCTTATGTTTATGTGTTAACTAGAAGACATAACATTTTACTATATATGATTTATGTTATAAGTCATTGATTAAGTCAAGGACTTTATAATTATATCTTAACATGTAAGCATAATTATACTAACAAAAGTAATCACGAACGCAAACTCTTGAGTTCTATAATAATTTCAAGTTAATTTTATACTTCAGAATTATGATCATTATCATATAACCATAATTATGTTGACTAAAACATGTAGTCTAATTTTGAAGTATCTATACACAATATCATGACATTGGAATGTAGTAGGGCAACAAACATCTAGCGTGTTCACGTCCTAGTAGAATCATTATTAGAATGTAGTAGGGCAATAAACATCTCATGTGTTTAAGTCCTAGTAGAATTCTTATTTACATGTAGTAGGGCAATAAACATCTAGCGTGTTTAAGTCCTAGTAGATTTATTAGTTTTCTTACCTTGCGGTCAAGAGATACCAATAATATTGTTCTTCTTTGCACACACTTTGAAATTTCTCCCACTTGTGTAAGGTATAATATCATATTATGAAAACAAACAACACGTGATTGATTGTTCAACCAATATGATAATGTCATAGATATAATAAGTAGTTTTAGAACCATAACCTTTAATAAAGAATTGCGGATTATTATTCTATAGATAATGCTTCAGAAAGCGACAGCAGGAAGGCAACGTGTTATCTTATAAAATAAAATGCAATTTTTCTTTAAGCAATGGTTGTTCATATTCGGAAAGTAATGGATTATTTCAAAGCTAGTTTGAAATGATATGGGTGACTAACGAGAAATAAATCAGTAGCTCCCACCGAAATTGACAACATTACATGAATGATATTTCGATAATAAAATGCAACTGCTCCCACTCGATTTGTCAACATTGTAAGTGTTACATTTCCAGTAGAAAGCATATAGCAGTTTTATATACTTTCCTATTATCTTCAAATGCCTACGAGTAGCATGTACTTAGGTATTGAACAGAGTATATGAAGTTCTACTCATGTAGTCAATGGACTAGCCATTCTATTATTCAATTAATTTGAATCTTTAGCATGCAATTCCTCCTTTATCGTCTACATGTCCCCAAGGGTAATTAGCACTTTAGGAATAAACAAGAGTCCAAGAAAATTACCTAGCGAATATTCTAGTAATTTCTTTACTCTTTGCGGTTTAAACTCATACATCCTGACAAGTGCAGGATATTATTTAATTTTGGTAGCTCTAAACATAATGTTTTCAGTTACACAAAATATTCTATCTTTCAATTAACTCTAGACCACAAAAGGGTAATGAAAGATCATCAATGAGTTTATCAATTTGTAATCCTATCTTAGTTTTTCAACTAAGGAGAAAAGATAGGTATAAGTCTCACTCTTCTTACTAGAAAAAGAGACTAAGTTTGTCTTTCGAAGAAAAACTACTTTGTTTACGATTTATGTTGCAATAACACAATTAATCAGAACATAAAAAGTTCAATTCTAGTATTTTCGATAATTACATTTTTAAAAAAATTAACTACCCAATTAATTACTAATAAGACTAAGATCCATCTTGCAACCCCACTTAATTACCATATGTCTGACCAGTGCATAAAAAAATAGGAAAAAAGGTAAGCGACGAGCGTTAATTACATAATGCAACTCTTAGATTTATGAGACTGATCAAGGCATTAGTAAACAAGTAATAATGTCATGAGCATGTTTAGTTCTCATCTTATGCCTCGGGTTCAAGGTCTGACCAAGCTAACTCGAGATAAGTCGACCAAGAATGAACGTGTAAAATAACCATAGGTCGACCAAGTGAGAAATAATTACCATGGGTTGGAAAGGCCCTTAGGTCTGACCAGAGAAGTCAATCCAAATGCACGTGTTCATAGTTGGTTGGCATAGACTTAAAATTAATAATAGGTATGCACATATAAATGTGATAAAAGTCATGTACAAAGAAGCATGCAAAACAACTTTGTAACACTAATTTTAAAACTTTTGGTAATGACATCAGTAGTGATCATCATGGTTCACAGTAGCTCAATCGAGCATTGTGGAGGCGGAGGACTAGGTGGCTACCAAGCAATAACCTAGACATCCTTTCGGTGATTGTGCGCCCCTTTGAACCCCCTTTTGAGTTTGTTCTAGTGGGTGAGCCGTACATCCCAAGTGTCCATAGCGTCTAGTTTTTAAATTCTTGAAAACGTGTTTCATATATTAGGTCACTTTATTTTACAAAAACAATTTTCAACGAATCAAATAGCAGGTCACAATGAGCATGATATTTAGGCGTGTAAATAAAGACCCATATTAATATTATGGTTACGATATGTATTATTCCACATTGCATACAATTAGGTGTCAAAGCAAGTAACATTAATGCACATAATAGAATCACAAACATATAAACATAAACATCAATATTTAACCACATATTGTTCCGAGTACTCTCGCGAGTCTTCCCCAAAAGGAGAACCATAAGACCGTCACTAGGATACAATACCTAGATCGCCCCATACATCGCAAAAGCAATTGAGTGGGTCTTGTGTCCGGAAAACACATAAAACATGGCAATCTCAATTAACAAATAATATCGCAATTTTATGTATTTAATAACCGTAAATCTATAATAATTCTAATTAACAATTAATTGATTCTAATTAACTTTTAATTCTAATTAACAAGTAATTTTAATTAACATGTAATTCTAATTAACAATTTAATTCCATAACATGTAATTCTAATTAACAATTTAATTCCATAACATGTAATTCTAATTAACAATTTAATTCCAATTAACAAATTAATTCTAATTATCAATATAATTTTAATTTGTGTGTGACTAGTTATTATTTATTAAAAATTGACAAGTATTGCATATAGTTGTCAAAACAAAATAAAACGAATAACTAAATTAGGTTTCATGCAGCCTTTTAAACATGTTTATTAATAAGAACCGTGTAACCCATAATCGCAAAAACGAGATGGCTCGTGATGCCACTGTTGGGATTTTAGAACTAAGTTAACCATTAACCTCTACGAGTACGCAGCGGATAAGGATATAGTAATCGCAATTAGGTTAAACACGTAATTAATAAACAAATAATTAATATAACAATTAATTAATAAAAGGGATTAAAAAAAAAACCTTAACCTTTCGTGGCTATTTGAACGCAAGTGTAACGGATAATAAAACCAATACGAAACTAAGCACCTAAAATAGAGGCCTCAATGAGTATCACACACAAACCCGATAACGTATACGTTCGATTAATGGCTAGTCGAGAACCTAATATAATAAAACCAAATCAACTAAGTGACAACTTATATTCCCACTTGAATTCCACGTACAGAAAACCAAGAAACAATTTATTGTTTCTGTCCGAGAACAAAACCAACAAGAACATGCTGACTTACTCTTTACCCGATATCGGACAGTAAGGTCCGAGAAGTAACACTCGACCAAAACCAGAAAGAACCCTTCTTGTTTGCTGCTGCTGTTGTCGACCAGGAGAACAGGAAACAAACTCCAAACGATTTACCACCTAAACACTTGATTTCGACACAAGTTTAGGAACAAAACTAAAGCTCAAACTCCAATCGACTTGATGAATATGTCGACTAGAATTTGCAGGATGTTGAAATCGATATAGGGTATGTAACAGGTATGATAGTTATGCATATGTTTGAGATAGGGTGCGTTTGATTTTATAGCCAAAACAAAACGACCTTGTGTGGGTCATGTCTTGAACGACAAGCCAAAACCCAAACCCCTCAACCCATTCGTTTAGAACACAAAGCCCAAAACTTCTCCTAAACCGACCCATTTACAATCTGGACAAGCCCATGGGTCGTGGGTAATTTATGCATGTATATCGGGTATGTATAGTATAATTCAAGTTTAAATTACGTTCGACACGTATACTCGTGTTTATCGTGTGTGCCCCCATCGGCTCACACACTTCTAGTCGTTTACGTGTGTTTATAACTCCCACAAACCAACAAAGGCGTTGGAATGAAGGGTTTTACAAGTTTGCTTGAATGTTTTGCGATGTTCATCATCATCACAGTTTTTACAATCTGTGGATGAATTAGGAAAAAAAACTAGATAGCGATTCTTTTAACCAAACCGAGGTTACCACTGATGATCTTCAATGATGGCCTTTTATAAATTGCGAAGCATGTGAAAATGTTGATGAATAGAGATAAGATTGCAAGACATGATGGCCTTTTATACATGTATCCAAGATATTGTTACAACTACTTGTTTATATGGCTGAAGCTTGTTATCCACAAGCCAAATAGAAGTTTGATCGTACATTTAACTATTTTTTGGTTATGCAATGTATACATACATGCAATATTTGATTATATTATTATAAAAAGTTTGAATCACATGACACGATTGTATACACATGTGCTTACTATAAAATAAAAAAACAAAAACGTTCGCATTAGAATAGTATACTATATCATTCACTATTCTTTTGATTTTTTGATGTACTCGTGTGACTCTTGATTGCATTAATATTAATGTACGTGACCGTAGTCGAAATTTGGAAAGAGTTGGTTCATTCACACTCCAAACTTTATTAGTTACTTCATGTTTAAAGTAAATTATTTGCTTTCTCTTTTTCTGGTTTTAAA
Source organism: Chrysanthemum lavandulifolium (assembly GCA_022545495.1). Taxonomy (NCBI): domain Eukaryota; kingdom Viridiplantae; phylum Streptophyta; class Magnoliopsida; order Asterales; family Asteraceae; genus Chrysanthemum; species Chrysanthemum lavandulifolium. The sequence continues at coordinate 16,271,763 of CM040238.1, read as the reverse complement.
TTTGTATTTTTGTGAGTGGTTAGTCTTTTATATATATATGCCAACTTTGTGTCGGAATATATACTTGCACGTCTCAAATAACCTCTTTAATTCGTATGCTTGCACCTCTGACATATACTTGTAATGAAATTGCGGGAACATTCATTTGTATGTTGCACTTAACCTATGAACGTATTTATTCCTTATGAAGTTGATTAAATCAGTGTTAACGAAAAGATCTTTTAAGACTCTTCAACACACTCGCGGCAGTAGCGTTCTTTTTCAAGACCGTTTGAAGAAGAGAGGTACACAAAGTACCATAGATCCATACCTTAACTAAGGAATGGATCTTTTTTCCATTCGGGGTCGGTGCCATTGGTGCTAGTTTTTGTGCCTTCGAGATGGTTTAGACGACCAAACTATCACAGTGAGACACGAAAAGCTCGTTCCATGAGTCGTAATTCTTTTTGGGTAAAAGGGTTAATTCACCCCAGTAAAATTCATTACACCAAAAAACATTGAAGTACAAGTAACATGGGTGAATCGTATGTCCACAGCCCGTTACATAGGCGATTACAACTGCAAAATGCAGAACAAACACATAGCTAACCGCTAGACTAACCAATTACATTTAAAAAACAAAATAAATGTAATAAAACTTGGTATCAACAACCACGTCCATAGTGAGCAGCTCCATTTTCAATAATAATCATAACCTTACGCACGAGAGCAACACCAACATCCACAAGCATAACCACCATAGCATCATAAAAAATGCTATATAAAAGTGAAAAGTTTCATCATCTGAATCACTAGATATGAATGTAAACCAACAAAGTACGGATTAGAAACATATGCATAGGGTTTTACCAGCCCTAACTTCCAAACGCAACTCAAAAGCTGAATTAAGACGAAAAGAACACATCTAACTCATCCTTAATTTGCGTACCAACAATAATAGGCGGCTAAACAAGTAACTACAAGGCAAGAGTCATTGCACCTCAACTGAATGTGAAGATATAAAGCACACCGAATCTGCCCAAAACAACCGCATAGGGAATACGAATCCCTCACATCCAAACAAACCGACCCCACGAAATTGGATATAATGCGAACATCATACTCCAACATTGATTTTTAACTAATACAACATGTACCATAAGCCTTCTAATAGAATATACATTATGATGCATTTTATTCACATTAATGTGTGGTTATAATAATTTTTCATCTTTCTCATTTAAGATTTTTATAATTTAATCATATATCTCTAATGTGTGATTCTAATAATTTTTCATCATTCTCATTTAAGATTTTTATAATTTAATCATAACTTTATTATTTTATTAATAATCATGAATTAACTAAACCAAATACCTAGTTTTAGAGTCATTTGTCTATTATGAGATATTATTTTATTTTTATTTTTTTAATAAAATGTGGATGAACTTTAGGCTAATTCCCGATTAAAATAACACATTATCAAAATTATCAAAAGTAATGGATTACTCAACATTGAAATTTCATGTGGTAACATTACAATTTTAAAGGTTGATATGTTGACACGTGTCGACATGTAACTGGACCATCTCAAAAAATATCATTTTTGAATGAATTTTGAAAGTTGGATACTAATTTTGGTAATTTTAATAGTTCGTTACTTTAATTGAGAATTGAACTAATTTTTTACATTTTTATAAAGAAAATCCTAATGAGATATTGTAGATAAGTATAAAATATAGTAGAAGCGTTCCAAAAGTTCTAAATGTTATGTGTAAGAGTTATGCTATTTAGACCTACAACACAAGACTAAATATATACATAATGCATACAACATAAGTCTCTAACACTTCATGCTACTTGGACCAACTCTCAATTTCTATGTCCCAAACCTTGAATACCTGCCGCATGGAAAGAAAATGCCGCTGAGCGAAAAGCTTTGTGCGCGGATAAAACAAAAGCAATACGGAACAAAAGAAACAAATATTATCATAAATAAGTATTCAATAAAGGAGCCTAAACAAAAGGTTTAACCAATGAATTAAAGATCGTAAAGATGACAAATCAATAAGGTTCAATAACAATGGGACAATAACAATATATCAATAACGATGAATCAAATGAGTCATAACAACGGGGTTCTAAAAATGAGCAAAAGTACTGAAAAGCAAAAGGCCATTTAATTGATGTACTAAGGATGGAACTGAAAAAACAAACTAGATGGAAGTATCAATAATCCATATCAATTTTCAAAAGACTCATATCTATAAGTACTAGCCAAGAATCCGTATGATCATATTCGCAAATAAAAGAATAAGATCAAATATTCGTACCTCAAGTCACAACCAACTATCTGCTAGCGATAGTTCAAAATAAGATCACTCCCGGTTGATCTCCAAATGAAAAAGCCACCGATCAAAACTTGAACTCCAACACGATCACAAACTCCTACCTTTAACGAAACCAAACCAAACTTAATATCCTATCTCCAGTAGCTTCCTTTCGTAACGTGGTGTTGTGTTTTGAAGAATGTTTAGGGTTTTTATCTGATATTGTGACGTACTTGTTCTCTATATGTATGGTAACTAAAAAATCGTGCAAACCGGATCTTTGAGATTAACTCAAGCCCATTTATTTTCTTAATTGACCAAGTCATTCTTCTTAATATGTTAATTTTCAATCCCATGAATTTTGTATTTGTTTTGTTTTGTAAATAACTAATAGCCTTTATTTTATATTATCATAATTATTAATATTGTAGCTAAAGCTTCAAATAATTTTATAAGGTTATATCCCTGTGCTTATAAATGTGGGTTATTACATCACTACCTCTTTAAAAATGACTTCGTCCTTGAAATCAATGAAGAAGAAGTCTTTCATGTTTATGGGAATAAGTAAATATATGATCATATCTTTATACTTGTAAAATGCAGGTTATTATATCATTACCTCCTAAAAAGAATTACGTCCTCAAAATTTGAAAAGAAACCTATAATCTTTAGGTCACTAACTATTAGAGTTTCTAGCTAAATATGTTAATTTTAACAAAATGCTGGTCAGTGAAGTTTTCGATATAGTCATTTCGTTACTAAATGATACAAAAAAAAATCAGAATATTAAAATCTACCCCACTTATGAAATTTGGTTCTCCAAATTCTATATACTTAAATTCAAATACAATGATGTTCCTTATTAAATCCTTAAAATGCCATTAACAAGTTTAGTTTGACATTATCAAAATATGAAATACTTTTCTTATGATTCTAACCATTGAAAATTTACAACGAGAAGATTTTAATTATAGTGTTTCAATAAAGGAAAATAGTCTATATCTTATGTTCACTTATCACATTACGGACATGACCTTAAGCTCTTGGTTAACTTAATATTAGAGTTTCTAGCTAATATATTAATTTAAACAATATGTTGGTCAATGAATTTTTTGATATAGTCATTTCGTTACTAAATGATAGAAAAAAATCAGAATATTACAATCTACCCCGCTTATGAAATTTGGTTCTCCAAATTCTATATACTTAATTTCAAATACAATGATGTTCATTATTAAATCCTTAAAATGCCATTAACAAGTTTAGTTTGACATTATCGAAATATGAAATACTATTCTTACAATTCTAACCATTCTATGAGTATTTTTTTAGCTCCCGGATTCGTTGATCGATAATATGCATAAAGTTCTAAATGAATTCTGGTGGGGGAACGAAAACAAGAGAAATCCCATACAATGGACTACTTGGGAGCTATTATGTGCATCAAAATTCAAAGGCGGTCTCAGATTTAGGCATCTTGGAATATTTAACAAAGCCTTGCTTGCGAAACAAGGATGGCGACTCATTAAGCATCCAGATTCACTTGTGGCAAGAGTTCTTAAAGCTCGGTATTTCCCTCGTACTTCTTTTTTAGATGCTAAGGTGGGGTATCGCCCGAGTTATGTTTGGCGGAGCATTTGTTCAGCTATAAATCTTATCAATCAGGGGGCCGCGTGGAACATTGGAAATGGTCAATCAGTTGACATATGGAATGACAAGTGGTTGTCAGGTGTGTCCTTAGTAGAGATGCGCCCACCTCATTGTGAATTTCACAAAGTTCGAGATTTGATGGTTGATGATGGAAGCGAGTGGGATGTTGGAAGAATCCACGCACTTTTTCCTACTGAAATTGTGAAGCGAATTCTATCCACACACATTGCGTCTCACAAGAGTGATTCTCTTTTTTGGCAAGGTACGACTCATGGGAATTTCACGGTGCGTGATGCATACAAAAAGGAGCTGGAAAATATTGGACTTATAATTAATCAATCTGATCTAGACATGAAAATATGCTCATCATTGTGGAAGGCATCCATCCCGTTGAAGGTGAAAGTGTTTATTTGGCGTGCATGGCTTAACTTGCTGCCAACTGTTTATAATCTCCAATGCAGACATTTAATTCTTAATGATGGTTTTTGTGTGCATTGTAGTGATCCTCATGAAGATGTTCTATATGCTCTATTCCAATGTGATCGAGTGCGACAAGTATGGGAAGCGGCTAACTTTATTAATATATCAGCCATCCTAAATGCAGATAATGTGAATGATTATTTTGCAGCTGTTATTTCAGATAACGAGAACAAATGGGAGGCGTTTCTAATGATTTGTTGGAGCCTTTGGTTAGAACGCAACCGTATTGCACATGGTCAACCTCCTCAGAATTGTGGGCTAATTTGGCAAGGCGCTACACGTTTGTTACAAGAATTCAAGGATGCTACTATGCGTGGTAATGCACAAATCGGGACAAATGCAAATCCTTTGGCAGCCTCCTCCTAACGGGTTTGTCAAGTTAAACTATGATGCTGCATGGTTGCCTAGTAGTAAACAAGCTGGTCTTGGGTTTGTTGCAAGAAACACTGAAGGTGAGGTTATTTTATCGGGGGCGAAACACATCGAGTACTCAGAGTCGGTCCTTATAGCAGAAGCTAGTGCCGTGTGGTGGGCTATCAAAACTGCCCATGAAAAGCATCTAATAAAAGTTGAAGTAGAGACAGACTCCTTTGTTCTTTATCGATCACTATTAACCGGAAAACCTCTTCTTCATATTTCAAGTATGTGGCACGATATCATGGATCTTGCTTCTACATTCGAGTGTTGTCGTTGGGCTTTTGTTAAGCGTGGTGGTAATGCGGTTGCTCATAGTATATCTAGATATGCTTTAGGAGATATTGCAACTTCTGTATTCGATGGCCTAGTTCATCACGAGCAAGTATTTATGCTCTTACTGATACTTCTTGATTTTGGTTTTATATCATGCTCATTATCAAAAAAAAAAAAAAAAAAAAAAGTTTACAGCGAGAAGATTTTAATTATAGTGTTTCAATAAAGGAAAATAGTCTATCTCTTATGTTCACTTATCACACTATGGACATGACCTTAAACTCTTGGTTAACTTAAGACGAGTAAAAGATAGTATCCTAAACCTTACGCTTTTATTAGGAACTACTTAGCACACGATTGTTTCAAACCACCACGCTACTATTGCGCAACTCTAATATACCAATTTTAAATTTATGAAAAAAAAATAAAAGCTCCGAGGCACAATGAGAATAAAAAAATGAATAAGAAAAATGCGGAAGAGCGACTCGAAAATGAAAATCCAGTCCCCTTTTCTACCCAATCCTCAAATGTCTTAACTTAAGTACTATCGAAACTAAAAACCAGCTCTCACATGTCATAACTTAGATTCTATTGTTCAAAACCTAGATCCAATCGTCTCACATGTCATAACTTTATTACAACATGCCAAAGCCTAGAACCAATCATCACAATTTATCACTTAAATACTAGAGGTCAAAACCTATAGCTAATACTCACAAGTCATATCTTAGATACTATAGGTCGAAACCTACAGCTCTGATACCATTTATGTAACACCCCAATTCTAAAGGAACTAGATGATTCCCAAATGATACATAAACAGAGCAAAAGTCTAAGTCAAGTGAATTCTCCAACAAAGAAATAACATAAGGTGTTCCAAACTAATTAAAAACTAAAAGTCACTACAATGTTCTCACTACGAAATTTATTCAAATGGAAGTAAATAGGCCAAAATAATATGTCTCTAATACTTCATGCTACTTGGACCAGCTCTCAACCTCTATGTCCAAATCCCTGAATACCTGCCGCATGGAAAGAAAATGCGGCTGAGCTCAGTGCGTGGATAAAACAAAAGCAATACGGAACAAAGAAGCAAATATGATCATAAATAATTAGTCAATGAAGGAGCTTAAACAAAAGGTTTAACTAATGAATTAAAGATCGTAAAGATGACAAATCAATAAGGTACGTTTAATAGATTATGTTCAATAGGATACATTCAATGTACAAGTTTAGTAAGTAAGTTCAATTGGAAAATTCAATACGTAAATTCAATGGGTAAGGTTTCATTTGGGTATGAGTTTAATATAATATACTAAAGTTTACATAAAGTAAGCATCAATTAATAAATAATACAATGGGCAACAATGGTGTATGAGGTGTTTGGGCACTACGCCTCCATCCACAAACAATAACAATAAATAGCCCTGGTCGACCAATACGCCCCTTATCACACCAACAATGAGGAGACGTCGTAGACAAATCACACTACTACGGATAGTGTCACACCATCGGTGCCACAATGGCGTGCCCATTGTACCTCCATGAGTAGTTAATAGCTCAAATGCCTAAGTTTAAATGTCACAATATCAATTAATAAGGTTCAATAACAATGGGCGAGTAACAGTATATCAGATGAATCGAAGGAATCATAACAATGGGGCTCTAAAAATGAAGAAAATTAGTGAAAATCAAAAGGCAATTTAATCGATGCACTAAGGATGGAACTGAACAAACAAACTAGATAGAAGTATCAATAATCCATATTAATTGTCAAGCGACTCATATCTATAAGTACTATCTAAGAATCCGTACGATCATATTCAAAAATAAAAGAATAAGATCATATATACGTACCTCACGTTACAACCAACTGTCTGCTAGCGATAGTCCAAACTAAGATCACTCCCGATTGATCTCCAAACGAAAAAGCCACCGATCAAAACTTGAACTCGAACACGATCACAAACTCCCACCTTAAACCCAACTTAATTATGCTATCTCCTTTAATTAGCTTCCTTCCGTAATAGAGTGCAGTTTTGAAGAATGTTTAGGGTTTTAAATTAATATTGTGACGTACTTGTTCTCTATATTTATGGTAACTAAGAGATCGGGCAAACTGGATCTTTGAGATTAAGTCAAGCCCATTTATTTTCTTAATTGACCAAGTCATTTTTCTTAATACGTTAATTTTCAATCTCGTGTGCTTTGTATTTGTTTTGTTTTGTACATAACTAATAACCTTTATTTTATATTATCATAATTATTAATATTGTAGCTAAAAATTCAAATAATATTATAAGGTCATATCTCTATGTTTTTAAAATGCGGGTTATTACAAGTACCTCAAGTAAACTATGTAATTTCCCGGTTCAAGATCCTTTTTTATACCAAACAATGTTTTTGCCTAGCAAATAAGATACATTTTTATTTCTTATTAGTTGCTTCTCAGACAACATTTAGGATGTTTAATTAACCATTCTATAATCTAATATTTACTAAAGATCACTTAAATGCAAGTATACCTCACAATATACCATCAAACACACAAACATACCAACCACGATTGGTAATCAGACCAAGTCCATTTTGACTCATTCACACGTGGCCCAGGAGAAGTTTAATGGTAACACTACAACAAATTTGTCAGTTATACACGCTTTTTTCTTCGCACTATATAAACTGTGAACTTTTTTTAAAGATATTCATGCTTAAGAGTGTGAATAATTGTTTCAAAATCCTCACACTTAAAAAGTGTGAAGAATTTCAATCTCACACTTAAAAGTGTGAATAACTATTTCAAAATCAAAATCATCACACTTAAAAGTGTGAACAGTTATTTCAAAATCAAAATCACTACACTTAAAAGTATGAAGAATTATTTTAAAACCCTCACACTTAAAAGTGTGAAAATGTTCATAAAGCTTCACACATAAAAGTGCGAAAATATTTGTTACACCCAATCGATTCACATGCATAATAGTGTGAACTTTTTAATTCTTCACACTTTAAAGTGTGACTACATGCTCTAATAAATGTAAATATGCTACCATTTTGTAGTAGTGTCACGACTGATAGTCTAAGATACCATTACGGATGGTCTTATAACTTCCAACTTAAATTTGATAATCATCTCTACACTTAGTGTGATACTAATGGAAACGACAATTAATAATTGGGTACCCTTAATAAATTTCATTTCCCACATTCGTTGAAGTTTAAAGACAGACCGTACAAGTTATCTTAGAGCGGAAGGTGTGGATGATTCGTTGCTCGCTGTCGTCCGACGTGTACCCTCGCCGTGGGCCGCCGCCACACCGGCCTATCTCGCCGTGAATCAACTCGTCGTTCTGACGATGAAGCAAGAATCTGACAAACCCACTAGAGTAGCAACGGGTATATTTTGAATTATCCGTAATTAAACGGATACTAATTTTTTTTTATTTTTTTTTTAAAAAAAACCCACCACCCTATAAATAACATATCATATCTACAATTTTTATCATCTTCATCTCCTCCATCTTCAATCAAAATATTAAAGCATTTCAAACTTGCTGAAACATGAGTTACACGAGTGAATCATCTTATTCCGGTGAAAGTGACATTGAAGAGTTAACGGAAATAGAAATGTTTATTCAAGAGTTCGAGGCAGAGCAAACGTTGCAGGAACAAGAAGTCGGTCCTTCAAAGCATCGTCGATACGTCCCCCGTGAACGTGAAGTTGCTGAAGCACGTCTACTTGCTGACTATTTTGGTAACAACCCAAAATATACGGACGATAATTTTAGGCGTCGATTTCGTATGATCCGTCGTCTATTTTTACAAATAGTACAAGGTATTGAAACATATATTGAAACTCATCATCCTCTTCCTAAGCATTTTGATTTTTTTAGACTGCGACCAGATTGTAGGGGTGTAATGTGTTTTAGTGTGATTATGAAATGCACATGTGCCCTACGCCAATTGGCTTACGGGGTAGCACCTGATGTGTTCGATGAGTATTTACAAATAGGTGAATATTGTGCACGCGATTGCCTAGATTTTTTTTACTATGTGCATAATCCATCTATATATTAAGGAGTTTGTGGAAAACTAGAAGGGGGGTTGAATAGTTTTACCAATTAAAACTTCCTTTTAAACTATTTAGATCGACTTATGTCAATCTATTTGGTTGTGTGTGTTGGATGTTGATAAACAAGCATATAAAGATATGTAATGAAAAGATAAGAGTAAGAAGCACAAAACCACAACGCGAGTATTTATAGTGGTTCGCCACAAGGACACCTTCCTTGCCTACTCCACTCCCGAGTCACCTACTCGAGAGTTTGTAATCACTACACCAATCTCCTTATGGCGGAGAAGCCTTCACAACGCCGCTTAATCTTTTCCCAGACAAAGCTAAATACCGAGTTCTTTCGCACCAAGGCGAACCACACCTAACACAACGTCGCTTACCCTTTATACGGTGCTAGGCTAACCACCGAGTTCTTTCACACCTTAGGTGAACTACACCTTCACAACGTCGCCTACCCTTTATTAGGTACTAGGCTAAGCACCTAGTTCCATTGCAATGGAGGAACTACTACCACACTACACCAACGACTAATCCCAAAGGAGATCTACTCCTTTACAACATCATCAAGGACATCAATATCCTTGGATCTAATGCTAGTCTATCTAGTACATCGAAACACACCATATCGAATGTACATCTAAGGCACCTTTCACTAATGCCTTTGATTAGATCTATAAGACACCTTTCACTAATGTCTTTGATTAGATCTACAAGACACCTTTCACTAATGTCTTGTGTCTTCACTTCTAAGCACCTTTCACTAATGCTTCTTGTCTTGACTTCTAAGCACCTACCACAAGTGCTTATCTTATAGACGATAGATACCCTTCACTAATATCTTCGTCTTGACACTTGAGACATCTTTCACTAATGTCTTTAACACTACGCTTCTTTGAAGAAAGAAAGAGATCATCAACAAGAGGACTTCAATAGCCTTGATGATGAGGAAGCTTGGCAACTCATGGACTTGAGCTTGCTCGACTTCAAAGGTGGTGATCTTCCCTTTAAGAGGAACCTACAAGATCACACAAAACAAAGCGCAAACATAGATCTCTTGGATCTATGGTTAGTGAATTTAACTCGGGGAGAAAGTATGTTGGAGAGGATGAGAATTAATGAAGAAATGGCTCACTATTTATAGAGGAAAAACTCATCATTTACCGGATCCCACGGATCCCTTCCACTGGGATCCGGCTAGCACAAAGCCGAGGATCCGTGGTCCGCTCCTCTTTGCCCATGGGTATTTTGGGTTATGGGTCATGGGTCATGGTTTATGGGTTGATCCATGGTTTTCAATCTAGATACAATGTACCTTAAGGATACATTGAACTTGTGTAAGTGGTATATATAAAACCATGGGTTATGGGTCAAAACCATTTGCTAGTTTTTATCTTTTTAGTATATACTTACTTTTTACCCATTTTAGTATATACTTGTTTTTACCCATTTTAGTGTACTTAATATAAGTATGTATTAACCCAATATGTAAACACTAGTTGTTGTACATATGTATCTAAATCATAGAATCACTTATAATTGTTAAGCCAATATGTAAACACTAGTTGTTGTACATATATATATATATCTAGATCATAAAATCACTTATACTTGTTTTAGTGTTTTATGTGAAAACGTAAGTGTGTTATAAAAATATTAGTTCAAACCATTTACGTATTTTATTTGTTTCGTTAATATGATTTTACTTTTGTTATCGACAAAACATTAGAAGATCGTAAAATATAAATAAACGTTTTTACGACTTATTTGTATTAACAATCTCCCTTTTGTTGATGACAAAACATAAAATTATTTTAAGGAAAAGCTAAAATTAGTAAACGTTTGAATTTGTAGTTTTTACTTTCTTCTCCCCCTTTTTGTCGAAACAAAAAGTGTTTGAAGAAAAGCAACACATCGTTTTTAAGAAAAACATGTGAAAGAAAAATAAAAGAAGAAATAAAGAGCAAGTAACGGGAATAGATCTCGTCTTTGCTCCCCCTTGACGAGTCCATCCCTATGTAAAGGCGTCAAGAAAGTAATTCTAATCTAGATCATTTGCAACTAAGTTTGCAAAGAATTTCGTCTAAGAGACGAGTGTGCTCCCCCTAGATGATTGCAACTTTGCAATGGGAGGTCATGAAAAATAAATCTAGTATTGCAAGTAATTTGCAATGTATTGCTTTGACATAAAGCTCCCCCTAGCTTTAGGATGTCAAAGTCTTCATGTGTGAATTGAAATACTACAAAACAAGGGTTAGAAAGCAAGTATAATTCACAATTTCCTGCAAATGTGATATAAGTTAGTAGTAAAAAGTTTCTGTCTTCACGGATCCCGCGGTTCCCTCCTAGTAGGGATCCGTCTAGGCTATTCTGAGGATCCGTGATCGGTGATCAATTTCAAAGAAGGGTGAAAAAACAAATAATGTTATCACATAAATGAGATATGAAAACAAAGTAATCATATGCTCAACAAAATAACAAGTAGCATGTAATTCCATTTAATAAAACAAGAGTTATGATATACATGACTCAAAAATAAGAAAATAGACAATACATAACTAGGAATTTCTTAGACCAACTAACGCTTGAAGTTTAGACACCACTATAATCTTCTAGCACAAGTTATGTTTAGGTTTGATCTCGTCGAAACGTTCGAGGAGATGATAGAACATGAAACGTTGGTCTTCTCGTACTTCATGTATCAAACTTTCAACATGTTGACAATGATAGCAATCTTTGTCATGGCTAGGTAGTGGTGGTGGATGAAATGAAGTGGCTTGATTCAAAGGATCAATTGAAGCGGTTTGAGGAGCCTCGAATGATGGAGGGATTGGTGGAGGTCCATTTAAGAATGGTTCAATCAAGAATGATGATGGTGGTAAAGAAGTGTCAACTTCCATAAGGTCGGGTGGTTGACTTTGGTGATTTCTTATAATCCAAATAGGATTATATGATGGAAACAGCGAAAAGGAAGCGGAGCAAGTGTTGACTCAACACCTTGATTTTGAATCATTGTTCCTCCTAATGAGGAGAATGTTGTCGTGAGCGGATGAGGCGGCCTAGGTGGTAAGTCCTCTAAATTGTAGAGGTGAGGTGATGATTGTGGGGATGTAAAAGAGATAGCTCTAGGAACCAATGGTGATGGTTTAGTGGAGATGATATTGTTTGGCCTAGGAGGTATGGTGGTGTTTGGCATAGGTAATTTTGTGGGTACTAACCTTCTAGGAATTGGTTTGATTGGTTTGACCGGAGATAATTCGGTTGAAGAGATTTCGTGTACAACACGAGCCCTTTTGATGGGTGGTTCTTTGGTGGATAGGTTGTTACTTGGGGTTTTTCTCATGATGAGATGATTTGAAGAGATTGCAAAGGCTGAAAGTTAGGATGAGAGTGATGACTATGGAGATCCTAACAAGGTGGTTTATAAACCAAGAGATTTGAAAAGTGCATTTAAGCCTTAAGCCACTAAGGTTCATTGGAATGTGATGATTAGCATGCACAAGAGTCAACTACAGAGGTTGTGCTGTTCTAGGAACTCATTTAAGATGAGATGGAGTGTTTGAGTTAGGAAAATGAGTTGAAATGATTGTTTTACCAAGATTTGTCATAGATCATCATCCGGATCCCACGGTTCCCTTCTCGAGGGATCCGTCTAGGCTAGTTCTAGGGATCCGGCGTTCAGCAGTTTATGAAAGAGTGGAAATGATGTTTCTAAGATCCTAGACCTACATCACCTTGAGTGTTTCAGTTCTCCAAGTGTTTTAAATGAAGGGGTGCTTAAGTGTTTGAAGGCAATGAGTTGTGTAGCTAATGATTGTTATTTATGGAAGGATTTGGAACAAAAAAAATACCAATAGATGACCAAGGATGACATTAAAGATGTCAATTGAAGTTGAATAAAACTAAATGATCCTAGAGATCAGGTTGTGTCTTAGGATTGTGTTTTGGAAAATATCCTAATGGTTTTGAGATGGGAAAAACTAGGATTTGATCAACTTTGATCAATTTTGAGGTGAGGTTGATTAATGATCAATGTTGTCATAATCGAAGGATTTCTAACCTAGTTGTGAGGAATCAAGTAAAAATGAAGTGTGAGTTTGAGGCGGAAGAGTGAAGGATTTGAAATGATAGATCTAACAAAGCCTTAGAATGTGATCTATGTGAGTTGGAAAGAGTAGGAAAGCTCAACCTATCTTGATAAAGTCTTGATCAATCTTAAGACACTATGTTTAGCTTAGTGTGAGGTGTTCTAAGGGATGTGTTTGACATATAATGCTTGCAATTGCATTTTCTTTCTTGGGAACCCACGGTTCCCTAGATGTAGGGATCCGTTTAGTACAACATTTGGGATCCGTCTATCTGCTAGACAGAACCTTTACTAAAGGTATGCAATGATCATGACAGTGCATTATTTTCCAAGCTTTGTTTAAAGGAGTTCTAAAACTTGGATATCAAATGTAAGATGTGTTATTTCATGAAGGAGATAGGATTACATTGATAACTAATGAGTAGAGTAGAATTGATCCTATTTGACTATTCTAGGTTCCTTGAGTGTCTTCACTAGGAGGATCATTATGTGATTGATGGGTATTGGTGGAATCATGAGTGAAGAAAGTCTTCATGAGAGATATGTTTAGCGGTTTCATCATCTTGTTCACAAGTACGTACAACGGACTTTGAAATTGAGGATGGAAGTGCATAACATTGTGATAGAGGCGTGTCAAGAACATTTCATAAGGGATGAGTTTATTCTTGGAGCCTTGAAGGTTTGCAATTCGCCTTGCGAAGAAGTAGGCGAGATTGTATGGTTGTTGTGTTAGCAAACAGTACAACATGTGAGCACAACAAGCGGGAAGAATATCTCGATTTCCCAAGACTCCAAACATTTTCACGTAGAATGAGAGCGACAGCTTGTACTCTTCTCGGATATCCCGTGTATGGATAATGTTTGGATTGGAGTAATATGGTCGAGGTTTGCATATCATGCGTGTTAATTCTTCCGAGAGGTATGTGTGAACAATATGGGCTATTTTCTTCACGAAAATTGAAGAGAGAATCAAGAGACCAATCTTGGTGAAAGCACATTGTCCATGGTTTGGAATTCGAGGATGTGAGCAAAATGCCCAAGGCTTAAAGTGAATTTTGGTTTTGATATAAAACCAAAGGGATAAAGAGCGATCCTCGTTACGAACGAGTTCCACTTGACGGAAGAATTCCATTATGAACCTTGGACATATCTTCTCGTTAATTTCAAGAAGACATTCTAGTCCTATGGCTCGGAAGGAGGTATTGATACCTTCTTCAAATTGTAGAGAGGTGTCTGTCGTCCTTCATGGAAGTGACGGTTTCGAGATTATTGAACCCACGGACATGATTGCGGTGTGTTGGGCTCAAGGAAATGTTCGGGTGTAGACGCTAGTGAGTGAAAAATCAAACTCGTATTCATGCGTCATAGTTAAACCTATAGAGGTGAAGGGTTAATAAGGAAAGACGTTTATGGTCAACCTATAATAATCTAACGTTTTACTAGATATTCTATTAACAATTAGTATTTAGCTAACCCATGGTTTTGAAGCTCTAGTGGATTATAATTTTTAGAAAGATAGTGATTTTTAATCTTGCATGAAAACTGTTTTCCAAGAGGGGCGGATCCCACGGTTCCTTTTCAAAGGGATCCGGCTAGTGTAACTTCCGGATCCGTGGATCTATAGTAATGAAACCGGTTTAATAAAAACATAGGTTTTACGGTTATTGTACCATGAAGTATGTTTTATCCTACCTTTTCTTTTAGCATGCATACATGACATCTAATGTATCACGAAAGAATATAACACATATAGATCAAAAGAAATGAAACACACATAATAACACAAACATCCTAGATAAAATAGATAATTAATAATATTGCATTTCAATGCTAAGGATGATACAAAGGATTGGGTAAATGACCCCAATATAGATTAACAACACAAAGTAAATGTCTCCGTATGTGAACTTCATCATAGGGAACACAAGTGCGATGAGTGTTAGGGCGATGAGCACGAGTGCGATGTAAACCATGTTGATGACGGATCTTCTTGGTTTAGGAAGAGATGGAATGAGGAAGAAGATGAAGTTTTTGAATGAGAGGAAATTTTTGAAATTGGAAAATTTGAAAAGGTGAGGATTGAAAAAGTGGGCGTCGAGTGGGTTTATTAATAGGGAAGGAGGAATTTTTGAAATTCGTGTTTTTGTTTTATTAGAAGAAATAAAGCATAAGTTCTACATACTATGACTATAGACGAGAAAAATAACACGTATGTGAGAAACAAGCTTCCTAACGAAGCTACATGTAAATCATGTGTAAACACAAAAATCTACTCAAATAAAAGCCTAGCAAATAACACTTATATACTAAACAAGTATCATTTAGATATAAGTAGAAAGTCATACCTCGAATGCACTTAGGAATGTCTTTTACAAATGACAAATGTCACTTAGACGATTCCTGCTCCTTTGTGTCTAAGATACCTTCTTAAGGAAGGTATTCTTGTGTCACACCCCCAATTTACCTGTTTTGCAGCGGAATGGAATTCCTGGGGATTGACTGTCATAGCATCACAATCACAGTTATATTGAACGACCTAAAGTGTCGTTTGGAAAATACATCGTTTGATTTAATAAAATAATCGAGTTACAACATAGGTCCCAAAAGTTTATAAAGTTTGCGAAATAAGTTTGTTACAATTCAAACGATGTTTAAAGTGAGTAAAACCCAAGTGAGACGCGTCGTCACCGCGACTCCATGATGTGTCCAAATGCATGCCATGAATTGTATGCCTTAGATACCGAGATAAAAACATGCTAAAAGTGTCAACACAAAGGTTGAGTGAGTTCATAGAGTTTGTTTTGAAATGTAAAGCCTTCCAAAATCGTTTATGCAAAGAAAGGCATTGTAAATCCACCCGCCCAAGTTCCGCCCATACAAAACTTGCAACCTGTGTATTCACAACCCACCGCCAAAATGTGTATAGTTTATGTTCAAACACATGATGTCAAATGAATTCACAATAGTACCTAACTCGACGTAGAACAATAGCACATAATCAATAGCACTAGACTCAATGTATCGATGAGTCAACCGATTTAGAACATTATCTGACGTAGAACTATAGCACATAATCAATAGCACCTAACTCAATGTATCGTAGTCAACCGACATAGTACTTTATCTGACGATGTATCGGTGGTCAACCGACATAGAACTTTATACGACGATGTATCGTGGTCAACCGACATAGAACTTTATCGACGAGAACTATACCAAACAAACAAGAACAACTAATATAGTACAACATTCAGTTTTGAAACAATGGTGATCATGATAGAAGTTATCCTTAAAAAGATAAAGTACTTGTGAAAAATAGTTAAGCATGTATCTCCCCCAAAATAGTTCAAAACATATAAAAGTAGGGGCTACGAAACTCACTTGGTAAACTGGTATGATGACAAGAGTGAGTACACTGAGGTATAGCGGGAAAACTTAATCTGGACCTATTACGAATGATATGATATGTTGTCATGAATGTGTGATACAATGTTGTGCATGCATTTCGTATGTTATTTATACCATTTGCGAATTTTGAAAATAATACTTATCGTCGAAAAATACTCTTTTGACGTCTTGACCAATCTTAAATTACTTTACAAGTATTTACGTCAAAATGTCATCCTACAATAGTTTCGTAATGATTTATAGTGAAATTATCACTTTTAGTAAGTAAAATAAAGTCGTTGGAAATTTCATGAAAGTGACAAAAATGGCTTTGAAAAACTAGTCGTAAAATGGTGTACGTCGAACGTTAGGAAACGAACTCGACGGTTTTGGAAAACTTGTATCAAAATCTAAAAGTTTCAGTTCAGGAGTTTTCGACATAAAGGTCTCGAACATAAAGATAATAAGGGTTAAAGATGGTGATTTTGTCTAATTGTTGTGTAAAAAGTGAGTTTCGGCCAAGTTTAAGCATCCGTAAATAATTTATTAAAACTCCGCTATACAAACGGTTGGTCGTTTTAGAAAATATGCTCGGTGAACTTGATTTTACTAGAAGACATTTCGTTCCAAAAAGTTCCACATCATGGTTAAAAACAGCCTCAAACATGGTCGATTTAGCTACCGTAACACTTGTATCGTAAAAATAATATAGTTTTTCAGAAAATAATAGTTACGGCAATTTCATGAAAAAGTGCATATCTTTGTCGTTTTAAATCCGTTTTCTACGTATTATATGTCCTTAGCTTCGTATCAAAGTATACTAATAGATTTTTGATAAGTCGAAATAATTTATAAAACTTAAGACTCATTTTTGACTCATAAAGTGTAACATTTTCAATGCTGAAATTTCAGAAAATATATATATATCGTTGTCAAACTTGAAAAATTCATAACTTCTTCGTTATAACTCCGTTTTAATCCGTTCAAGCGGCCACGGATTCGTTTTAAAGTATATTTTCTAAATATCTTGGCCAAAAACTCATGTCTACTGTCGGATTTTCCAGAAATTCAAAATAAGATCAGACCACTTTTATTACTTGTCGAAAATAGTTTTCTCGTACTAAACCTATTCCAATCCTTCAAATCAACTCCAAAGCTAATCTAATCCTACCATACACCTTCTTAGGGTGTCATGGGTTCCTAATCATCATCAAGACCAATATATACCAAGGGAATAATTATAGGATGACTTTATATATATATATCTCTAAAATCAATGTAAAATGGTATAAACAACACAAGTCTTGCATGTTTTGCTCAAAAATGATGAGATGAGTATGAAATGAATATGTAAGATGAAAAATAACA
The DNA here is from genome assembly GCA_022545495.1 of Chrysanthemum lavandulifolium. Taxonomy (NCBI): domain Eukaryota; kingdom Viridiplantae; phylum Streptophyta; class Magnoliopsida; order Asterales; family Asteraceae; genus Chrysanthemum; species Chrysanthemum lavandulifolium. The sequence goes on along the minus strand of CM040238.1, from coordinate 16,253,720 downwards.
TGAGATGCTTACAAGTGATATGATGAGGTGATTAGAACTAAGGATAGCCTAAACACCCTAGGTTTTATTTCAAAACCTAAACAAGAGTGTAATCTAGATTGTATTTAACTTGAGCTTGAAAATTTTGATCCCTTGCTACTCCTATGGTAGAACCGGTTGGGAAGTGAAGAACAAGAGAAAGAAAAGTTTTACTTGACTTGGTGAATTATTGGATGAATGAAGTACATGAATGAGTTGGAGTGTATATATGGATATGTAAATAAAATTTTCAACCAAACTATTAATGTTAACCCCCCTTGCGGTTTTGGGGGACTTTTGTCAACAAAATATCTTTTTTTTTTATTATTATGTATTTACTTGTATGTACTTGATAAAAATGTGTAAGTAATTGTTATGTAATAATAACTTGTAAGGTAAATGGTAGCTTTTAGATAAAAGAAATTTTTAATAGATCAAAGTAGATTATAATGAGATCATAAAAATTGTAAAAATACATTCCTTGTAAGATTTGAGTGATATAATAATTATCATGTAGTTTTTAAGAAAAGTGTCGTAATAATATAAATTTAACGATTTATATACCAAATAAATTTAAAACACTAGGTAAACTCAAAATATAGTTTTTATAAACTAAATATAAGTATAAAAATATATCGGGATCATTTTTAGAAGTAACGGATTAAATATTCAAAATAATAACTCACGCGATAACGTTTATTTAATATAAAATTTACGCGTTTAATGTGAAATGAAATGTCATGAATGAACTAATATGATGAAAATGATGTTAATGAAATGTAGACTAACTTAGTCTATATGAAATGTCCTGAAAATACGAGTTGTCACATTCGCCCATCCAAAAAGGAATTCAGTCCCTGAATTCAGTTCGTGTTGGTCTCTCGGGTTTAGGGTTTGATGTGGCAAACTTTCCCATTCTCAAGCAAAACCCTCAAAAGACTTTTTACCAACCAATTTTCACTTAATCTCACAACTCATCAAACAAGAACTGTCATGAGATTAGGCTAAATTGGTTTGTAGGAGGACTTTGAAAATTTGGCTCGATTCGGATTGCTTACATATAAGCCTACTACTCCCTTCATTGCATGATTCTTCCGAATTAGACATAGGTGATCGGGCTATGTATAATTTAGGAGTAACTATGCAATGCTTGGACTAATCGACTCATATGTTGTTTGGTGTTGAGTCAACCGATGTTAAAATTGTGATAGGGAATGACAGGCATTCACCACATTGAAGTATGAGGAAAGGGTAATGGGATGGGTGTTTAAGGGCATCCATGTGACAATCGATATGAAATGAAAGTAAATAACTCGAAAACGTGCGTATAAACCGCATGTAAAGTGAACATGCACTTATGATGAAATGATGAGATGCTATGATGATGTAGTTATAGTCTAGGTCAATGATGCAACCTAGTTCTCTATAACCAAGCTCGATGCCAATCATCACACCCCAATTTACTGCTTTTGCGGTGAATGGAATTCACGGGATTGACCGTCATAGCATCACAATCACAGTTATATTGAACGACCTAAAGTGTCGTTTGGAAAATACATCGTTTGATTTAATAAAATAATCGAGTTACAACATAGGTCCCAAAAGTTTATAAAGTTTGCGGAAATAAGTTTGTTACAATTCAAACGATGTTTAAAGTGAGTAAAACCCAGTGAGACGCGTCGTCACCGCGACTCCATGATGTGTCCAAATGCATGCCATGAATTGTATGCCTTAGATACCGAGATAAAAACATGCTAAAAGTGTCAACACAAAGGTTGAGTGAGTTCATAGAGTTTGTTTTGAAATGTAAAGCCTTCCAAAATCGTTTATGCGGCAAAGGCATTGTAAATCCACCCATTCCAAGTTCCGCCCATACAAAACTTGCAACTGTGTATTCACAACCCACCGCCAAAATGTGTATAGTTTATGTTCAAACACATGATGTCAAATGAATTCACAATAGTACCTAACTCGACGTAGAACAATAGCACATAATCAATAGCACTAGACTCAATGTATCGAGTCAAGCGATTTAGAACATTATACGACGTAGAACTATAGCACATAATCAATAGCACCTAACTCAATGTATCGAGTCAACCGACATAGTACTTTATCTGACGATGTATCGATGTCAATCGACATAGAACTTTATCTGACGATGTATCGAGTCAACCGACATAGAACTTTATCTGACGTAGAACTATACCAAACAAACAAGAACAACTAATATAGTACAACATTCGGTTTTGAAACAATGGTGATCATGATAGAAGTTATCCTTAAAAGATAAAGTACTTGTGAAAAATAGTTAAGCATGTATCTCCCCAAAATAGTTCAAAACATATAAAAGTAGGGCTACGAAACTCACTTGGTAAACGGTATGATGACAAGAGTGAGTACATCGAGGTATAGCGGAAACCTTAATCTGGACCTATTACGAATGATATGATATGTTGTCATGAATGTGTGATACAATGTTGTGCATGCATTTCGTATGTTATTTATACCATTTGCGAATTTTGAAAATAATACTTATCGTCGAAAAATACTCTTTTGACGTCTTGACCAATCTTAAATTACTTTACAAGTATTTACGTCAAAATGTCATCCTACAATAGTTTCGTAATGATTTATAGTGAAATTATCACTTTTCGTCGTAAAATAAAGTCGTTGGAAATTTCATGAAAGTGACAAAAATGGCTTTGAAAACCTAGTCGTAAAATGGTGTACGTCGAACGTTAGGAAACGAACTCGACGGTTTTGGAAAACTTGTATCAAAATCTAAAAGTTTCGATTCAGGAGTTTTCGACATAAAGGTCTCGAACATAAAGATAATAAGGGTTAAAGATGGTGATTTTGTCTAATTGTTGTGTAAAAAGTGAGTTTCGCCAAGTTTAAGCATCCGTAAATAATTTATTAAAACTCCGCTATACAAACGGTTGGTCGTTTTAGAAAATATGCTCGGTGAACTTGATTTTACTAGAAGACATTTCGTTCCAAAAGTTCCACATCATGGTTAAAAACACCTCAAACATGGTCGATTTAGCTACCGTAACACTTGTATCGTAAAAATAATATAGTTTTTCGAAAATAATAGTTACGGCAATTTCATGAAAAAGTGCATATCTTTGTCGTTTTAAATCCGCTTTCACGTATTATATGTCCTTAGCTTCGTATCAAAGTATACTAATAGATTTTTGATAAGTCGAAATAATTTATAAAACTTAAGACTCATTTTTTACTCATAAAGTGTAACATTTTCAATGCTGAAATTTCAGAAAATATATATATCGTTGTCAAACTTGAAAAATTCATAACTTCTTCGTTATAACTCCGTTTTAATCCGTTCAAGCGGCCACGGATTCGCTTTTAAAGTATATTTTCTAAATATCTTGGCCAAAACTCATGTCTACTGTCGGATTTTCCAGAAATTCAAAATAAGATCAGACCACTTTTATTACTTGTCGAAAATAGTTTTCTCGTACTAAACCTATTCCAATCCCTTCAAATCAACTCCAAAGCTAATCTAATCCTACCATACACCTTCTTAGGGTGTCATGGGTTCCTAATCATCATCAAGACCAATATATACCAAGGAATAATTATAGGATGACTTTATATATATATATATCTCTAAAATCAATGTAAAATGGTATAAACAACACAAGTCTTGCATGTTTTGCTCAAAATGATGAGATGAGTATGAAATGAATATGTAAGATGAAAAATAACATGAGATGCTTACAAGTGATATGATGAGGTGATTAGAACCAAGGATAGCCTAAACACCCTAGGTTTTTATTTCAAAACCTAAACAAGAGTGTAATCTAGATTGTATTTAACTTGAGCTTGAAAAATTTTGATCCCTTGCTACTCCTATGGTAGAACCGGTTGGGAAGTGAAGAACAAGAGAGAAAGAAAAGTTTTTACTTGACTTGGTGAATTATTGGATGAATGAAGTACATGAATGAGTTGGAGTGTATATATGGATATGTAAATAAAATTTTCAACCAAACTATTAATGCCAACCCCCCTTGCCGGTTTTGGGGGGGACTTTTGTCAACAAAATATCATTTTTTTTTATTATTATTATGTATTTACTTGTATGTACTTGATAAAAATGTGTAAGTAATTGTTATGTAATAATAACTTGTAAGGTAAATGGTAGCTTTTAGATAAAAGAAATTTTAATAGATCAAAGTAGATTATAATGAGATCATAAAATTGTAAAATACATTCCTTGTAAGATTTGAGTGATATAATAATTATCATGTAGTTTTTAAGAAAAGTGTCGTAATAATATAAATTTAACGATTTATATACCAAATAAATTTAAAACACTAGGTAAACTCAAAATATAGTTTTATAAACTAAATATAAGTATAAAAATATATCGGGATCATTTTTAGAAGTAACGGATTAAATATTCAAAATAATAACTCACGCGATAACGTTTATTTAATATAAAATTTACGCGTTTAATGTGAAATGAAATGTCATGAATGAACTAATATGATGAAAATGATGTTAATGAAATGTAGACTAACTTAGTCTATATGAAATGTCCTGAAAATACGAGTTGTCACATCTTGTTACCAAGCAACTCCTAAAGCTTGGTGGGTATGAGCTTTGACTAATCAATATCACAAGGAAGATTAGTGCAATTAAAAAAATATACATAAAAAAAATGTTGTTATTAACTCAACATCCAAGCATATAGTTTTTAAAAAAAAACATGGTGTTTGTTTTTATGAAAATCCTTCTTTGTAGTTTTCAATTAACTATGGTTCGTATCAAGTTTTTAAAGTACAATATACTTCAAGAAACTTGGTAACGAAGTTCGATACCAATTGTGGAAAACTAGAAGGGGGTTGAATAGTTTTACCAATTAAAACTTCCTTTTAAACTATTTAGATCGACTTATGTCAATCTATTTGGTTGTGTGTGTTGGATGTTGATAAACAAGCATATAAAGATATGTAATGAAAAGATAAGAGTAAGAAGCACAAAACCACAACGCAGTATTTATAGTGGTTCGGCTACAAGGACACCTTCCTTGCCTACTCCACTCCCCGAGTCACCTACTCGAGTTTGTAATCACTACACCAATCTCCTTATGGCGGAGAAGCCTTCACAACGTCGCTTAATCTTTTTCGGTACAAAGCTAAATACCGGTTCTTTCACACCAAGGCGAACCGCACCTAACACAACGTCGCCTACCCTTTATACGGTTGCTAGGCTAACCACCGAGTTCTTTCACACCTTAGGTGAACTACACCTTCACAACGTCGCCTACCCTTTATTAGGTACTAGGCTAAGCACCTAGTTCCATTGCAATGGAGGAACTACTACCACACTACACCAACGACTAATCCCAAAGGAGATCTACTCCTTTACAACATCATCAAGGACATCAATATCCTTGGATCTAATGCTAGTCTATCTAGTACATCGAAACACACCATATCGAATGTACATCTAAGGCACCTTTCACTAATGCCTTTGATTAGATCTATAAGACACCTTTCACTAATGTCTTTGATTAGATCTACAAGACACCTTTCACTAATGTCTTGTGTCTTCACTTCTAAGCACCTTTCACTAATGCTTCTTGTCTTGACTTCTAAGCACCTACCACAAGTGCTTATCTTATAGACGATAGATACCCTTCACTAATATCTTCGTCTTGACACTTGAGACATCTTTCACTAATGTCTTTAACACTACGCTTCTTTGAAGAAAGAAAGAGATCATCAACAAGAGGACTTCAATAGCCTTGATGATGAGGAAGCTTGGCAACTCATGGACTTGAGCTTGCTCGACTTCAAAGGTGGTGATCTTCCCTTTAAGAGGAACCTACAAGATCACACAAAAACAAAACTACAAACATAGATCTCTTGGATCTATGGTTAGTGAATTTAACTCGGGGAGAAAGTATGTTGGAGAGGGTGAGAATTAATGAAGAAATGGCTCACTATTTATAGAGGAAAAACCTCATGCTTACCGGATCCCACGCATCCCTTCCACTGGGATCCGCTAGCACAAAGCCGGGATCCGTGGTCCGCTCCTCTTTGCCCATGGGTATTTTGGGTTATGGGTCATGGGTCATGGTTTATGGGTTGATCCATGGTTTGCAATCTAGATACAATGTACCTTAAGGATACATTGAACTTGTGTAAGTGGTATATATAAAACCATGGGTTATGGGTCAAAAACCATTTGCTAGTTTTATCTTTTAGTATATACTTACTTTTTACCCATTTTAGTATATACTTGTTTTACCCATTTTAGTGTACTTAATATAAGTATGTATTAACCCAATATGTAAACACTAGTTGTTGTACATATGTATCTAAATCATAGAATCACTTATACTTGTTAAGCCAATATGTAAACACTAGTTGTTGTACATATATATATATATATATCTAGATCATAAAATCACTTATACTTGTTTTAGTGTTTTATGTGAAAACGTAAGTGTGTTATAAAACTATTAGTTCAAACCATTTACGTATTTTATTTGTTTCGTTAATATGATTTTACTTTTGTTATCGACAAAACATTAGAAGATCGTAAAATATAAATAAACGTTTTTACGGCTTATTTGTATTAACAGAGTTTTTAAGAAAACCAGATGAGGATGACATTCGTCACTTATACCATGCACATAACACTGTTCATGGGCTTCCGGGAATGTTGGGGAGCATCGATTGTATGCATTGGGAATGGAAAAACTGTCCGAAAGAATGGCAAGGCCAATTTCATAGAGGTGATAAAAAATATCCAACTATAATGCTTGAAGCCGTTGCTTCCTACGATTTGTGGATTTGTCATGCATTTTTTGGGGTAGCCGGTGCGAATAACGATCTAACGGGTTTTAAATAATTCGCCGTTATTCGACAACTTGCTAGATGACATCGCCCCTGAGGTTGAGTTTGAAGTATACGGGTCTAAATTTAAGCAAGGGTATTATCTAGCTGACGTAATTTACCCGGAGTGGGCATATTTTGTCAAGTCATTTACAGTTGCAACTAACCCAAAAAATGCCGCATTCAAAGCGAAACAAGAAAGTGCTCAAAAAGATATCGAAAGAGCTTTTGGTGTCCTCCAAGGGCGTTGGCATATCATTGCCCAACCGGTAGCAAGCAATTTACTATTGGCAAGTCACGGAGAATCATGTACTCGTGCATCATATTGCATAACATGATTTTGAAAGATCAACAATTTGCGATATCCGACATTGCTGAAACGTATATTTCTCCGACACCAAATTTACAACATACATGGATTGAACGTTGCCAATTGCAAAGGAAAAAAGCCAAAGAACTACATGATAAACGCAAACACGCAAAGCTTCAACGATGTCTCATCGAGCATGTTTGGCAACAAATTCAATGGGGACAATTTCAACAACAGAATCCAAATAATTAGTTTCGTTATAATTTGATGTATTTCTTGCGTATGGTTTTTTTTCCGTATCTTTATTTTACGTTTCGTATGTTTTTTATTATGTTATGTATTGTATTTTTATTTTGAATGAAATGAATTTAGTTTATTTGGAAAATTGAATAAAAAAAATAAAGTGGTAGTGGTGGGCCCCAAATGAAGAGGTTGAGGTTTGTTATGAGAGAGGGGGTTTGTTGTGGTTAGTTGTGGAGAAGTGGGATGCTGATGTGGCGCTGAGGTGGCACTGATGAAGAGGGTGAGGCTTGTCACCACACCTTCCACTCTTATTTTTTAACTTCATTATCCTAAGCATATAAACTAACATATAATCGTGTACTGATCTTGCATATATTAATAAACTATAACTAGCATGGAACCCGCGCAAAGCAGCGGTTCAAATGCGAATATTGTTTGGCGATTTTTGGATTATACATTTTTAGGCGTACATTATGTAACGATTTTATATAAGGGCTAATAACCTTTTAAAGCACTATACTAGTCAAGAATGTCAATTCTGCGTAGCAAACTAAAAAAATAACTTTTTTAGACATTAATGTTGACATTTTTGTCTTTCTTTAAATATTATGACCATTTTACCCTTTCAGAAATATTTAAAAAAATAATAATTTGAAAAAAATTTGAAATTTTTTAATCTAAAAATAAAATAAAAATCGCATGTCACAAAAGAAAATTAAAAAAATTATTTGGAAAAAAATTTCAAAAAAAAAAAAAAAAAAAAAAAAATTCGAAATAATTTTTAATTTAAAAATAAAAAAAAAATCGCATGTCACGAAAAAAATTATTTAAGAAAAAATTTCAAAAAAAAAAAAAAATTTGAAAAATAAAATTCAGAAATTTTTATATCGTTTACTCGTTTTATATCGTTTTCACCTGTTTTTTATTCACTTTTGATTATTTTTTTGTCACAAGTGAATTTTTTTTTTTTCGAAAATTTTTTATTACAAAATATTACTAACAAAAATCAACTTTTTTTCGCGTGTCACAAAAAAAATTATAAAAAAACACATTTCAGAAGAAAAAAAAATTGAAAAGAAGTATTTTGAAAAAAAATTGAGAAAAAAAATTTTGGAACAAAAATTTCAATAAAAAGCATTTCGAAAAAAAATTCAAAAAAAAAATATTTTGGAAAAAATATTTCGAAAAAAAGTATTTTGAAAAAAAAATTCAGAAAGAGTAAAATGGTCATAATATCGTCTTAATACTTAAAGAAAGACATAAATGTCAACATTAATGTCTAAAAAAGTTATTTTTTTAGTTCGCTACGCAGAACTGACATTCTTGACAAGTATAGTGCTTTAAAAGGTTATTAGCTCTCTATATAATTGATGATAGTTTTCAGAGATTGTGTGTTTGTGTTGTGAGATTGTGATAGTGGTGTCTATTGGTTTATTGTTGCATTCAGTAAATTCACTTGCAATTTTGTATATGTATTTGATTGTGCAATAATTTAACAAAAGTCTATTGTCTTCCCTGGGTGACCAAGGTTTGAATCCCTCCACAATTAGAAAGTGTATAAGGTAAAAATTTTATGTCTTCCATAAATGGAATGTTTCAAATGATTTATATATTAGTAAATGAGGTGAGATCAATACAAAACACATATAATCTAAAGAACAAATCATAAGATCTCAACCATTCATCTTCTTTTCATCTAATGGTTGAGATGAAAGCAAAAATTAACAAAGTAAGGATAAAAATGTAATTCTATAAAAACCCACTTTCCACCCTTTTAAAAAAAACAACATATCTTGCAAACGGTAAATCTTTAAGCTACAAAAAATACACCATCGCGACAAGAAAAAAATCATCTTTCTATTGATATGCACTTTTATATACTTTCGACGAACTTTTTTTTCAAAATTTTCGTCCAGAAAAATCCCACGGGATTCGTAAAAAATTCCCACGGAATTCGTAAAAAAATCCCACGGGATTCGTAAAAAGACGATTTTTTTCAAAATTTCCGTCCAGAAAAATCCCACGGGATTCGTAAAAAAATCCCACGGGATTCGTAAAAAATTCACTTGTGATTTGTATAAATCCCATGGGATTCTGTATAATCCCATGGGATTTTGTATAATCCAAGAAACAACAAAAAACAACAAAAAAGTAAACTAATTAAACAAAAAAGATGAGTTCCATTTCAAGTATGGTAGATAAATTGTCAAAAACCACCTAAGATAAGCTACATCATATTGATACTCAGAAATCGGAAGCAGAGAGAATGTGCAGTTACAAATAAAAAATTACCAATCTACACCATTCTTCATTTTGAGGAGAACCGAACCATATAAAAACACATGATGACCTTTAATTAATATTATTTAGAGTATTAATTGAGTGCCACCATCTTCACTGAGAGAATGTGCAGTTATAAATATGACACACTAATTTATATATATAACTGCATTATAATGCATCTTCACATGAAGGATTCGACATGTGAATTTTCTAAAAATGAAATCTTGCCAAAAGTAATATCAACTTTTGAACAATACTTTACTTTTGTTTCTTAATATATTTGATGAGTTGATGACCACCATGGGAACACCAATATCGATGCATCTTCACCTAATATATACCTTTACTTCTGGCTATGAAAAACCCGTGAACACCAGTATCTTCCAAATTCATCATTCCACTAACAACAATCCGACCATTAATTTCAAACACTAATTTTCAACTCACTATCTATATATACCTTAACTGCATCATAATAACGCATCATCCGAATAGAAAAAACAAATACCCTCCAAATTCAACAAAAAAAAAAAAAAAAACTCATCATTAATCACACTACTCTTTAAATCACACAGGTAAAAATAAAAAAACTTGTACCGTACAACTCACCACTGCATCACCCTCACCATAGCATCTCAAAATGACGAGATAAGTTAATTAGGCATGGGTCGTGTGCTATGTAGAAGAGGTTATTCAGATAGGCTGGTCAATGCATCGATGATGAAGAGTCAACTTCTAGTACTACAACTACAAATACAGCTTCAACGATGACGCAAAAGGTGACGGCATCATCTGTAGGTAAAGTTGAGAAGAACGAGGTGGTGGTGGTTGATAAGAAGATCCGGCAGCGGAGGATGAAGTTTAGATCTGAGCGAGTGTGTGTGTGTCAGAGTGTGAGTGTAAATAAGATAGGATGAAGTTTAGATATGAGTGTGTGTGTATGTGTGAGAGAGAGTGTTAGTGCGAGTGTAAATAAGATAAGATATGATAAGTTACAAAACTACCCCTCCTTAGTTAGTTTTATTAAAATAACAATTAAACTCCATCGTTAGATTTTAAAAGAATGGATGATTGAGATTAAAGGATATGTTCTTTAGAAAAATCTTGTTTCGTATTGAACTTTCCTCATTAGTAAATATAGATCATTAAACAAATATATAGCTAATCATCAAACTAATCATACGTTTATATAAATATATCAAAAAAGATTAGAAACAACCAAATGGAGATTAGGATGATGATGGATGACAAAACTCCTCTTTAATTACACTAAACCCCATCACTAATATCCATAATTGCACTATAACATCCTTTAGTCATTCTCTAAACTAAGTATTGGCTCAGACTTATGCACATTTTACATACATACACTAGTATTATCAAAAGAACTCAACACACGCTATTTTTACTAAGATAGATGCCATGAATGCAAATTCCACCCCTAACTAATTTTTTCCAATCCTCATTTTCTGAAATTTCACTTTTGGTTCTAACTTTGTATCTTAGGATGTTAACTTCTATGTATTATGCTTTCCTCGTTCCTATATTGTAGATTTGTAGACAAAAAAAAGAAAAAAAAATGCATGTTTTAAAACACCGCTGTAACACGTGTAAAAATCAATCATTAATCAAAAGTTTTGATTGTTGATTTTGTTAATAAAATCGGCACCCATTATTCGTAAGAGTACCCATACCATTAACAGTTGATATTTATATAGAGAAATGATTGGAGAAACAAAGAAACTACACGATTATGCTTGACATCAACCAACTCGAACCCAAGAAAGCATACAATTAAACACATATACAAACACATGGAACCCATAAATTTAATCAGCAAAAAAAATGTTTTGTAGAGCTTGTTCGAAGTAAGGGACGTTTTCTACTTCCACGAGAAAATGTGCATCAACTCCGTTGCCTTGTGCATCATCCATCAAATATGCTGAGTTTTGGATAGGGACACTCCCGGGGGCTGCCCAAGTAGGTTTTCCGAAACCAAAGTCAGCTTCGTAAAAGAGGAACTTACTCCAACTAGATACCATGAACATATGAGTCGATTCCTGAATATCAACGTCCTTTAGTGTGAAAGAATTTAAAATCGTCGTTTGGCCATCTTCACTATTATGGCAGACATTTGATAAGTTATTTATAGTTTTCTTGACGTTGTTAGTTAAGAGATCTGCCAATTCTTCACTTGTTTCAGCATTTCCAGCTTCCGTGGCACAAAAGGTTAAAATATTACCACACGAATTTTTGGGTATTAAGGATGCCATTTTCCCCCTTAGGCTTACCGGCTGCAGGTGCATATACTTTTTTGGAATATTGTTTTTTGCACGATCAACATCGATGAAAGCCTTCCAAATAATGGATGATACCAACTGTACCTTTGAATAATACTTGATGCATGTATTTTCTTTAACCATGGCCTTTGCTTTCAATTTCGATATTGCACTCTCATTGAAAGAAAGTATCATTCTAATATACTTGCTTGACATATCTTCCGTTATATGTTGTATCGAAATGGGACTAAAACCTCGACCAGGAAATAAAGAGGAGGAGTTGAAGCCAGGCTCCGTGGATTCAATCTCATTTTCTTTTTGGTTCATAGCAGCCCATTCAGTTACGAATGTAGATAGAGTTGAGGCATCAACAATCTTGTGTGAAACATTTACACCAAGTGCTACACCTCCACACTCGAACATGGTCACTTGAACCGTAAGTAGCGGTTCATGGAATTGATCAATGGCAAATTTATTGGATGGAATGAAATTATCAACAAACTTAACGTTCACATTAGGAGCAAGAATATCTTGCAATTTGATGTTAACTTTAGCATGTATAAACTCCGCACCTTGATCGTTGCAATCAATTGTGAAACTTTTATTGACAAATCTACCAGCAAGCGGGTAGAATCGTGTTAAAGTTTTCTCAAGCGATTTTTCTAGGCGTGTAACAAACTCTGCGTCGTGATTGCTATTTGCGGAGAAATATAGAACAACACCTATATTCATGAAGGGTGTAAGCTCATCAATGAGGCCTATTTTGTAGTGACGGAGTTTCGAAGGAGTTGGAACTAAGGGTTTTACAAGTTTGCTTGGATGTTTTTCGATGTTCATCATCATCACCATCTTTACAATCTATGGATGAATTAGGAAAAAAAAAAAAAAAACTAGATTGCGATCCTTTTAACCAAACCGAGGTTACCACTTATATGTTGAAATGGAAGATAAAGATACGCAGATTCACTGGTTTGTTGTTGGTGTTTAGTGTATTCTATCGTTAAAATGATAGTAGTAGATTAAAGCTATTTGAGAGATATAAAAAGAAGTGTGAGATGGGGGTGTCCTCATATAATCTCCTATGATGGCCTTTTATACATGTTGTGGGAAACTGTGTATACTTTATTTATAAAATCAGATTATAATGACAATAAATAAATTAACAGAAAATAAAACGATGAAATTAAGCAGACGAGAATGGAGTAGAAGCGGTTGAAGACAGACACTATTCAATGTAATTAAAACGAAAGCGGTAAAAGAATTGCACGAGGCTCGTATTACCTATCTTGGTCACCAAGAAAAGGTCCGCAGGTCAGCGGCTCGTATGAGTTCGAAGTTTTCAACTCATTTTGGCCCGAATCTCGAATCAGACTTCACAACGGCAAGACGTAGGTGTTGGAGTAAAACCAACAAATCATTTTGAAGGTTCATATCAAGATTTCTATATAAACAAGGTTTCACTTTTGTTTTGGGCGATGTGGGATCTCCCATTTTTCCAAATTTTGTGTTTCAGTGACTCACTTTGATACACGATATCTCATTCATTTCAACTCCATTTTGGACATACTTTACTGTCGTTCATGAAGCTCTCGTCGAGGAGAGCATAAAGCTACTAAGAAACATAAATATATATAACATATATCATATATTAAAAGGTGTCCAAAATTTGCAAAAACTCATTTTGCAAAACCACTTTTCCAACACATGTATCAAAGATATTGTTCTAAACAACTTGTTTTGTATGTCTGAAGCTTGTTGTCCAAAAGTCAGAGATATTATAAATTATTCTTTGGTGGCTGAAGCTTAGCTGTGCATTATATATACATACGTTTGACATATTTTAAACCGTGTGTATTATAGTTTTATAAAAAGTTTTGAATCGATCACATGACATGATTATATACACATGTGCTATAAAAGAAAAAACAAAAACGTTTGCATTAGAATAATATACTAATTATTCTATTCTTTTGACTTTTTAATGTACTCTTCATGTGTGACTCGTAATTGCATTAATATTAATGTACGTGACCTTAGTCGCTATTTGGAAAGAGTTGGTTCATTCTTCAGGACGGAGTCAAAAAAATTTAGTTAAAAAGTCACACTTTAATAAATTTTAAAAGCTACAATATAAATTAGTATTTAAAAAAGACAAATTACTAAAAAAATCAAATATTTTCAAAAATTACATTACAAATTTTTTCGCTAGGAGGCACCTACCCCTTGTGCCCCCTTTAATCTCCGCCATGTTCACACTCCAAACTTTATTAAGTTACTCCATGTTTAAAGTAAATTATTTGCTTAATTTATTTTCTGTTTTTTACAAGAGTAGTTATTACTATTTTACTATGATTTTATTTTGTATATTTGTGAGTGGTTAGTATTTTATATATATGTCAACTTTGTGTCGTAACAGGGTCGTCTCATGAATTTTAAAAGCTATGTGCAATAATCACACTATAAGCATCTTGAAAACCAAAATGGCTAAGATGTGTATAAAAATATAAATTTAGCAAACAATAGTTAAAATCAAAATCTATATATCAAAGCAATAGTGGTTATTAAATTAGTGATACTATTTAATCATTGTTTTATTAAAAAAAGATGAACAATATGTAAAGATACACATATAGCTTTCATATAACTAATCAAAGTATTCTATAATGTTTAAGAAGAAAAACAAAGGTTCTAGACAAGGGTTAAAATTTAAAAATGCTAATTTTGCAAACTACTTGCCCTTATTTAAAGATATAGTTTTAAAAATTAAACAATTATGTCAATCTTAGAAATTTTGAAGGGCGAATTGTAAATAACTAATATTCATCATCCTCACCCACTCACACAACTCATATCCACACCATTGCAGGCAACAGCCCTTCGTATCCACCATTTTTTATTTATGATTATTACTTGATTCATATAGATTTTCTTTGTAAAAGTTAGATAATGATACGTTGGTTAACACATGTTATCAGTTTTATGCTCGAAACAATATTAATTCAACCCATATGTCTAAGATCGTGGTGCCTCTAAGAAAATGGAGGCCCTGTGCGGTCGATCATCCCGCACATGCCGAAATTCGGCCCTGTGTCGTAACATATACTTGCTCCTCTCAAATAACCCCTTTCATTCGTATGCTTGCACCTTTGACATATACTTGTAATGAAATTGCGAGAACATTCATTTTGAATGTTGCACTTAACCTATGAACGTATTTACTCCTTATGAAGTTGACTAAGGGTGTGTTTGGTTCATGGATATTGGAATGATGTAAAGATAATGATAGTCATGATAAGTGTTTGGTTAGCTACTATAACAATCAAAATATGAGCTCATACCCATAGCCTCATTCTAGTAAGAAGAGGTGGGTTTTCTAGCATTTCCATTGGTCCTCTTTTTGGCATCTTCAATTTTCACCACAAGAAAAAGAAAGAAAAGTATTGCTAAGTTTAAAATTTTATTTATTATATTAAAAATCTAATGCAATACCAAACAACATTATCAACAATGATATTTTTATTCTCATTATATACTTATACTAAAGACGGTTGTCGGTGAAACTTTAATATAATTTCTAGCAACCGATCGGTGGTTAAAATATAGGGACGTCGCATACATTGGTCGGTGGCATTCTTTGCTTCTGTTACGTTTTTTTATGGGTTTTGGGCCGGTTGGGCTGGAAGTGGTGTTTGGACGTCTTGGGCTTTTTCAGTATACGGTTGATATATGTGGCACTTATCTTTCAATCTCGAAGATATTAGTGGGACGTTCCACTTTCCTTCTAGAATTTTATGTACGTTTCTTCACTGGCAACAAACTTGGCAGGTGGTTCAGATCTCGAGGTTTTTTAGGGTTTTGGTGCATGCATTTGCTGCTTTTATGATTGATGTTGGTGTGGTTTGTTACTGACTTGGATGCTGTTGTATAGTGTGTAAACATTCGTTTGGTACAAAGATTGTGAAAACTTATTAGTATTGTTATGAAAAACCAGATATAAGAATAGTGAAATTAAGGATTAAGTCCTTGCTCAGCCGTCTTTGGTCCTACCACCAACAGTAAGTTTGATTATATCTTCTTTTAAAGTTTTTAGTTGGGGTTTAATTATTGATCATTAAGAATGAATAGGGGTTTAATTGTTTCACTTTTAATTAGTTCCGTTTCGAGATTTTATATAAAATATTGAAACTCTTTCATTTGTGGGGTTTTGATTTTGCATGTGCAATTTTTTCTAGGTTTTGAGCTGCGATAGTGAATAAGTTCGATGTCCAGGATAAGTTGTATGTGCTTGAACCTATGCTTTTCGTAACCCGGTCATCAGTTATGTTATTGATTGAGGTGTATTTCAGGTATCAAAATCACTATTCCCCCTTATGTTTTTGATTATAACACTTCGAATGATGATTGTTTTATGTAATTAGTCGTTTAGTAGTGAATCATCTATTATTTAATTCAGTTTGCGTGATTTGTGATTTAATTGTAAGTGATTATAATTGATATGTATAACTCTAGGTTGCTTATGGTTTCTTGCAGGTTAATTTGTTAACACATGCCTATCGCTGAGTTTGCTGGTATTTCGGTAGCTCAGCCACTACTTGCAACTTACACGTATGGCTCATTGTTACATACTAATCAATGATACGGGTTGTTCTTTTAATTTTTTGGGTATGTAATCAGTTTATGGAATCAAAAATGGTTTCCGAAGGGCTGTGATGATTGTCATAACCTGACTGAAATGAATGGGTCATTCATACTCTGATGTTACCTGTCAAGGCAATGACTCGACTGTATAGTAATTACAATTGCTATGCAGCTGTCTATTTGCAGCTACGGCGACATTTTTAAGTTTTTGTGACCTGTTTTTTTTATAGATCTGAGCCTAATCGTTTTGCTATATATACATTGGGTTCTCGTACTGTTTTTCGAAGGATGATATGTCAGGTTATCACAAACAGTGGAATTAAGGATTAAGTCTTTGCTCAGCCGTCTTTACTCCTACCGCCAACAGTAAGTTTGATCATATCTTTTTTTAGAGTTTTTAGTTGGGGTTTAATTATTGATCATTAAGAATGAATAGGGGTTTAATTGTTTCACTTTCAATTAGTTCCGTTTCGAGATTTTATATAAAAGATTGAAACTCTTTCGTTTGTAGGGTTTTGATTTTGCATGTGCAATTTTTTCGAGGTTTTTGAGCTGCGAGAGTAAATGAGTTCGATGTCCAGGATAAGCTTTATGTGCTTGAACCTATGCTTTTCCTAACCTGGTCATCAGTTATGCTCTTGATTGAGGTGTATTTCAGGTATCAAAATCACTATTCCCCCTTGTGTTTAACTATAGTACTTCGAATCATTATTGATTTATGTAATTAGTTGTTTAATAGTGAATCATCTATTATTTAATTCAGTTTCTGTGATTTGTGATTTAATTGTAACTGATTATAATTGATATGTATAATTTAAAGATGCTTATGGTTTCTTGCATGTTAATTTGTTAACACATGCCTATCATTGTTGCACACTAATCAATGATAGTATGTAATCAGTTTATGAAATCAAAAGTGGTTTCTGAAGGGCTGTGATGATTGTCATAACCTGACTAAAATGAATGGGTCATTCATACTCTGATGTTACCTGGCATGGCAATGCCTGGACTGTATAGTAATTACAATTGCTATGCAACTGTCTATTTGCAGCTATGGCGTCATTGATGTACTCGGATTACTTTTTCTTGGTTGAATATTGATCACCTCTTGGGAATGAAAATTCGACGGCATATAACTACCTAAACCTAAGGTGAATACGTGAACAAAGACTTCTCTCTGCTGCTGTAGCTGCTAGGATACTCAAATTGTCTGCTTCAGCTAAGCACACGGCGTTCAGTCGCCCAAGAATAGCGGCGGTTCAGTTGTCGTCTTTAGTACCGCCGACAACCGTCTTTAGTATAAGTATATAAGTATATAAGGTACCGATATTGTACGTGTATATCTGAGCCTCATTTGTCGTCATTGTTCATGTATTCCTGTGAGTTGCACATTATTCGGTGTGTGTACGATATCAACGACTAGGTCAAACGTCGCCGCAACGCGTTGGCCGTCTTCATGTCGCAGCATACTAAAACCAAATGTCGGTTGCCTCCGTTATAATTTTTAATTGTTTTTTTAATAGTATTATACTCATCCGGACAAATTAGCACGCTGGAATTTAGCCTAGAAGTTGGCAAGGCAACCTTCCTGGTCTGCAGCCACGCCGGTCGTACCTTGCTTTGTCGGTTTGCTTGCTGTTGTAACCCTAATGTTATTGGACCTTATTTGGTAAAAGGTTGTGGACATTAATACTAAAGAGGCAATGATGAGTATGTGTGAGCTCCGGAAAATACACGGTCAACCGGAACGTGGCATGGCAACCTACTTGGTTTGCAGCCATGACGGATGTGCTCTGTTTTCCTGGGTTAGCTCCACGTCTGAGCCTCATATTTTGGTTGGCCGTAATGGGTGTTTATCCTTTTTTCTGACATAAGAACCTACGTCAGATATGATTTTTCTAAAAAATTTAGGCATTAAAGAATCGGTTCATAGTATTTTTTTTATCGTACCGAATGGTCGTGTCATTGATTGGAATCTTTCCACTTGCAAGGATATCGCAATCTTCATTTACTAATATTGATGCGAGATGTTTAGGATACCGGTCTGTTCTGATCTTCCGCTCGAATTCCTTTCGTTATAACAATGGCCTAGCAATACGTTTGGTGCAGACCTTTGCACAAAGACTGTTGAAATAGCAAAAGGGATTTGAGGGGGCGATCAGACGGGTCTCGCTATCCTGAACATCACATGTTAAGATTAGCGACTGAAGATTGAAATGTACTTCCAGGTGGAAAGACTCTACTCGATAACACGACTATATTCAGGTATTACATCATAGCGAATACGTAGCAGTTTAGTGGCTAAATTGGGTCATTATCGGGAGACGCAAGGTCCTAACTGGCTAAGTATTTCCTTTTTTCTGGAATGTGGAATGTAAAATTGTTGTTCAGTCTAAATTTTTGAATGGAATGGATTATTTTTTGATTCATTCGGTGACGACCATAACTGCCACTGTTATTGTATCGATCAGTATCCGGCCAAGAAAAAATAATCCTACTACTGATGTACTGGGATTGCTTTTTCTGAGGGGCTGTGATGATTGTCATAACCTGACTAAAACGAATAGGTCATTCATGCTCTGATGTTCCCTGGCAAGGCAATGACTGGACTGTATAGTAATTACTATTGCTATGCAAATGTCTATTTGCAGCTACGGCGACATTTTTAAGTCTTTGTGACCTGTTTTTTTTTATAGATCTGAGCCTGATTGTTTTGCTATATATACATTGGGTTCTCGTACTGTTTTTCGAAGGATGATATGTCAGGCTGTCACAAATAGAAATGGCTTGGATGAAGACGAGATCATACGTATCTTGGCAAGGTGACCTATAATGGTCGCAGCCATGCCGGATGCGTCTTCCTGAATCTGGTATTAGCCTGTCCGAGCCTCTATTTTGAAAGTCACATTTTGTTGTGGTCGGGTTTACATAAACTTTTATGGAATATATTAATATGTTTCTGCTGTCCAAGGCCTGTTTGCTAGCCCGTTTGCAGGTTCAATGACTATCCCAAAAACCAGCGTATATGTCGGACGTGGTATGTGCTCCCAAAAAACGCCTCTTCCTGTCTCTGTTTCTCTATCATTATTGACAAATCACTGGATGTTAATAGGGCTTGGAAAGAGTGATGAAGAAGAACAACACATGGCTGCCTGGATGATTCTGGTGTTTATGTTAAAGTGAGAATGAAATTTTGGTCCCTGAGTGTTATTGTTTAGTCATGTTTTGTGGATCTAGGTATTATTCCATCTTAACCTTTAGTTTACATTGAAATTAGCGAATATTAGGTATTAATAGCATATTTCTGTTTAGATACCAGTGCATACTTCTGTTATTTGGTGTCGGGATATAGTTGTTCAAACTTATTATACGATATATATAATTCTGTTATCCGGTGTCGGGATCTGTGTTGTGGTATTAATTTCTGTTTGCTCATCATACTCTATCAAGAAAAGTTGAATTTTGTATATATTGATTTTTTTTCGTAATACATTTTTGCAGGCTATTAAAAAAAGAAACACCTGGGAACTTTGAGAATGCCATTGACACTATTTTGGAAGGCGTTAACAGCCCCAGTAAGTACTTTGCGAAAGTTGTCTATGTATATGCATTACGTAGTGCAGCTTCGCTTAAGATTGCTTATAAAGGCCGTTTGGGATACCTCAGTCTTTAACGGTCGTTTAGTGTTGAAATGGGGGTTGTAGTGGAGCATTTGGGGGATGGGATAAGTGTCTGCAACGGGTCAATTTGAGTGATGAAATGGGCCTGAAATGTAGGTGTTTGGGAGCTAAAATGGGACAATTTAGGGGCTGAAATGATATAGTACATCAATAAACCATTTGAGGTAAAAAATGTCATGGTGTCAGCATACTGAACCAAATCCTTCAATTTTTCATAATGTCAATCATTTTTTCATAATATCATGATCTCAGCATATTCAACCAAAATCCTTCACTAATATCACAAACAAAGGAAAGAGGCGGCGTGTTCTGATAAATATAGCATCGGGTTATATTTTTTTAATTTCTTATGTACTTTTACTTTAATAACCACCTTTTTCAACGATTTATTTTTTCCCTGCAGAACTGGAGGTTCTTGTATGCAGTCGGAATGAGTTGAATCTTATCCAACTGAATAGTCGTGTCATAGATTGGAATCTTTCCACTCGGTAGAATAGTGCAATCTTCTTCATTTGCTAATATTGATATGGGATGTTTAAGATATTGCCCGGTTCTCATCTTCCCCTCGAATTCCTTTCGTTGTGACAATGGTCTAGCAATACGTCTGGTGCAGACCTTTGCACAAAGACTCTTGATACAACAAAAGGAATTTGAGGGGGCGATTAGACGGGTCTCACTATCCTGAACATCGCGTGTCAACATCATCAACTGACGATTGGAGTATACTTCCGAGTGGAAAGATTCAACTCGATGACACAACGATATTCAAGTATGGAAT
The DNA here is from genome assembly GCA_022545495.1 of Chrysanthemum lavandulifolium. Classification (NCBI taxonomy): domain Eukaryota; kingdom Viridiplantae; phylum Streptophyta; class Magnoliopsida; order Asterales; family Asteraceae; genus Chrysanthemum; species Chrysanthemum lavandulifolium. The sequence goes on along the minus strand of CM040238.1, from coordinate 16,232,616 downwards.
AAAAGGAACCTTCACATAGTACAACTTGTGCGGATAAAAGGTTCGTGAACAACGAAAGATTCACCAAGTTGATGGCGATAACCTCCTTGAACATGCACGTACTCAACAGGGAGTGATTGGAATTGTCCATACATTTGCAGTCGGTAGGAATAGAATCTTATCCAACTGAATTGTCGTGTCACTGATTGGGATCTTTTCACCCGGTAGAATATTGCAAGCTTCATTTGCTAATATTGATATGAGATGTTTAAGATATTTCCATGTTCTAATTCACCCCTCGAAACCCTTTCGTTCTGACAACGGTCTAGCAATACGTCTGGTGTAGACCTTTGCACAACAACCGTTGAAATAGCAAAAGGAATTCAATGGGGCGAGTAGACGGGTCTCGCTATCCTGAACATCGCTTCTCAACATTAGCGACTGACGCCTGAAATGTACTCCCAAGTGGAAAGAGTCCACTCGATGACGCAACAATATTCAGGTACGAAAGAAAAGAAACCTTTGGGCAGTACAACTTGTGCGGGTGCATGTTTCAAGAACTGGGTCATGTTTTTGACGTACGTAGGCATGTCTCCTTTCATATTCCTCTCATTTGGATTTGTATAACATTGCATACAAATGGTTATTGTTACATGTAACGCATTGGTATTGCTGTCTCTTTCAGGTTAAATAAAAGCATACGCAGCAAACCCGTGATTGGCAAGTGAGAGCAGGGAGAAAAGTAGCAGGTTCATAGTGCGGATGTGAAAGAAGGTTCAAGATTCCAGCAAAAACGTGACTAGGGATGAAATAGAAATTAAGTGTGCATGAGTTGTATAATATTACCAAGTATGGTTTTGTATTATACTTAATCGGCAATAATGGTAGACTGTCATCACATTATATTAAACAGCTAAATGATTGTTTAGCGAGGAAATATAAGTTAAGTCCTCATGAGTCATATACTACTACCGACGCTGGTATTATACTGTTATTTAAGAACTACATTTCTTACTTTCTTAACACTATTATTGATGTTCAAACAACCCAAGAAATTGCACAGTCTCGCCAAACTTAGCGCAACATATCCAAAGTGCTTAAAAAAATTAAATGAACGTCCGCCGCAACGCGGCGGGGGCTCTTGTACCTCGTTCCATACTATAACATACCCTTACTAAACAAATATATAGCTAATCATCAAACTAATCATGCGTTTAGATAAAGATATCAAAAAAGTTTAGAAACACCAAATGGAGATTAGGATGATGATGGATGACAAAACACCTCTTTAATTACTCGAAATTTCATCACTAATATCGATAATTTCTCTATGACATCTTTTGGTCACTCTCTAAACTAAGGTGTTGTTTGTTTATTAAGAGGCTCTGAATCTGAATCTGATTCGCACATCTGAATCTGAGGCGTAAATATCTGAATCTGAATGGAATAATATTGTTTGTTTTTTGTAAAAAAGATGTTTGAATGATATAAATATAATGCAATTTTATTCTTACGATACATAAACCTTTATAAACATTAAATAAAACAGTCGAGTCATAAAACAAGCACAATTTAGCAACACGGAATTAAAATATGTTAAAACAAACGTTAAAGGATATTGTGTTACCATTTGATCTCGTAAACTAGTCATATATTGTTGATATGCTACATTCTGATGTTGCTAAATATTTTCACCATTTTGCAAACTATCACTATCAAATAATTTACGATGAGAAAAAGTAAATTATTTCTATAATTTTCTTAACATTTTCATTCAACAATTAAAAATATTTTCAAATAAAAAGAAATCGAGGTTCTTGCTCAAAATACGCATGCCACAATTTGATATTACAAACCAGTTATAAATTTTTGTTGTTTGAAAGACTCTTGTGTTTGAGTACTTTCGTCATCATCATATTATCATCTTTTATTGAACAAAATAAGATAACGACGCAATTCTCATTAAACGTATTATCAATATTAAAAGAAAATCTGTGAAAATATATATTACAAAATGAAAAAAAGAAAAGACAAACTAAAAAAAAAAAAAAAAAGTTAAAAGACATTAAGAGGCAACAAGACATCCCCTCCACATCTTGTTGGTTAAGAGGTTTGAGCCTGAAGGTCACGATCGATCAGCAGCTTATTTTTTCTTTCAATCGATCGCAGGAACGACCGACAGAATGTGTTGGTTGTGTGTGTGTTTGTGTATTTAATTATATATAAAAGGTATTTTTGTGGGGTATGTTTTTTTTATAGTGTAGGTCGTCTTACTGGGGCATCTAATCGACTGAAGGTCACTGGAGAGAGAAAACTGATATGGCAAGGGAAATGAGGAGGATTGAGTCCCCTTACTAAGGGCAGCCTAACTTTAGATATTAAAAAGATGATTTATGAAAAGAGAATATGCTTAATAATAATAATAATAATAATAATAATAATAATAATAATAATAATAAGGGACAAAAATTAAAGTGGGTTACTAAATGGTCAAATCCTACAGCTTTTTTTAATTTTAATTACGCCGACGTTTTTGACTTTATTCGTTGTTCATGTGTCTAACCTTTTTTTTTTTTTTTTTTTTTTTTTAAATTTTAATTACGCTTTCATTGTTTGACTTTATGCATTGTTCATGTGTCTAACTTTTTATTGTTAAAGTACAAGTGTTAAATGAAGTCGAGCATGTATTTTTATTATAAAAAAGTAGACACGTGTGGAGTGATGAGTGAAACCGAGCAGTAAAGTATGACCAAAATTGAAAAATGACGTTGAATTTAACTATTTTGTGGATCGAGTTTGATTTTATTTTTAAATTTTTACCTTTTTCGGCAGTTTCTAAACGTGTGTTTGTGTTTGCTTTTTTTGGTGTGTCCGGCTCTCTGTTCAAATATTCAAATAAGGCAACAGCCGAAAATTGTTGTACTATTTTGCTACGTGGCACCATTCCATTGGTGGCTGCTACTTTGACTGACCCACAATGTTTGACTACATGCACACATAGTCAAAATGGACAAGCCATTTCTGTAAGAGAGATTCCTTTGACCACTTTAAATTGGTTTTCTTTCTTTTCACCTTCTAACCGGTTTATGTGTGTGAACTGATAAACTACCATTTCTTATTCATTTTAATGTTCAAGTGAAGGAATATCGTTACATAGAACATGTATAATTTGACTAATATGTAATCAAGCACGAATAACACTAACAATAATTATACAAATCTAGCAAATTAATAACTAAAATCATTAAACAAATATATAGCTAATCATCAGTAAAGATTTTGTTGGGTCAATACAGTGCCGAATAATCTTTAACTAGATTTAAATATAAGTTAGACTAAGTATAAGAAGATTCGCTAATAAGGAAATCAACGAGCAATCTCAGCATGGTTCAAGTCGAAGATATCGTCGAAGAGCCAAAGATAACTTGAAGATATACATTTAGCTGATGCAGAGTTAGCTAATATGTATCAGAACTAGAAGCTGAAGGATAAAAGTTGATCAGGGATCGACAATGTGCTGATGACAACTCTCTGATCCAGCCAACAGAGCTTAGCTTGAAATATCTTTTAAATATTTAGGCGAGATTTTTCAAGATTACAAAGAGTGGGATAAAGTGCATCCTTGTTAAAGTCAAGACAAATATGAGTTAGTGAAAAAGCAGCGAACAATTGATAGCATTGTTCACTAAAGTAAGGTTGTGTTTCCAAAAATAAAAGCATTTAATGAAAAATGTATTTCTATATTAAATGCTTGACACGTTTTAACAACCCTCACGTGAAATCCTCGTTTGTCTCATATATAAAGAGAATGTTGCTCAAAGTAAATGATATCTCTTTCACATTAATTTAATAATTTAAGAAGAGCATTTATTTTCGTTTAAACTCGTTTTTGTCTCTGATTCAATCAGAGAACTTAGAGTCTACTTGGAAACTTTAACTTTTGTTTATGTTTGTTTGTTTAGAGAGTTGCACCTTATTGTTTTACATATAGATCCTTATCCGTAAACACTTTTTAATTCTTTGATTTTTTTTCTAATAAATTATTGCGTTAAAGCTTTTATTCTTTGTTTCACAAAATAGTAATAGAGTAGGAATTACAATATTTTACATTCATACACTATTATCATCAAAAGAAATCAACTCACACCCTATTTTACTAAGATAAGATGCCATGAATGCCAATTCCACACGCAACTAATTTTTTCCAATCCACATTTTCTAAAATTTTGCTTTTGGTTCTAACTTTGTCTCTTAGGATTTTTTTCTAGGTATTGGGTTTTTTACCTGGTGAAGTATATTAATCAAACAATAAAGTTCAAGCAAAATGGCAAAACACCAAATTGACTTTTACAAAAAAAACGCACCATTTGTGCTTCCAACCACTAAAACAAGAGATTTACATGCCATTCACATGACACCACTTAGCCTAGACGATACAAAGCATAAACAATGAGAAAAATAACACGTCTAGGATTTATACAAAATCTACGTTGAGTTATCCATGGCCAGCAACTTATGTTGGGATATGACCATATTTCAATAGTGTATGTCTAGAAAATACGTGATCCCATGGGGACACACGCATTAATAGGTAGAAAAATTAAATTACTAGTGAAAATCCATAACATTTTAATTAAATAATGATCGTTAGACGATAGTTAAAGGACCTAGAAGCAAAAAGAGAAAAAGGAAAAGTGCAAACTCACCCCTTGGCTCATAACTGATCGGTGGTGGAGTTTGTATGTGTAACACCCTAGGCAAATCCTACATCGGTTGTGGCCTGGAGAGATGCTGGACTCATAAGATAACATTCGCTTTACAATGACACAACGCGCTTTTGTGGTCTCATGCGAGTGGAGTTCTTAGGAACTAGCGAGTTAAGCGTCTTCGTGTGAGAGTAATCTTGGCTTGGGTGACTGCTGGGAAGTCTTCATATGAGGCCACAAAATAAAGCCGTGAGCTCAGGGCAAAGCGGACAATATTGTGGTCCGATAAGGCGGGTGTTACAAGTGGTATCGAGCCACTCATGAGCCGTTCGGGATGGTGGGCAAACCTCATCGAGGACGATAAGTCCCTGGGGGTGATTGTAACACCCTAGGCAAATCCTACATCGGTGTGGCTCGGAGAGATCTTGGGCTCATAAGATAACATTCGCTTTACAATGACACAACGCGTTTGTGGTCATCATGAGTGGAGTTCTTAGAACCGCGCTTAAGCGTGCTCATGTGAGAGTAATCTTGGCTTGGGTGACTCTTTGGGAAGTCTTCATATGAGGCCACAAAAACAAAGCCGTGAGCCTGCGGGCAAAGTGGATAATATTGTGGTATGATAAGGCGGGGTGTTACAGTATGAGTTTAGGATTGCTTGGCTTGCAAGCCAAGTAATCTTAACCCTATATAATGAAGGCTTAGGGTCTTTGATCTTTACACCTCATTATTATAACTCAAACGTAAAATTTATCTTCCCTTTTCTTTGTACCTAGCTCGACCGAACATCAAACAACAAAAAGTTTTCGTTTTTTAGTGTCTCTTGTTCGACCGATCACAAACCCATAAAGGGTTTCAGGTTTTAGTTTGTCCTCTTTAATGATCAGCTATAAACCCATGAAGGGTTTTCGGTTCTAGCTTTGTTTCTTAGTCGATCAAACAACAACAAGAAGAAAGGGTTCCAAGGTTTTGTTTGTTCACGCTCAAGACATTTGGTTGCTTTTCACTACTAGTACTAGCATACTTAATCGTTTGCTAAGAATGTATTGTGTGAGTTTACCTGGAGAAGATATACTTTGATCTTTAGTGGTTTTCGTGTGTTAGATTTATTCACACGCGGATATTCAAGAACGTTGTTCATTTGCTTTAATTGCTAAAAGGTACACATTCTTGAATCTATGTTAATTAATCGTACTATACTTGATCTATGGCTTCCGTTGTGTACTCGTATGATTATTTGCTTAAATATTAAGTGTTAATATGTTCTAAAACTCCAACAACTTAGGCATCTTCCAATCAACAAGAACCCTTTGCACACGACTCGTCTTCCTAAAATAAAACGTAAGAAGTTTAAGACGAACAATAGATATAATAACTTCTATAAGTTGCTCTTTGGTTCTTCGCTTTTTCATAAACAATATCGAGTTCCTCTCTTGCCAAATAAAATACGTCGAGGCCGCAAGAACAAGTGTATCAATAATAACTTGAACCGATCGCTTATCCGCAATGGGGAGCAGCTAACCAATTAAATAATCCAAAGACGAAGTAACATTATGCATACGAGCTCGAGTCTTCACAATGGACCATACATGCGAGGAGAACAAGCATTCAAAGGACAAATTGTTGTGGGAATCCGGTTCCAACTCACATAGAGGACATCGAGACAGGTTTAAGTTAGTCGAAGGACTAACATCCCATTGTCTTAAAGGTCTTGGGTCTTCAACTTTCGTCTCATAACAAGCCATAGGTGAAAAGCATGACGAGGGATGCAATTAGCAAACCATATGGTAGGAGACCACGCAACATCATTTCCACTAGGTCTAATATCTTCCCATGCAATACCTACAGAAAACGAGTGTTCCAACTCACTTCTATCCCTCTAAACCAGAATATCACTTTTATGCGCATCAAGAGAAGGAACACTAAGGTTCTAGATATTGGGAAATTTACTTGCTCAATCATTAGGCCAAATCCAAGCATCATTCGAAACAACATTATCAAGCTTCAAATTCATTTGAAATTCGACTCTATTAATCTCCCTAGCTGTAAAAGTCCCTTAAACGACTATTAGGACACAAGTTATCAAACCAAACCGAAGTAGACGAGCCATTTCCAAGCTCATAAGAGAAAAACCTACGAACCAAAGGTCGAACTTGTAACAATTTACGCCAACCCCAACCCCAACTCATACTACCTCTAAACGAAACATCCCAAAAGTCGCGACCTCTAAGTTTATGTGAATGAATCCATTTGACCCAAAGCAACTCTTTAGGAGTTAAGATGCTCCAAATATGAGAAGCAAAAAAGGCCTTGTTAAAAAGCTCGATCTGCGAATACCTAATCCACCTTCATTTTTCGGAAGGCAAATAGATTCCCACGAGACCTTTGCTTTACCACGACGCATATCCCCTTGACACCAAAGAAAACCTCTCACGAGCTACTCTATATCTATACTATATAAAGGAAAAACCCATATTCTTGAAAGTGAAAAATTAAGAAAACTATATATGGAAACCATAAACTTTTATTATTATTTTCGTTTATAACCCATAACCCATATTATTTTCTTTAGTTTAAATCGTGTTTACTCCGCAAATTCTTAAACTTTTATTATTATTTTTTTATAACCCATAAACTTTTTTTTTGTTACTACAACTATTTGCCGCTATAAAACCCCGTTGCTATGCATGGGTACTCGTCTAGTCCGTAAATGAGAGAAGGAAGAATAAAAACAGAAGACCAATACACATGCATGGATGAAAGAACCAATTGAACAAGCTGCAAACGACCGACAAATGAAAGAAACTCGTTCTTCCAATTACCAATTTGATTTTGGACCTTCTCAAGCTCCTTACAATCTCTATACACAAATGACAAGCCTTATAGAAACTAAAGGGACACCAAGATACTTAACAGGTAAAGTACCTTCTTCGAATAGTAATACACTAAGAATATCCTGATTAGTATGGTTTAGCACAATACAAAATAAGTTGTACTCTTACGAAGACTCGAGACTAACCCCGAAACACTCTTGAATTCATCAAGATCTTCCATAATAACACGAGCTGAATTCACATCACCATGCGTAAAAAGGAAAAGGTCATCCTCAAAACATAAGTTAATGATGTTTTGCGAAGAGCAATGATGATGAAAAGCAAAATCTTTCGGATTCTGAACCTTATGTTGCAGAATAAGAGTTAGGATGTCCATAACAATTGTATACAAGTAGGGAGATGAAGGATCATCATGCCTAAGACCTTGTTTGCCTTTGAAAAAACCATGTATTGATCCATTAATAGACACATAAAAAGAGGTACTTGTAACGCATCCATAATCCAAGAAACCATTCGAGAATGTACCCAGATCAGAATCTCCTTAAAATCCCCAATCAGAATCTCCTTAAAATCCCTAGTCAACAGTATATCATATCCTTTTGAATATTATCAGAAATTCGGAGGGCCTTTATCGAAATGGTAATAATGCGTGAGCTCATGGGTTAAAAAATATTATCAGAAATTCGTCTACTTGGAACAAAAGCTGATAGATTAATGCTAATCAATTCAGTAAGATTATCCTTAATACGGTTAGAGACAATCTTACTAATACATTTAAATAATACATTACAAAGAGAAATAGGCTGATAATCATTTATACGCGTAGGGGAGGATACCTTTGGAATGAGAGCAATAATGGTGTGATTCACTTTTTTTATAAAGCTTACCTCTAACAAAAAAACTCCCTAACCGCACAAATAACATCACACCCGACAGTATCCCAAGCACCTTTGAAGAATGCAACCGAGTATCCATCAGGACCCGGCGATTTATCATCACCCATAGAAAAAATAGCCTCCTTTATCTCCGCATCCGAAATGTCACGAACCATAAAATCAGCCTTATCGCTAGACAATCTGTTAACAAACAGCTCTTGCGCATCCACAGGATTTGAAGTACCTGCTTGACCAAGAAAACGAGAATAATGAGAAATAAAAGCTTTGTACACTTCGTCTCCTTCAGCGCTAACACCATTCGCATCCAAAATCATATCAATACAACTTCTAGAAACCCGACTCTTAACCACTTTATGGAAATAAGGCGAGTTATAATCTCCCACCCAAAACCATTCAACCTTTGCTCTTTGTTTAAGAAATCTTCCCCCGTCTAAAGAGCTTCATTAAACGGATGCAAGTAAAAAGCCTCCTCTTTCCGAAGCAAATGATTAGACGGATCAACAAGAGCTTTTTGAACCTCGTCCAATTCAAACCGCAAACACTTTACTCTCTCATTCAAGTTCCCATGGTCATACAAAAGTTTCCTCAAAGGCTTTTTTAGAGACTTTAGCTTGTCACAACTCGAAACATGTTATAACCCTTGACATCCATACTCCAAGAATGAGCCACAACTTCTTTAAATATATCATTATGCACCAGGAGATTAGAAAATTTAAAAGATTTCGGTTTAAACTTCGAGATCTTGAGAAGTCTCAGAATAGCCGAGGAATGATCCGATATATGGTATGGCTGAAATAGAGCACCAGCACCAACATATAAATCATAGAAATCCAAATTCTCCATAACACGATCAAATGATGATGTTGTTCGCCTTTGTCTGCTTCTATTGTTAGAGAACATTTATATGGGCAAACAGGAAAGAAATGTAATCTCCAATGAGATATTGGTTTTAGTAGATGACATTTATGCATGGAATGCATTTCCATAGGGCGAGTACATTTGGGTTGAGTTTCACAAGAGGATTTATAATGCGGTTTCAAAGGTTAGAGATAGACATTTGACTGAAATTGCTACCAAGGGCAATCGTTACACTGCAACATATATGTTGTGTGGATTTGCTTTCGCTTTGAAGGTTGGTAGCTATTGTTTCATTAGTAATGACTTTTTTTTTTGCATAAATAGTCCCTAACTTCGAAACCCTTAACACACATAGTCCCTTAACGAAACGGACGTCAAATTTGACCGTTAAAGCCACTAATGTAACTTGCACATGAGGGTAAAATGTCATTTTAATCACTCTTTCTTCCTTATCATATTGTTCATCTTTGATAAACTTTATGTGGATCCCACCTATCCCTTTTCATCTTCAACCACAAACACCCTGGTTCCACCACCATTATTTTCAACCTCCATGAAATTCCGACCACCTTAATCAAATAGCATTTTCCTTGTATATTTTCGGCTATCTAATTTTCTCCATCTAAGAACCGAAAGAAAATCAAACAAGAAGCCCAACAATACCACTTTTATCCTAAATTATTGAAACATGAAAATAAGCAATAAAAAATCTATACATATCATGACACAAAACAACACAAATCCTTTTCGATCCCACTTTCTCTCTCACGCATTTACCCAGTTCCATCACAGATTTTGGGTTAGTACCAAATTTGCATTTAACAAGCTTACAGAAGATAAATGAAGTTTAAAATGTAACAAAATACAAATCTAGCATGAACTTAATTGCTAAAGAGAAACTCACTGCTAGAAATCAAATATTTATTTCCCAACATACCATCCATGTATAAGCCTCGAGTCCACCACAATCAATTTCACAAAAATGAAACAATAATCAAAGAGTAATTTAAACCAATAAAAAATTATCCAAATAATCAAATTCGTACATCCACCAAACTAAGAAAACACAATTGTGAAAAAAATTCATTACAACAACATAATAATTTTGACAATACAAAAGTGGATAAAACAATCTGAATCACACCACTTACAAATTATAACTCAATATTATCGAAACCACTTACAAATAATAAAACAATATTATTGTTCTATTTTTTTTCATCAAATCATAATATCGAACCCCATTTTCAACTCTCAACGAACTAGAAATGTTTAAATCTGTTCGAATACTCGAATTGAAGATACGTAGTGGATTAGGTGGTGGTTGTTTCTCGGTTCCAACGGTGGTGGTTGTTTCTCGGTTCCAAATCGGATATAGTGGTGGTTGCATGTGGGTTATAACTCGGTGGTTATAGGTCTCTTGATGGTAAGTCTTTTTTGAGAAAAGTGACAGTGACAAGGGAGAGATAGAGAGTGACTGGTGAGTGTGTGTGAGAGAGAAGGTTAAGTTTTTGTGAGTGAAGGTACTTGTGTGTTACAAAAGAGAAAAACAAATAAGAAAGTAAAAAGACTTTGATACCCTCACATGCCTTGCACATGAGGGGTTTGACTGTTAAAAATTAACGTCAGTTTGGTCAAAGGACTATGTGTGTTAAGAGTTTTGGAATTAGGGACTATTTGTGCAAAGAAAAAGTCAAAGGACTAAGGATGAAAGTCAACGTAAACCACAAGGACTATCTGTGTAATGGGCTTCCATTGATCTGAAGTGATGAATAGATAGGATTTATTTTATTTTATTTTATTTTTATTTTTTATTTATTATTTTTTTTTGAGTAATGGGCTTCCATTGATTTGAAGTGACATGGGTTTAAATTTTACCCACCACCAAATTAAAGATAAGGAGACCCACACTCCCTCCCTCCTTCTACAACTATCGTATACACCATTTTTAGTGTTACAATGTTTGTAATAAAAAACACTTTATGTAAGATATTATACAGTCATATAACACAGGTAACCTTTTTATTAATCATGGGTTTGAGAGTTATTGTTAAATTTTAGCAAGGTCAAATGTTTTCTTTTTAATATGAATTTGGTGCAAGTAGTTATATAACTTATTCTATACATACATCAAAACGTTAATGCCTTTCACCATTTCATTTGTAACTAAAAAATGTGTTTGAAATGTATTAATTTTGGCAATATGTGCTTGATTGTAGCTTCATGGGTTTTCTTGATTATGTTTGTAAGATGTTGCATAGAGTATTAAAATGTAATGCCTTTAACCCTTATTAAAAATAGATTATCCGTTTTGAAAATGGATAATCAGATAATCAGATGTTAGAAAACGTGGTTTTAAAATATAGTGTTTAGATTTTGATTATGTTGTTTGATATCGCAATAATCAGATAATCAATTTATAAAACGTTTGGCAAATAAAATTATTTCAGAGGCAACATATAAAATTACTAAAAAAGACATTTCTATATTTTAGTTATTCTTCACAAAATTTCACATTTTATTAATTTACAAAAACTTTAGTGTGATACCACCACACAATACAATACGAGTCAAGAAACACACTCTCTCCCTTTTTCGTTTTTTATCCATCACATATCTTAACTATCCTTATCTCTTAGTAGGGGTATATGGTTCTTCATCATCAGTAACCTTTTTCAAGTTCAACAACAAAAACTCCTCTAGGATAAAGTATACCGAAAGTTATATATATGGCATTCTAAGCTCATCTTTACCATTTTCAGGTTGCATTTGGAAGCAATCATAATGACAATGGCTCTTTCTTTGCACACTGTATTTCTCTGCAAAGAGGAGACTGCTAGTTTGTATGCCAAGTTACCAACTCATGAAAGGTCTCACAGGATTGGACCACCTCCTGCCAGTATAGTTACGATGAAAATTCGATCTTATAATCTATTTCAGTGGTTTAGATCTTGTAGGATTAGTTGCTTACCGGACTCTAAGTATTCAACTCCATTGTTACATTGCAAGATGAAATCTCCCGTATGTAGCATTGATGAAAGCTTTGAGGTAATAATCAGATTATCACTTAATGATGCACATTCATGCACCCCCTTTTTTCGTACTCCCAACTTAATACTTTGAACTCTTTGTATTTGAAGGAAATAGAAAGATTTGATCTTAGAAAGGGTGTACCTTTGATTTTCAAAAAGCAATGGAGGCAATTCATACAATTGGCTATCGTATTGGCTTGCACATTTGTTGTCATTCCCAGGGTTGATGCTGTTGATGCTCTAAAAACATGTACTTGCTTACTGAAAGAATGCAGGTAGTTCACCCAGCTCTCGTTGTTTATGGAATCTTATTTGTTAAATCATCTAGTACTACGGTACTACCTGGACTCGTAACCTTTTTAAGCTAGCTGGGTTGTAGTTTAAAATGGGTTTAGGTAGAAAGGAGTTGTTTTGAGTATAGGTTAAAACGGCCGGATTGCAAACATGTTTTTGTTCATATTTTAATAAATAGTCAAGTGCATCAGCTTAAACTATGTTACTACAATAATAACATAACTTTTGAGTTTTGAAAGAAATGTTAAAGGAGACTATAAGCATTAGAAATACACTTTGGGCGACCTTCAAACTGTTTCCTTTTAGCCTTTTTTTTTTTGACCCATTTTGCTTTAGAGATAAATCATATCCCAATCAACCCATTCATAAGTAAAATGAGTAGAAATTCCGACCCCTAGGTTGGTCATCTGAATACACTTCTAACATCCTATCACGGTGGCGCTTATTCTAAGATTTTGAGTTCCTAACGAGTCCTTAATAAAAGATACCTGTGAATACTAATGGTTACCTGTGCCTGCTTTCTCATGGGACATTGGTGGTAAACATACACCATTAATCAAAACCAAGGGGAAAACTATATACGGTGTGTACATTATGGGCGCCAAGAATAAAGCAAACATAAAGACATTTAAAACACCTTGATATAATTTTGACACCACTAGAGTCTACATACATTTTGGATCATAGGAGAATTAACTCTTTCATGCCAATGATTATCACTAACATTTAATTCACATTAACAGGTCAATTTTGTCACTTTTAAAGTAGAAATTTATAATGTTGCCCTTTTTTTAACACCTTCATTTACCTTACTAATGATGATTATTTTGTAAGCAATTAAAACATGTGCATCTTACAGGATCGAGCTTGCGAAATGTATAGCGAACCCATCTTGTGCAGCAAATGTTGCCTGTCTCCAGACTTGCAACAATAGACCAGATGAGACCGAATGTCAGGTATAAAATTTTACTTGTCCATTTTCTAGAGGTATGGGCAGGTTGGGTAATGGTTCAAAACATGTCGGGTAAATTGGGCCACTTTTTAGTTTTGATTGAAACGTGCCAGGCCTATTTGAAAACACATTTTGTCCATTTTGAGGTTTCTGTAAATAAATAACGAGTTAACTATGATTACAAAAACAATTAGTAAACAATAATCTATATATTTGAATAATACGACTTAGGAAGTTTTATGCATTAAAAATAGACTCTTAGCTATTCAACATTTCAACCCATGCCCCTTTATGCTTATTTTAATTTCTATTTGACCCATTTAAACCTACTGAGATAAAACATAACATATAGGTTGAAATTGCCAGCTCTAAAATTTCTCTTCTATTTTATGCTTTAAAAATCTTGATGCTTACGGATTTATTAACTTTTGTCACAGATAAAATGTGGCGACTTGTTTGAAAACAGTGTTGTGGATCAGTTCAATGAGTGTGCAGTATCACGAAAGAAATGTGTGCCACGCAAATCAGATGTGGGTGAATTTCCAGTCCCGGATCCTAGTGCGCTTGTCAAAAGCTTCAATATGAATGATTTCACTGGGAAGTGGTACATAACAAGTGGTCTAAATCCTACATTTGATGTCTTTGATTGTCAACTGCATGAATTCCACACGGAAGCTAATAAGCTAGTAGGGAATTTAACGTGGCGAATAAAAACTCCAGATGGCGGATTCTTTACTCGATCTGCTGTTCAAACGTTTGTGCAAGATCCGAACCAACCTGGAGTTCTATACAATCATGATAATGAGTTTCTTCACTATCAAGATGACTGGTAAATACTTTCTGCTCTCCTCTCTATTTCTATATATTAAGCATTATGTTTCTACAAACCGATATATATTGCCCGTTTGCTTTCCTAGGCTAGCGGCGCAGCTTGTTGCCCTTTGCCTTCCACCAATATCTAAATCCTATTTTGATGAAATAAAAAGTATGATTCTATTGCTTTAAAAAAATAAATAAATAATAAATAAATAAATAAAAAATAAAAATTATATATTATAGCTTAATAGTTCATGTATAAATATGGTTGTAGTGGCAATACTAGTTGACTTTGACACCAGTATCTCCATGCAATACTTGAACTTCGGACCTGGAACCACCTTGGTAAACGCATCAGCAACATATCTTCCGTGCCCATCTTCGCAACTTGAATCTCTTTAGACTCCCATTCTCCCTGGTGAAGTGATACCTCACGTTGATATGATTCGTTCTCATGAAACATTGCATTTCTTGAAGAGATGAATTGCCCCTTGGTTATCACAATTCACAACCACTGACGTAAGTCCTTTAAACCAACTGCTTTATTTCTGGGTCTTTAGCATAATCTGCATCCACGAGACCGTCAACATCTACGTGCTTTCCTTGGTCTCTACCATACACTAGACTTACGTCGGAAATTTCAAAATCCACTTCACTGCCTCCCGTTTTTACCTGGATTCGTCAAATACATGCTCACAATGCTAACATTATATGCAATATCCGGTCTAGTACATACCATCAAGTACATTAAACTACCTACAACATTCGTATACGAAACCTTACTCATTCTTTCCACATCCAAGTCACGTGACGGACAATCCTTTAACAATACCTTGAAATGTGCTCCGAATGGCACAAAGACCGACAAATTTTCTGCATGTATCCTGAATAAACACCCCGATCCTTGATAATCTCTATACCAAGTATCTTCCTAGCGGGACTAGTTCCTTCATATCAAAACTCTTTTCGTAGCAGTCGGATGGTATATTCGATTTCAGACTTGCTTTTACAAGTATTCAACATATCATCTACATACAACAACTGAAACCATTGCTGACCATATACACATCAAACCAGTTTGTACCACTACCTTGGGGTCTGCTTAAGACCATATAGTGATTTCTTTAACATACATACCTTGTTGCCCGTTCCTTCTCCAAAACCAAGTGGTTGCCTTATGTAAATGGTTTCTTCAAGATTACAATGCAAAAAAGCCGTCTTCACATCAAGTTGTTCCAACTCGTAGTCTTCACAAGCAGTTAATGAGAGAATCACCCTAATAGATGTATGTCGAACCACATGTGAAAATACCTCATTGTAGTCAATCCCTGCTCGCCTTTAGTCCCTTCTTTAATCTTATACAACCACTTGCAGCTTACCAACTTAAGTATGATTATTCTTTAAAGAACTCATCTCTTCCTCGATAGCACGACCCACTCATCCTTTTAAGATGAATTAATCGCCTCATAGAATGTGATTGGCAAACGCATAAGTCGCCATATTATCTTCTTCCCTAAACCCTGATGGTCTAGACAATGATACATTACCTTCATCCTTATACCTTGCAGGTATAATAGTTCTTCTCTTAGCTCTATCACGTACCAGAACATAGTTGTCCATGTTGTTGAGGCCTTGCATCATGTGCATCTTCATCTTGTCTCTCATCTTCATTCCCTGAATTTTCCCTAGTATGAGTTCCACCTCAATTCCTCAAACTCACCTTCCTTCCCATAATCTGGAACACCAGCACCCTTGAAAGTATACTTATACATAAGGCTCTCATTAAACATCACATCCATGCTTATGATTATCTTCGGTTTAACATCGTCCAACCTCCACCTCTATAATCTGTTCACACCAGGATACCCTACGAATATGCATTTTATAGCTCTAGGCTTGAGCTTCCTCCGATTTACGTGTGAATAAGCAACACAACCAAATATCCTCAACATCTCGTAATTCGCCGGATGTCCTGACCATAAATCCATAGGTGTCTTCTTCTCCAATGCTGTAGATGGAGACCTATTGATCAAATATGTTGTCGTCACCATTGTCACAACCCTCAATATGCATACACCCTGTAACATATGTAACACTTCAGTTTATAAGTTTGCTAACCTTTTTACTTTGATCACGAACTGCCACGTCCTTGATTACCCCGATGATTAGACCTTCCCCTTACCTATAACCCATTGTCATCATCCTTTGCATATGCTCTCTTCTTCAACTCCCATGAATTGAGGGTAGACAAGTCATCTTCCAGAGTGAGCGACTTCCTTCCATAAAGACATGTCTCCTCAAAGTAATCATATGAAGGTGGAAATTATGTAAGTAACATGAGTGCCTGATGTTCATCCTCAATATCAACGTCTATGTTCCGCTAAGTCACCGATCAACATATTAAACTCATCTGTTTGATTAGATAACTTCTTACGTGAATGCATGTAGAAAGTGAACAACTTCTTCTTGAAGTACAATTATTTATTGGCTAAAGACTTTGTCATATACAAAGTTTCCAACTTTAACCAAACCCCTGTAGCAAAATCTTCTTTGTTGACTTCCCTCATCACCTTTTTATCCAAGCACAAGAGTATGGCACTGTGTGCTTTCTTGTAGACATCCGTATTCAACGCTGTTGTCTTTTGAGTGTCCGCCATGGTTTTTGAGAATGGATCTAACGCAGCCTCCTAATTATGTTGAATTAATAGACACCGTAGCTTCACATGCCACAACCCGAAGTCATTAGACCCGTCAAATTTTTTGATGTCAAACTTCTTATCGACGACATATTCCTTATAACCTTGTTGCTAAAAATTCCTTCTTGCAAATCGAATTAATTAGAATAACCTTAAACTCTCGATTTCGAACAAGCAAACCCGATCGTAAACTTGAAACCCAAGCGAACCACGATCAAACTTGAACCACAAAAAACGCGCAACAAGAAACCCTTCATGTTCACTCGATCTAGATAACCCTAAATCGAATAAGCTACGTCTTTACTAAAATTTAAATACTTCAACTTGAAGTTGATCTACAAAAACCAAAGACCAAATGTAACCTTTTACTACCTTTATAGTATGTCACGAGGGAAAAAGAATTATAACCCCACTAGCCTTTTTCTTCCTCTAACCCAAACACCAAAACCCGTTTCTCCGACACACCTCGACCTAGCGATCGAACTTCGAAAACAACAACTAACCTTGCTCTGACACCACTTGTATTATCAAACAACAAACCCGAAGATCAAACACCAAAACTAAAATCCCTTGGAGATGATAGCAAGCTACACACCAAAAACAAGAACCTGTTTTTGGACGATCACACAAGAAGATCCAGAATACACACACAAAAGTATAATCAAAAGCTTATGTTTATTACACCACAATCAGTTCAAGTACAAAGAATGCGTGTGTATGTTGCCTCAAACTTGCCTTGCAAGTAAAGAAAGAAAAACGCCCTATTGGCTTACACATTAAGCTAAACAATACCGATTCCTAACTAGACTATAATACGACTAGAATTGTCACTAATATCCAAGAATTAATCTTATTTAAAGTTGGGTAACCAGTCAAAACGGTTCGGGTTGAGACATGTTTTTGGTACCGATTGGGTTGACCTAAAACACTATGATTAAGAAGGAATAATTAATTGATACATTAATATCTAAATCTTTAAATAGAATGATTTAGTAATAGAGTTCTTGCTACTTTCAACATGTTTGACTTGTTCTTCTTTTACATAATTTATGTGATTTGACCGTTTAATGTAAAAAACGGACAAGTCAAACATGTTGAAAGTAGGATCGTAGTAGGATCTTTATCAGGATCGGTCTAGGATCGTATGATCGCACGCAGGATCGTAGGATCGTAAACGATCCGATCGTACTACAAGCCCAATTTTTATCTCAAGTGGAGCAAGATTGGTGTAGGATCGTAGGGTCGCACACAAGATCGTAGGATCGTAAACGATCCGATTCTACTAAAAGCTCATGTTTCTTAATTTTCTACTACTACTACTAATACTTAGAACATATAACTATTTATTTTATTATCCATTTAGATTCGTTTATAATATAAAATATTATATAGAAATATATAGAAGTACAAAACTACAACCCTTATACACAAATATATACATTTTCATAGGATCTTACGATCTTGATTCGATCTAGGGATGAGCACGGTACCAGTCCCGTACCGATCCCATACCGAATTAGTGGTACTGATTTTTTCCCGAGCTTAAATTTATGGTACCGATCAGCATCGAACGGGATTCGGATACGGTGATCGAAATCGGGTTTTCCCTTTTTTCGTGAACTTCCCGATTTGGTACCGGTCCCGCACCGAATTAGTGGTCCCGAATTTTTTCACCTTATTTCAGTAGTCCGACTGCATCAGTATATGTGAAATCCAGACGGTTCCCAGACGGCTTTGATGCGGTTCCTTGCTCGGTTTCCGGATTCGGTCAAATGCTCATCCCTAATCCGATCCTACGATTACGATCTTGTGAAGTTCGAAACTATCCTAGGTAGGATCCCCGATCCTGACAACCTTGGTTTCAACTAGAGGGGGCAAAATGGTGGGTTAGAAGGGTTGGGACTCGGGATTCAATATGTCTTCATGTGCGAATGTGCGATACTATTTTGATTTTACTCTTTGAGTTTGACCCGTTAGAGATAAACTACAACCAAATCAATGCATTAGAGACCTTTTATTTCTTACAAGGAGATATTATTTTGCATATATGCTGCATTGGTGGGAATAGAGGCTTATTTTGACTTTTGAGGTCAAACCTGGAGTTCTCAAAGACTCAAACTCACATTTGTTGGTATATTATTCAATTGGCTGGTGAATGAAGCTAACAGATTCATATCTGTAGGAATATGAAAATCAGTTGGTTTGACCTCGAAACTCAATTTGCTTGTGCAGGTACATCTTGTCTTCCCAAGTTAACAACAAACCAGACGACTACATATTTGTATATTACCGTGGAAGAAACGATGCATGGGATGGATACGGTGGAGCCGTAATTTACACAAGAAGTTCAAAACTACCACAAACCATCATCCCACAGCTACAACAAGCAGCTAAAAGCGTTGGACGTGACTTCAACACTTTCATCGAAACAGATAACACTTATGGGTCCGAACCACCACTAGTGGAGAGACTAGAAAAGAAAGTCAAGAAGGTGAAAAGTTCATCATCAAAGAAGCCGAAGAGATTGAAGAGGAGGTCGAGAAAGAGGTGGTCAAGGTCAGAGACACGGAAATGACATTGTTTCAAAGGTTAGTCGAAGGATTTAAAGAGTTGCAACAAGATGAACAAAACTTCCTTAGGGAGCTCACTAAAGAAGAGAAGGAAATCTTGGATGAACTTTCAATGGAAGCTACTGAAGTCGAAAAACTTTTTGGGCGTGCTTTACCAATTAGGAAATTAAGGTAAATTTCAATATGAGAGGTTTATTCGATTATGCCAATGCAGATTATACGGACATTTGTATATATCAAAACTGAAGCTGAGAAAAAAAAAAAAAGATTTTTTGAACGCGTGTTTAAGACGTGATTTATTGATGGCTTATGTATAGATTCTGTTTCATTTGTTAGTCCAGTAAGTTGATTTTTATATGATTTACTAGTTATAACGCTCGTGCACGCACAAGATTTTTTCTAAATTTTTAATAATGTATTTTTATTTATTAATAATCAAATAGTTTTTTTTTTTTTTTTTTTTTTTTTTTTTAATTTATTATTTTTTTTTCTAATTATGGTTCTTGATTTTGGTTTATAATTATGTTTGACAAACGCAGAAAGGTTCATATATATATATATATATATATATATATATATATATATATATATATATATATATATATATATATATATATATATATATATATATATATTGTAAAGTTTAATCACAAAACTTTATAAACAAAGTTTGTTACCGTATGTTTTGTTTTGCATCGATAATTTTTGTGAACTCATAGTTTGATTTTATCTTGGAATATTGATAGTTGGGTTGCCATGTTACTCTGTTAAATCCAGGTATCACAATTTTTGTAAACTCATAGCTTTTTTTAGACGATAAAAAACACGAATATACTAACTTTATATTTTATGATAATTTTATATATGTTTGACTAAAGGGGAAAGTGAGTGTGTGGCTGTAGTGTACCCAACCTTGGGTGTAGAACTCACCAAAACTACACAGTTTTATTAAAACTATAAAAAACCCCCAACTCACTTCTTTTCCATTTCACTTCTTCTCCACAACTGAAGCAAACCAAGCAACCTCTGATCTCCATATGTGAATCACCACTTCTACCGCAACGCTACTATGCTATCACGAATAGCTATTCAACGAAAGGTATCTTTAGATGTTTGCGTCGTCATTACTTTTATTTTCTTTCCACTTCAACCGAAAACCTGCATCTTCTCATTTAATCTCAGAATCTCAATTTGCATTTGAGTTAGAACAACAATTTCGTTTTATTTCAGTAGTTATGTTGTAAGATTAAGTCAATGAGTACAAGAATTTTGATGATAGAAGATTATGATATGAACCGCATTAAGTGGTTGTTGAGATTTTGAAGGAACTGAATGATCTACAGTTATAGAAGCTTCAGCACCGCAATACTTTCTCTGCCACATTGGCACTAGAAGATACAGTTTTTAGTATGGGTCAAAATGGGCCGGATTTGGTTGAATTATATTTGCATTCTTTGCTTCTAATTTCCTCCGCTGCAAGAACTCTAAAGCGATGGCACTTCACGAGCTACTTGCAAAATTGGTCGCAAGTATTTGAGATATATAAAAGCGATTAAACACAACATAAGTAAAGTCCATTTAGTTATGGCAAAACCATTTATGTCACATTTGATCCAAAAATAAGTAAAGTCCATTTTCCATTATTATATATATTAATCCACGAGCGAAACGATGCCGTTTCGGCCTTTGAAAAAAACAGATGAAACGACAATTTCGTCCCCAAGTTAAAAGGCAAAACGAAAATTTTGAAACGACGTCGTTTCGCAAGTTTGTAAAAATGGCAAAAAAGACCCCCAAACTGTGCGACGATTTGCAAAACCAGTAATACCGTTTCCATTCCACGACAACAGCGTGCTAGGACTAGCTCTAGCCGGTTGTTCTTCAGATTTGTTAGTACGTGACCGTCGTTTACTCCAGCTAAATGGCGGTTGTTGAGGTGGTGGTTGACGGAGTTTGACGATGAGGTGTGCCACGACGTTAGTGTCAGTTAAAGCTTCTGTTCTCCAGTCATCATCATCTTTTTTCAACATGTTAATTTTTTATAAAATTATCAAAATTTTTATAAAAGTGGAAGGAAGGAAAAAAAGAACGAAAGATTGTTGAGAATGGTGGAATGGGTGAAGTTATAGGGATGGATTGGAGTTGGAGTATTGGAGTGGGGTCCACACACAAAATTTGAAAAAAGGAAAAAAATTACCCCCGAAGTATGCGACACTTTTCAAATTCAATCGTGAACTTTATTCGTTAATATGTAATTAAAAATCTTGCGAATTCACTAAATATATACACATATATACTAACAAAAAAAAAAAAAACCTTTAAAACACACCGTTACATCAAACGTAAGCTCAACGTTTACATCCCGACCCATCTATCACTATACAAATGTGCCAAATGAAATGAATATACCAACATTTACATAAAAAATTTCGCACACAATTTAAACACCATACAAACAACATAAAAATAAAATCAAAAAACCCGCTGCAACGAGCGGGTGCATCATTCTTGTTATCACTTAAGCCATATAACATTTTATTCATTCTATCACGCTTCTAAATAATATAACGCTTTTTTTCATAAAATCAAACTTTGTAACACAACTTGATTACCCGCTCGAGCTTATATTAGCAAATCACATAAGTCCGCAACAATTACCACTAAGAAAACACTAACATTTACCTACATTTTGTTATTGTCATTTTTGCTTCAATGCACATGATGTATTAGTCAAAATCTAATTTCTTCAACTAAATCATTAATGGTCAAAACAGCTAGTTAGCAAACCAAATCATTACCACTTACATAACTTTGAAATCACGAATAGCTATTGAACCACACACTTACTTTCCCCAAAAATTATTGAATCAAAGTTGGTTACATAAAATTGGATCACATTTGGTTACCCTTTAGAAAATGTTATCAAAATTGTTGATACAAAAGATGGACGTTCCTGATTTGGAGCTCCGGTTCTCGTACCAATTGAGAATTGCTGCTTGAGACCTGCGCACTAAGAGACAAGAAACACCGTTAGGCTTACCAGGATTGTCTCCCACGATTATCCTCCCGTGAGAGTAAGTAATCGATTTAGGGTTTAAGGAGTTTAGGTTATGAGATCGCACTTAAACGAGGGATATGATTCCCTTATATATGCACGGAATCCTTGTTGGTTCCGTGTTCCCCAACCTTCGCGTATCCCGCCAAAGTCGGTTGGGAATGATTATCTTCATATTTTAGAAGATATCATGTATCAAATCCATAATAGATTTGGGCTTGGGCCTTCGTGAGCCCAAACCGTTATTGAAAGTGGCCCAGTCGCATCGGCTTGTTAGTATTGGGTTATGGTCGGGTTGTTGACCCGATACCGCACTATACGTCATCATGTCCCCCCGCCTAGTATGCGCAGCTGCGTCATGCGGATGCTAGACTAAGGACCGTAGTTCAAAAAACAAATAACGGACGAAACGTATCCAAGAAGCCATACACCTATCCGTAGGTGCAATGTATCTAGACATCCAAGTGAATAAGAAATGCCTCGTTAATCGGGGGAAAGTTACTGCCCCGTTGTCACATCAAGCCATCTCGACCACACAATGAGGATTAGTGGAATCCACGTGTCACCAATCGTGCGGGAGAGTAGAAGTATATAACATGGCGTTTCATTTTCACCGAATATCTCATAGTAAAAACACCAATCCCCATTTCTAAAGCATCGCTAGGAGTCATTATCCCAGAAGTAACCAACCACAAAGGTAATCGCGCGTGCGACATAGCAAAAAATTAGATCACCATGGTTAAACAATTGTCTGACTTCACCTCCGACCTTAATTTAATCGATCTGATGGAATTTACCTCAGATTACTTTATACCTGGGGATGTGCATCCAGTAGTACCGGATGCGCAAGCCACGATTGCAGATTTCCCCGAAGGGAAAGTGGGTGTATACACACGGCTATTCGAATTTGCGAATCAACGTGTGCCCCTGTCACGCTTTCTGTGCGATGTGTTAAACTATTACACGCTACACATATCGCAGTTACACTGTATCGGCGCGGCGAAAATTACAAATTTTGAAGTAAATTGCCGTTTGCTGGGGATTAACCCTACCATCCATCTATTCCGCGCCTTCTATCACACGACGTGGGCGCATGGGTGGGTATCTTTTTCAAAACGCGCCGGTAGACTGCAGTGCTATACGGATAAATTAGACGCCCTTAGGAATTGGAGGGAATACTTCTTCTGGGTAGATGATACATGTTTTCCTTGGAATTATGAGTTTTATACCCGGGGAGCATTACAGAGGGATGAGTACCCAGTGCCTGGGTCGTATAACGTCGAGGATGCGGAACTGATAAATGCGAACCGCATCCCCATTAGTGCTTATCCTGAGGGATTTTTGGTGCATATGGGAATAAGCCGTAATTATTTTGGCCCCGAAGATGAGATCCCTATCTTTTTAGACGCCAATGGCCAGGGTGGGTACTTATTCCTCCGTTCCTCTGCATATAATGTAAGAATAATCTTCCACCTTTGTCGCGCATTATATAACCTGTTTGTATATGTGTTTTGTCTTGCGCAGAGATGGATCTATTCACTGTCGTGCAGTTAGCGAAGCCCGTGGCGGTAAAGACAGGAGTAAGACCCTTGAGGGATGATGAGGATCCTATCCTAGCCGCAACGGAAGGGCGTGTTTTAGAACTGAATGCTGGGGATACAGGGACCAGCTCCTCCGTTGCAGTGGAGGCAACGCCTCTGCAGAGCCGTCCCAATCCTGAGGTAACTTCTGGTGGCGCAATACCGTAGTGGGAGCTCATCCCGAAGAAGAAGAGGAAGACGGTTGCGCTTAGTCGCAAAAGGATCCGGCGGATGATGGCGCAGCCCTTCAAGGAAAAAGCGCCCCGTTGTCCAGACCGTGGAGTTGTCCTCCACTGATGAAGCGTCGTCACACCCGTCTGCTGATGACGCAGAGCCAAAGTAAGTAAAGCTATACATGTACATATTTTATGTAGTTCGCGAATGTGTTCTAACATTGCGCTGGTAATTATGCGCAGGATGGAGCAGGTTATAGAGTCACCTCCTAAGGCTAGTCCGATGCAGTCAGCGCATTCTGAGCCGCTGATTCCGGATAATGAGACCCAATCTGATGCGAATGTACCCTTGGAGCACTTGGTCGATGAACTGCACAGTTTCGCACAACAGTCGCACTAATTGTGAAGTTGAAAGACCGGGTAGCGGATGGAGAGGACCATAGTGCATAGAAAGATCAAACAATAACTTCGTTGGAGGCGCAACTAGCTAGCACCCAAGCACAACTAGATAATGCCCGTGCAGAGGCTAGGATCCGAGCGCCAGACTCAAAAACAAAGCCGAGGATAAGATGGCACTAATGTGTCAAATCAGTCAAGATCGAGCCGAGGCTGCCAAGTACAAGTCTGCGTGCTGCTGGGCCCTTAAGCATTTGGAGCAGGGCAAGGAAAGTTGTTTCGCGCAGTTGGGGGAGCTTGGGACTACAGTGAGCTGGTCGTTGGAGGTACAGGAGGCAAAGTTGCGTAAGCTAAGCATCGAGTATGATGAGGAGTTGTATCCGCAGCTTATGTCGATGATAGCGGAGCGCAGGTGGCTCATAGGCCATGGTCTCCGCCTGGCTGCTCTGAGTACCTTGGAATCACCAGAGGTGGTTAATGCTTTCGGGGAGGTGGTGCAGTGTGCTCTGGAGCGTGGTAAATCAGAGGCCATTGAAAAGCTCTCCGAAGCCAAACTGTTGGAGACGCCCCTGGATAAAGTACCCCATTATGACGCTGAGTCATATGATCATTTGGTTGCTGCCATGCAGAAAATGAAAGACTTAGAGCTCCCAATGATTTCGGAGCTTGAGCGTGACCAAGATTATCCGATAAGTGTTATTATGGCAGGGTTGACATTGGCACGTCATCGTCTTTGAGGTGCGGACACACAATGACTATTTTCTCGAAACCCCATGAGTCGCAGCCCAAGTGCCCGCTTTGCGCTGGCCCTAGGGATAATCGTAATCCCTTTGCATTGAGAAAGAGGTACCTCTAAAGGAGGTCTTGGAAGCGCATGCCACCCGCCTTGCCAAGAAAAGGGTATTGCGGTAAGGCCGCTTTGTGTGGACTTGCGCGCGCACTTGCCGAGGTCCGATGGAGTGCCGCCAAGTGGCCACCGTGTCGCCTAATGATGCGAGATGTATTGAAAAGCCTCAATAAGTTAAAGAAGCGACAAGTCATGTTGGCACTTCATCACTTAGGCGTTGTAGTAGCATGTAGCGGATATGTTTGATATCGCTTTGTAATAACTCGTAGTTATAAATAAAATTTCTTTTTGCTTGTTGCTTGTAGGCATTTGTAATGTATACGATCCGTCTCGCCAATGTAAGAAATTCATAGTCGTGTATGAAAATCGAGTATACTTTGGAAAAGAATTCTAAGTATTTAATCATAATCGTATATGTTATGAGTCACAACAGATCAGAACATCGACAAGGAAGCAAGTGTCTTGGCTCCAAAGTTGTTAAACATGCACGCAGGCACTTCACGCAACCATCGTGGATGCGCATAGCTTATTCCAACGCCTTGAGAATAAGGTGTTTAACAAGGATGCGTGATCCGGATTGATGGGTTTGCAACCTCTTACTCAACAAGTTAGTTAGTAGGTCAACTTATCCTTTTACCATCGCGGGTTTATGTGTAGTGCATGCACGCCATCGTGGCAAAATAAAAATTGTTAAAGCATACCGTATATGGAGATAATAACTTAAAATGTGTCATGGAGTTAGCTAGAAACCGCGACATTTTTATTAATACTTGCAAGTTTATCGTGAAATAACAAAGGAAACAAAGAATATGAAAATAAAACCGAGTACATGAATGTTTATTGAGCGCCGAAAATGCGGAGCGCTCGCGCTATGCCGTAGCAATTTTATAGGTAGCACCTCTCGAGGTTGCCGATATTCCATGTCGCGCGTAGATCACGACCATCCAAACTCGTAGCCAGACGCTACTGCGTCTGCTGTTTCAAGAACCTCATAAGGTCCTTCCCACTTTGGTCCGAGCTACTCAGTATCTTCGCCATGACTTGCCTCATTGTCGCGGTAGACAAAGTCACCGGTCCGAATGAAACACTGCGTACCTTGGCATCATAGTATCCTTTCATTTTGACTTCGACCTTGCCTCCCAGATAGTCGCTGCTCGCGTTTTCTTCCAAGAGGTCCAAGTCGACCCGCCTTCGTCGCCGCTTGTAGTCACATTAATCTCCGCAGGCGGATAGTTGGCATGCCGATCTCGCTGGTATAACGGCTCGTCCCGTGATACGGAGAGGCGGGTGTCCCTGTCCGGTTTTAACCGAGGTACGGTGCGCCCATAATACATGTGAAAGTTCTTCACCCACCTTCCTTTGTGCTTGTCCAAGCGTGCTTTGATTCCTTCACCCAGCTTGGTTTGCGCTACCGACTAAACCATTGGTTTGTGGGTGCGAACCGACGCAAAGTGTTGGGTGATGTTTAACTTTTCGCACCAATCTTTAAAGGGATTGTCGCAATTGTTTCCGTTGTCCGAGATGATTTCACCGTAATCCGGCGGCATACAATGTTATCCCGCATAAAGCGCTTTACCGGTTGCCGAATTGTCGCCATCGCTTTGCCTCGATCCACTTGGTGAAGTAGTCTATGGCGACTATGAGAAATTTGAGACCGCCGCCATCGGAAAAGGACCGCGATATCAATGCCCCATTTGTAGAATGGCCATGGCGCCGTGATTGGTGTTAACTCATGCCGTGGTTTGCGCGGTACGGTCTCGTGGACTTGGCAATCATTGCACTTCCTTATCAAATCCCGCGCATCTTTATGCATGGTTGGCCAAGAGTATCCCGAAGCGCATGGCGCGTGCTACAACAGCATCGTGGTCCTGCGCAGCATGCCGCATGAACCTCATGGATTTCGCAGCACATAATTTGCTTGTACGGGCCTACGATCGAAGCCATGGTTGGAGGAAAGAACGCCGACATAAGATGTTGTCGCGCATTCGAATCTCTCGCTGCGCGCGCGTATTCGGGCTTCATCGTTCTTGGGGTAATGTTCCTTTGCTTAAGAAATCGCAATTGGGGTCATCCATGTAGGACCATCCTCCTCTATGATTGCGGAAACTTCCATCTCCGCTATTGACTTACTTTTCGGTGTTTCCACCAAAGACTTGCTTTGATAAGTGTGCGGCTTGTTGAGGCTATCTTGCTCGAGCATCCGCTTTGCGATTTTCTCCTCGAGGACTTGCTTGATAGTAAATCACAAAGCCTTTGATCGCTTTAGTCTTCTCAAGGTACCGAATCATGTTTTCTTCTTTGCCACGATTCACCCAACACATGGTTGGCCACAAGTCGAGAGTCCACATTGGCTTCCAAGTTACGTACACCCATTCGAGCCGCAATGCGTAGTCCAAATGATCGTGGCTTCATATTCGCCTCGTTGTTTGTCGAGGTAAATTCAAACGCAGCGTAAGTGAATTCCATTCCTCCGGGTTTGTGAGAATAAGGCCGCCCCGAGCCATCCACGCACGAGGACCCATCCGTAAACAAAATCCATGGATCTTGTAGTGCTTTTTCGCTTGGTGTAGGTACCTCGCCGTTGTCGGCTTTTCGATGATGAAGTCCGCCGAACTTGTCCTTTTATTGCGGTACGTGGTCCGTAAGAGATGTTATGTTCACCTAGCAACACACTCCACTTCGAGTCGCCCCGACGATCGGGTTTGGAGATGATCCGCTGATGGCTTGATCCGTAATTACCGCTATCGGGTGCGCTGAAGTACCGGCAGCAGCTTGGCGGCAAACACTAATGCCAAGACCAATTTTTCCATGGCACTATAGTTCATCTCCGCCTTCTTGAGAGCTTTGTCGACAAAATAGATAGGGGTTTGCACCGAGTCCCTATCTCGTTAGTAGTAATCGCTACCGACCGCCCCATGAGTTGCCGATGATACATGATCGCCTCTTCCCACAGTCGGGTGCCACGAGTGTTGGGAGCGCTGCTAGATGCTTGCTTGAGTGTGGTGAAAGCTTCTTCCGCCTCCGTTGTCCACCGAAGTCACCCTTTTTATACACTTCGAGTGTTTTGAAAAGAGGCAATGACTTTTCTCACGATTTAGATAGGAACCCGCTGAGGCCGGCTAGTTTTCCGCTGAGGATTGGACTTCCTTCGCCGCGCGTGGTGAGGAAGCTCACCACCGCCTTTGTCTTTTCTCGACACGGTTTTATGCCATCGTTCTATCAAGTACCCTAAGAACATGCCTTCTGTGAGCGCCGGCGCATTTCTTAGGATTTAGCTTCATGTTAATCTCGCGTAGTTTTGAATGTTTCTTCTATGTCGCGCACCGCCTTTTCAAGATGGCTTTTAATGACCGTGTCATCCACATAGACTTCCGTGTCATGCGGCCACCCGTTTTCAAGGCATTATCTACCAACCGCTGATAGTGGCACCGTGATTCTTCAAGCCAAACGGCATTTTGTGTAACAAGAACGCCTTGGCTCGTGTGGAACGCCTTTTTCCTCGCCTTCGGGCCATTTGTATCCGGTGATATCCCTTGTACGCATCGAGAAAACACTTCAACGGGTATCCACACAAGGACTCTATTTTCCAATCTATCTCGTAATGGATAGCGATCCCGGGGCATGCTTTATTAAGATCGGTGAAGTCTACACACATTCGCCACCACTGTCGCTTTTTGACCATGACCGATTAGAAAGCCACCGTGGTAATAGACTTCACGCATGATTCCCGCTTAACTAATTTCACCTCGCCAATCGCTCGCGCCTCTCCGGAGCTCGCCACGCTTCTTCCGGGCGATCGGTAAGTATCCTTGTCGGATTCTAAGTTTATGCTCGTGATCGAGCGTGGTACTCCATCATGTGTTTGGGCTCCCATGCGAAAATGTCCACGTTTTTTGTAGGAGCGACACACACCGCTTGCCGTTGTCCGACAATGACCCTCCAATGGTTATCTCCTCGTCCGGATATTCGGGTTAATCGCGACTTTAAAGTTGGGGATTTTGGCCACGATCGCCGGGTTGGTTCCTTCGCATGTAACCGTGTTACATTCTCTGCTTGGCACCGTGGCATTGTAAAGAGTGACAATGCCCCTTCAACTGGAATTTGAGCATCCCGCGCGCCGTTGATTTGTGATCGCAAGCATGGTCGATATCCCGGTCTCCCAATAATGCCGTTATATGACGGCGGGATTTGATCACCATGAAATCCATCCAGTTGTTGTAGAGTGCTCGCTGTTGCGACGCCGACTAGCAATCGCAGCTGGCCCATAGGTTATATCTTCTCACCGTGAAACCGGTGAGTGCGGTGTTGACCAGACGAATCGACTACGATTTCGTGTCGTAGTCTTTAAAGCAATGCTCATACATAATATTTGCCGATGCCCCACCATCGATGTACATGCGGTGTATGTCGTGACCACCCGCACTAATTTCAATGGTGAGGGCTCGATGTTGCGTTGTCCGCAATCAAAGTAGGGAAAGAGATTTCACTTCTTCTGAAAACTCTTGGTCGACCTTCCGTCTGTGGTTCACGCCACGTCTGTATCATATAGATTGTGTCGGCCTTATCCTTGGGTGTCTCCTTCTTGCTTTCATTCTTTGCTTATCTCTTCCTCTTTAATGTTTTTAACTAAGTGGTCCACCGCCCCTTCGACCATCTTGTCGATGAGTTGGCACACTGACACACTCGTTAGTGGTGTGACCCTTTTGTGCATGGTAGTCACAGATCCATTCCCAAAGGCGCTTATCTTCGGTGTGCGATATGCGGCGGTCTTGGGAAATTCGCCCTTCTGCTGCGAGTATTTCCTTTGGGGTTTTGATCGTGGAGTATACCGCCATTATCCCTGCTCTCGCCGCCTCCTCCGTCAGCGATAGCTCCTATTACGGTTATTACCTCGGTCATTGATTGTCTCCTGTGTTGTTCCTGTGACCGTAATCGAATGGTTCTTTTGCTATTCGCCGCGCGGCTTCTCCTCGACAAAAGAACGAGAGCGCTTCATGAGTTCATCGAAGGTCTCGTGGATCTTGTCGCTCAATCTCTTGATGAGTTCGGGTTATTAATCCCATTCATGAAGCCCGAGATCTTTAAGACTTCGGGCATGCTTTAACCTCGCATGCACTGTTTTGAAGCGCTCCATGAACGCGCCGTGATTCTCCTCGGTTCGCTTTTACCCGGCGAGTTCGACAGGTTTTTAGCACACTTTTTGCGTTGAGTAAAATTTAGGCGAACGCCTTTCTCAACTCTTCAAAACCATTCACGCCCTTCGGGAGTTTGTTGAACCGCCCGCGCTTCCCACCGCCGCGGAATTAAACATATGGCACCAAACCGGTTGTGGCCGCCGATGGTCGCGTCCGATTCAAAATTTTTAGGTGATCGCCGTGATCACCGTCCCATCATATGTTTTAACATTTGCAGCATGCGCCTCTTCTTGTTTTCGAGAAATCACCGATGCGTCGTGAACGATCCACTTTCTCGACGGCGCCACGGGAGAGACATGTATTCCTCTTGGCTATCGCGGCGCTCGATTTCCAATGCCCTCAGGTCACTATCCTCGTTGTCCGAGGAGTTGTCAAGATGAATTTACCTTCTTACGGCGCTTGCGCCGCCTTCCTCGTAATCCGACTCATAGTCCGGATCCAAGGGCTCTCACTGGGAATGCTTCCGCCCGCTATCTCAGACTTCACGGCTACCCGCCTAGCGTGAGACACCGCACGCCGCTCCTCTCATCACTATCACTCAAGTGTTGCGAGTGAGATGTCTCCTCACCCCGATTCTCCTCCCGATTCGCTGAATACCGGGGTTTATGACCGCTTCCTCGCGCTTTTCCTTCGGTGGCGCGCGTGAGAAGTATCGATTCGAATCAAAATTGAGTCGGGCTTTCGTGTTCCACCGATCTATTCTTCTTCCTCCCGCATGAGGCGATAATGCTCGTAGTTTTGGGATACGAAGGCTTCGGTGCACTCGCGCGCGACTCCCTCGAGAGAGAGCGCTTGTTTCACCACGCATTCTTATCCCGACCGGTGCCTCCGGTATCTTTGTCAAGTCGGGCTAGCACCGATTGGAAAGGAGTAGTAAAGACGGGTTGTTCCCGAGCGCAGCTGGGTCTACTCCACTCGTGGTGGTTGTAGTGACTGGGTTGTTCCCGAGTGCGGTTCTACTGAGGAAGATCATGTCTTGACCGATCCCTTACTCTTAGCGTCACTGGTTGTCCTGCAGGTCCGCTTGGGGTTAGTCCACTCGCGACTTCTTCCCATAAGGTCCGACCGCGATCGCCGATTGCCGTGCTTTGTCATTCTAGTGTCGGTTCTTAGTGTAGGTCCCACGGATGGCGCCACTTGTTGATACAAAAGATGGACGCTCGATTTGGAGCTCCGGCTCGCACTAATTGAGAATTGCCGCCGAGACCCGCGCACTAAGAGACAAGAAACACCGTTAGCTTATCAGTGGATTGTCTCCCACGATTATCCTCCCGCGAGAGTAAGTAATCGATTTAGGGTTTAAGGAGTTTAGGTTATGAGATCGCACTTAAACGAGGGATATGATTCCCTTATATATGCACGGAATCCTTGTTGGTTCCGTGTTCCCCAACCTTCGGCGTATCCCGCCAAAGTCGGTTGGGAATGATTATCTTCATATTTTAGAAGATATCATGTATCAAATCCATAAATAGATTTGGGCTTGGGCCTTCGTGAGCCCAAACCGTTATTGAAAGTGGCCCAGGTCGTACCGGGCTTGTTAGTATTGGGTTATGGTCGGGTTGTTGACCCGATACCAGACTATACGTCATCAAAAATCATGTGACGAAATGAATTATTGGTACATAAACAATTAATTCCACCACAGTGTGTGATTAACATATATAATTGATTAAACTAACCTAGTAAGACAAGAATGAGGCAAGTGTTGAATTGGGGTTAGATCAATAAGCTGTGATTTTCAAGTGGGATAGGATTTAACAAGGAATAAGGATTTATGATTTAGTTGGAATAATAATAAGTGAAGTTGGCACTTGTTTCGTAAATAACGAATCAGACCCAAAATTAGAACAGATAGTCGATTGATTTTAAACGTACCTTTCGTTGAATACTATTCGTGATAGCATAGTAGCATTGGGTAGAAGTGGTGATTCACATATGGAGATCAGAGGTTGCTTGGTTTGCTTCAGTTGTGGAGAATAAGTGAAATGGAAAAGAAGTGAGTTGGGGTTTTTTATAGTTTTAATAAAATGGTGTAGTTTTGGTGAGTTCTACACCCAAGGTTGGGTACACTACAGCCACACACTCACTTTCCCCTTGACCAAAACTATGTTCAACGCATTTGGTCACTTTAAATCCATATCGATACTTTTATAATTTTTGTTACAATTAAAACGGTTTTTTTAAGCCAAAAATATATGACTATATTATTATTTTTTTATTGTGATCATCGAAACTAAAAGCTTGTAATTGTCCTTTAGCCTTAGAAGCCTTAGAAGTAATGTAGTTTAGTTTCTTTTTTGTTTTTTCGTAAAGACCGGTACTAATTTTACTTTTTAACAAAGATAAATAATGCTTCCTTCTTGGCATCGGTGTGAATGCAAATAAAGAAACACAAAGTAACCAAAACCACCAAGCTAATCTAGATTAAAAAACTAAAATGGAAATGTATAAAACGTTTATTTATTTGTGAAAGTATCTGGTCAATCACATGGTTAATATGAAAGCAGAAAAGAAAACTAAATGACCTTACTTTGGCAAGCATATAAGGTAACATGCAGGAAATGTACAAATACAATAAAACAGGGAGCTACAATTATTGGTTCTGATGAATTCACATTCAAAGGCTTCAACAAAGGTATGTCACCAGATGAATTTTCGCTCATTTTTTCCTGTTCAACAGCATCACTTTACTGTGCAAGTAAGTTCCCATCTTTTGCCGTCAAATGATATTTTTCTCGTATTATCAAGCTTGCAACATCATTTACAGAAGTTGGTTGGAAATAGTTGCCGCTTTATCCAGTTATTCCCCTCTAATTGTAAAATAACTAAGGTAATGACTATCATATGCCTATAATAATAATTCATTGATCTACATTTGCAACACACATCCTCTTCATTCATTCCTAATTTAGCAAACCACACCAGTTTTGTGACAATATATAGCAACTCAACACTAAAATGTATTTCAATAAAAAGACACAACCAAGTCTAAACCACCTAGCTGCAAATGAGTTTCACTTACTGCTAAAGCCCCTTCACCTTCACGCCATGTAAAAGGAGCAGCTTTCACTCCTACCATTAGATGAAAAGTCATGTATATGTGTGTATGATATGTGCTCACATTATCACGTCGCGAAAGTTTCATCACCACACCTGGACACGTTTAAGATTTAATTCCAAACTTGTAATTAAAAAAAAAGTAGTTATGAATCGTGATTATTATATATTCATTAAGACCATAAAAGAAAATGTTGCATATAAAAATGATGAAGCCACAAATTTAACAAAAGTATAGATCGCATATTAGACGGAAAACTTAGCTAGAACTAAAACAAATGGCCCGTTTCATTTTTGTAAAGTCAAAATGAACATTTTTTTTAAGTGTAGCAAAATAAGAATATGAGGATATATATGATATTGCAAGTTATTGGAATTATTGCAATAAATATCATTATGATCATTTGTCAATTTCGTAACCACTTTCACACACCACACCAATCCAAACACCCCTATGAAAGACCCCAAAATTTTGAAACTGAATCCAAAAAACCTTACGAAAGACCCTAAGTTAAATCTGACTCTAAACACCCCTATGACAAAACAAAATTATATCTAAATCCACTACTACACAAATAGGTTTTCCCAAAGAAAATCAATGGAAATTCATGAAAGCGCTTTTTCCACGGATTTCACACTAATTGTTCACAGAAACCCCGTGAATAATATTTTCCCACGATTTTCCCACCGCGCTGACTATTTTTCCCACAAATATCTTTGTGTGTAATCTGTAGGTTTATTACCCACAGATTTCCCACAGATGCTGTTGTGTGTAATATGTAGGTTTATTACCCACTAATTTCCCACAGATTTTTCCAACAGGTTTTCCACAATTTTTCAAAAAAGATTTCCCACGGATTTGTTTCTCCCACGAATCTTCCCACAGATTTCTTGTGAAATGTTTTGTGTGAAGCATAATCAAATTCTTATATAATTCAATGAATTTTTATTATTTTATATAATAATTTGTTTTTCTTACGGTTTGCTGTTTTTTTTTCTTTTTTTTTAGCAAATATATTGAAATCACGAATCAGAAACCATTGGAATATTTAGAATCTAATAAATACCAAATTAACATAGAACAAAACACATAAATCGTTTAATACATATTACATCTAGGTAAAAAAACACAAATAATTACAATTGTTTTATTGCATTATACATCTAATCTTCCATCTTTTTCTACAACCATTTATTTGTCATTAATTCCAAAAACTCATTCCGGCAGTTGCTTCCAAGAGATTGTACATTTGCTTCCCCGGGACTGAAGTGACCCAAATTAACAAATATTACAAGATCTACAATAAAAAAAGAAAAAGAATAAGCACACAATAACACTTGAAAAAACGTTGAATAAACTAAAATAACCAAAGCTAATAAGATATACCGTGGCTGGTTCCGGCGAGTGGGCTATTGCAATCGATCTTAAAAAACCAAAATACTTCAAAACAAAACTAAACTTGAAAACTTACCTGATTCGTGACTCGTATCAAAGAAAAAAAAAATATGTTCGGAATCTGTAAAAAACAAGAAACGAGACGTTAAAACCAAAACCAAACAAACCCCAAACTTACCTGGTTCATGTGATGAAAGAAATTTGTTTTAGTTGTGTTTGTGATTCGAGATTCAGTAGCAAAGAAAAGGGTCAGTCCATGGTTAGATAATTTGATATAGAATTAAAGGATTTAACTTTGGATTTATTAATCTTTGAGGCTGCTAGTAGAGAAAGAAAGGGAAGTGCATTGTTTTAGTATGGCTGCGTGTAGATGATGGAGGAGAAATAGGTTTAGGGTTATTAAGAAATAATTAGTTGGTTATATCTTGGGCTATTTATCCGATTTGATAAGAGTAATGGGCTTAGCGGATTTTTGGTGTCATTAGGGTCCGTTGTTTGGGTGTAATAACCGAATAAACCGAATTGAATCGAAAACACCGAACCAAACTTATAATCAAACTGAACTTGTCAAAACCGAACCAAACTGAACTAAAAATTCGGTTTTCGATTATTTTGGCTATAAACTGAAAATAGAATATATATAAATATCTATATATATTTTTATATATTCATATATAAGAAAACTCATTAAAATTTTATTCTAATATAAAAAATATTTTTTATGCTTGACATTTTTTTTTACCAAAAATCTATATAATTAAATTTAAAAAAATATAAATGGTATAATTCGGGTTATTCGGGTCAACCCAAAAATCAAACCGAATTCAAATTCGGTTTCGGTTCGGCTCGGTTGAATTCTAATTCGGTTCGGTTTTACCCCAAAAAAATTTAACCAAACTAACCGAACCGAATAACCAAATAACCCGATAACCGAATCGATGAACACCCCTAGTATCTATATGGTAAATTTTTTTATATAACTTTGGTTAAAGGTTGGTATTTGAGCTTATAATTCTTACGAGGTTAATTACAAGGCTAGATTTAGTATTTTAACGACAAAGTGACTATGAGTCTTTTTTTGTACGGTATTATTGATGTGGTCACTATAGCTAGCCGATGGTATTGATATGGATTCGGTAAAGAGTTAGGCAAAATAAGCGGTATTGTAGAGAAGTATAGATCAACATCTACTCATGGGTATGGATTGGTTATATTTGTATATTGCTTCGAGTTGATATGGCATGTACACATTTATGATACTCACATAAATAGTTACATTAATAAATAAACACATAAAATATGAAACTACAAACATATATGAAGACACGCTAGGTAATGGGGAATGTGGAATTATCCAGAAACAAAAAAACGATATTGTTTGTGGGAAATCCGTGGGTATTTACACACATAATTCCCACGGATTCATGAGATTGGTAGGTAATCCGTGGGAAATTACCGACGACTTTCCCACAAACATAATCATTTTCTTTTACTTTTTCTAATATAGTTACACGTTCATGCATCCCACGTTCGTATACCTACATACAAAATATGTATAGATACAATGGAGGTCATAAACAGCCATACCAGACGTTTAAGTGTAGATATCCACACATATACAACAGTTTGTTCTACAAAAAAGGTTATACCTAAAGTTACACATATACTTATGATACTCACATAAATAGTTACATTAATAAACCAACACATAAAATATGAAACTACAAACCACATATGAAGATATACTAGGTAATGGGAGAATGTGTAAATATAAAGAAACATAAAAATGATATTGTTTGTGGAAAATATGTGGGTATTTACACACATATTTTCCACGGATTCATCAGATTGGTAGGTAATCTGTGGAAAATTACTGACGACTTTCCCACAGACATAATCGTTTTCTTTTAATTTCCCTAATATAGTAACACGTTCATGCATACACACATCCGTACACCTACATACAAAACATATTTAGATACACTGAAGGTCATAAACATACATACAAAACATATGCGTGTAGATATCCACACATATACAATGGTTTGTTCCACACATAAACTTGTAATACTAACATAATAGTTACATTAATAAACAAACACATATATTAATAAAACTACAAACACATATGAAGACATACTAAGTAATGTGGGAATGTGTAAGTATACAGAAACACAAAAACAATATTTATTGTGAAAAATCCGTGGGAAAGTACCGACATATTTCCCTCGACTAACACAAAAACAACATTTTGTGCAAAATATGTGTCTAGTGACTCACAGATTTCCCACAGACCAGTTAAATAATAATTTTATCAAATTGAGAACGTGTGAAATCCGTGAGTAATGTATCTAAAATTTGCCACATAATTTTAGTCGTGGGTAATATGTGTGAAATGTGCCACTAGTTTCCCACAGACGTCTAATCAACACGAATAGTGTGAATATTGTTGCAAATCTGTGGGAAATTTGTGACGGATTTCACACGAAAACTTGGTCAACAATTCAATGTGTAAATAGTGGGAAATCCGTGGGAAATTTATGACATATTTCCCACCGAAATTTGGTCAACAATTTGGTGTGTAATTTGTCGGTATTCCGTGTGAAATTTCACACAGTTTTGTTTCTGTGGGAAAAAATCCGTGGGTAAAAGCAGTTTGTGTAGTAGTGATCCCAACACCCCTATGACAAGACAAAAATTTAATCTAAATCAAACACCCATGTGACAGGTTCAAATTAAAAAGGGCAAATGACAAAAAAATACATCGAACTTGACATTTTTTATGATTGTGTGTAGCTAACTATTTTTTTTCTTATTGTGTGTACTGAACTTTCAAAATTCGATTATTATGTGTATTTTGTGACCATTTTACCCTTAGTTTTTTCAAATTTCGAAGGGTAAAATGGTCATTTTACATGGCAGAATAGTCACAAAATACACATAATGATCGAAATTTGAAAGTTCAATACATACAATAAGAAAAAAATAATTGGCTACACAAAATCACATAAAATGTCAAGTTCGATGCATTTTTTTTTTTCATTTGCCCAATTAAAAAACTGAATCCAAATTCCCTTTTATCATGGTCGTAGAATCCAAAACTGACTCCAAGCATAACAATTACTCTCATATAATCTTCGTATTATTCATTATCAAGTCTTGAAAGTTTCATTGTAGCCCAAGATTTCAGTTAAGTTATGAATTCTTTGTATGGAAAGATATATTAAATTTTCAACGGCTAACCTTGTGAGTCTCCAAACTGAAGCATTTCATTAGAAAATCGTCTTTTCATCTATTGGGAACATCTTTTTCTTGTTGTTGTTGTAGTGGTGGCTACCCCCGGTGTGCAACAGTTAGTACATAATAAATGTCAAAGCTAGAACAAGTACAAATTAACCAATGCAACTCAAAGTTCCATAAAATTAAGAAGCCCAAGGTTGAAGTTTCATTCAATCTTACAAATTAGTAGCTAGTAAATTTTAATGATCAAAGACCAAAGATAGTTTGTCGCTATAATCGCTAGAAGCTATGCTTAACACATCATGTAAAGGTTACAATTCTACACCTCTGTAACCATATATCCATATTTTAACATAAACTTTTAATTGGCATCATGTCAAAAGCACTCTGTCTATAAATTTTATCTTGAAATCTTTATCTTAGGTCTATCAAATCAAGTTTCATGCAAGTAATAATATTCAGTTTTACTATATCCAACTGTAGGGTTAATGTCATATAACAACAACGTAACTTCTCAAAGGATCCGATTTATGCGACATGTTTTATTTGTTAATGTTCTCCTTGAAAGATTTGTTTGGAAAAGCGGTATTTACTAAAAGCTTAACCCGCCAAAATTAGGGAAGCAACATACTTGTAAATGCTGAATTAAATGTCCATTTACTTTACATTTATGGTGTACTTTTCCTTCGATACGCAAAGACTCACACCTCCCTCCCCCCATTATGCACCTTTTACTACACAAATATCTTGATCGATACTTGAACGTACAACCTTTTGGTTAATGGAACCTAGATTTACCAATGATCTCTTGGTAACATTCTTTAGTAATCTAATCAAACAGTTATATATAGATGTTTAATAATGAAAAGAAAGATGCAAAACATAACAATTTTAACCTTAATTAAACTAAACTTATATAAAAACATAATCAAGTTCAAATTAATAAACTATAAACTTATAATAACAATTAACCTTAAACTCTTCCTCTTCATGTCTGGTGCGTGGCTACATCTACCATAAGCTGCAGCAACGGGTTGTTGTACAGTGGTGGTTTAGTTGTCATATCTTATTAGGTGTTATTAGATTGAATAAGATTGAAGAAAAGGTTGATCAATCAAGGATTGAATTGAAGAAAAGGATTGACTAAGGTTATTAGGTTAATGCGTGTGTTTTTCCGATTGTAATTTGTGAGGATGGATTACCGGTAGGGGTGTAAACGAGCCGAGTCGAGTCGAGTACTGCCAAGCTCGAACTCGACTCGATTAGTAAAACTCCAGCTCGAAAATCGACTCGAGCTCGAAACTCGACTCGAGCTCGTTCGAGCTTTGGATTTCAAGCTCGAGCTCGGCTCGTAATCTCAAACTTGAGCTCGAAACTCGACTCGAGCTCGATTATTGTCACTTTTAAAGCTCGAACTCGATGAAAAATGGGCATATCAAGCTCGACTCGACTCGATTTTACTTAACTATATGTATATAAAAGGTAAAAGTGTAATATCATTGAAGCTCGATAAGGGCTCGCTAGCCTCACGAGCTAAGCATATTCGAGCTCGAACTCGGCTCGAAAGTGTACTCGAGTAGCTCGAGCTCGACTCGTTTATATCGAGTCGATTTCGAGTAGTTTACGAGTCGATCTCGAATAGCTCGCGAGCTGTCTCGTCTCGTTTACACCCCTAATTATTGGGTTTGTTTGTAATGGGTCATCCGGTTTGGAAAAAACATTTACACTTTCGGCCTGAAAATATCTAAAATTAACCCTGAAACCCATGTGTATTTTTGCCTCATTTTAATGTTTAAGCATAAAAAACGATTTTTTAACAATTATTTGCCAAATATGAAAACATTTAAGTTTCTTTTATAATTAAAAACCTTTTCAAAAGGCGAATCGCGTAAAAGTCTTCATCTTATGTCCAATTTCAATTAAAGGTACTATTCTTTTTTTCTCAATTTAAGGTACCGACTTTTTTTGGGCGATTTAGGTTTTTTCTAACTTCCGTTAACTATTTCGTTAGTAAATTACATGTTTGGTCCTTGTGTTTGTATAGGCATTTCAAGTTTGGTCTATTTTCGTCCGCTTGCACACGCTTGCACGCTTTCCTCCGCTTTATACATTCTCGCCC
Source organism: Chrysanthemum lavandulifolium (assembly GCA_022545495.1). Lineage (NCBI taxonomy): Eukaryota > Viridiplantae > Streptophyta > Magnoliopsida > Asterales > Asteraceae > Chrysanthemum > Chrysanthemum lavandulifolium. The sequence continues at coordinate 16,191,925 of CM040238.1, read as the reverse complement.
GTTTTACGTTTTCGCCGTTTTTTGCACATTTTCGTCCGTTTTACGTTTTCGTCCGTTTTGCGCGCTCGTCTGCTTTTGCACGTTTACATACTGTTTTTACACGCCGTCCATTTTACACTTTTAAATACATTTTACGTTTTCATCCGCTTTTGCGCTTCTTCCGTTTTACGTTTCGTCCGTTTTGCACGCCGGTCCGTTTTGCGTTTTAAATCGGTTTTACGTTTTCGTCCGCTTATACACTTTTTTCCGGTTTTTATCGTTTCGTCGCTTTTGCATCGCTCGCTTTTGCACATTTGCGATCGCTTTTGCACTTTTCGGTTCGTTTTGCGTTTTCGTCCGTTTTACGCCGCCCATTTTACATGTGAAAACGGACGAAAACGTGAAAACGAACCGAACGCGGCAAAACGGCCGCAAACCCGCAAAAGGACGAACCGTAAAAACGATGTAAACGCAAAAGAGACGAAACGCAAAAAAGTATGTAAACGTGCAAAACAGATTTAAACGTAAAACAGATTTAAAACGTAAAACGGACGAAAACGCAAAACGGACGAAAACGGACCAAACGCAAAACGGACGAAAACGTAAAACGGAAGAAACGTGCAAAACGAATGAAAAGTGTAAAATGATTTAAAACTTGTAAAACGGACGAAAACGTAAAACAGACGAAACGCAAAACGGACGAAAACGTGCAAAACGGACGAAAACGTAAAACGGCGCGAAACGATAAACGGAGGAAAACGATGCAAGCGTGTGCAAACGGACGAAAATAGACCAAACATGAAATGCCTATACAAACCCAAGGACCAAACATGTAATTTACTAACGAAATAGTTAACTAAGTTAGAAAAACCTAAATCGCCAAAAAAAAGTCGGTACCTTAAATTGAGAAAAAAAGAATAGACCTTTAATTGAAATTTGACATAAGATGAAGACTTTTTACGCGATTTGCCTTTCAAAAATTCATATTTAAAAATTATTACTAAAAAAGGAATGAATTGATTTTTTTTTAAATGAAAAATTCCCACTAAGGGTTTTGTTTTACTATATAAAAAAGATTGATTTGAGCTAGAAAATTAAAAAGTCAAATAGAAATGTCTAAATGCATCTATCATTGCCTCAAGACCGGTCATTGTGTTACTTTCTTTGTTGTAAAATAATTTTTCAATGGACAATTTAAGATAAGTAATGTAGTTTTACAAGTTTTATTCAAGATAAGTGGTGTAATTTTACATTTGAAATTTCTACAGATTTATTTATTTATTTATTTTTTCTATGATATGTCATTTGTTGATCAACCAAAAAGGAGGCAAAAGGTCATGGTGTGTTCGGGGTCATAAAGATCCTGAGATGTTTGGGTTGTCGCACTATTTTTATTTTATTTTATTTGTTGATCAACTCTTGCTTCTTGCATGATGCGAAATATGAATTATGGAATTCATAAGGTTGGTTTTAGAGTTTAGAAACTAGTTTGGTTATGAAATAAACATTGATTGATATGTCATGATCATAGTTATTTATTTTAGGCGATAATAATCTAGCTTAGGAGTGTTTATCGGTTTGATTATCGGGTTATTTGGTTTATTTGATTCGGATAGTTTGGTTAAAAATTTTTAGGGTACAATCGAAAACCGAATCAAACCGAATTCAAATTTGATTCCACCGAATAACCGAAAATCAAACCCTCATAACCGAAAACCGAAAACCGAACCGAATAACTCGAATTGCATAATTCTAATTTTTTTTAATTCAATTATATATAGTTTTAGCACAAAAATTTTTCAAGCTTAAATAATGTTATATTTATACTAAGAAAGAGTTTTATGATTTTTTTTCATATAAATACATAGAAAAAATATATATTTATATAAATTCGGTTTTCGGTTCGGTTTTCATTGCCAAAATCATATTCAAACCGATAACCGAATATTTAGTTTGGTTCGGTTTGGTTTTAACCAGTTCGGTTCGGTTACTAATTCAGTGCAATTTTTTACGGTTTGGTTTCGGTTTTCGGTTACTGTGGATATTACCCGATCCGTGAACACCCCTAATCTAGCTAATAAAATTTATTTTATTGACCCGGCCTATTTTGATTTGAATCCATTTGACCCAATCCGTTTGATCCTTTAACTTGAATAAGTCTAATTCGGTTGTTTTGTCACGTATGCCGACATCCAATGACGGAACCCCGATGAAATCTTGATGCGTATTTGCTAATTTTTTATAAAAAATGCTAAATTTTTTTAAATGCATTCCGTCTAAAGGCGTTGTGTTTCTTGTACTTGCTTAATTGATATGTTAATAAGTGAAAAATAGACTTAATTTCTATTAAACTCAATCATTTTAATTGAATTTGCACTTTTTGTTCATTGTTTTCTTATGCGACAGTTTAAGAAAATTTGTACAATCGGCCACTTCTAAACCTGATTCCATCACCGCGGACATCACTATTCATTTTGGCCCGTTTCTTAATCAAAGTTATTTAGCAGCTTAATGTGACAACCCGATATTCGTTGTTTTGCAGGTCACGTAAAAAAAAGCCGCAACTAACATACAAAGGCAAACTCCTAATATCCTATTATTAATCAATACGTGTTTAACCAAAACTAAAAGAACACTTAACTAATGCCAAAGAAAGGTGTAAAAGTGGATAGCCAACCTACTTTAAAAAAATAAAGACATATTTATTTGCTTCATTTAGTTTAAACTAAGACTGTCAAAATCAAGATCTTACTATGGATCGCTTCTTTTTTTGCAATATCAAAACCGTAAAATCAGATCGAGATCGGAAGTTCCTACTTAAATGTTTAAACGTCTTGTACGCAACATAGTTTTTCAAAATACTTTCAAAATTTGGAACGATGTACGTAATAAGACCGGGAACTAGTGGTTACCAGGTTACAAAATTTGAAAATTGACAGAAATGGTCTCTTTGGCTTGCATTGACTTTCACCGGTCATCCCTTGAATTTATTTTCGGTTAAAAAAGTTTCAGTAATGGTCCTTATGGTCATTGAATTTCAGATTTAGTCCGTTTTTCTTACGTGTTGTCCGTATTTCTTACGTTTTTATCGGTTTTCATCCGTTTTTGTCCGTTTTTCATACATTTTCTCATCTTTTTGACCATTTTTATACGTTTTTCTTACGTTTTGTCTATTTTCCTTCGTTTTTGCCCGTTTTTGTCCATTTCTTTTTACATTTTTGTCTATTTTTCTTACATTATGTCTGTTTTCTTACGTTTTTGTTCGTTTCAACATATTGAAAATTTAAAAAAAAAATAAAAAAAGAAAACATTTTAAAAAATTTTGAAAAAAAATGTCCAAAAAAAAATGAATTTTTTTCGCAAATTTAAATAAAAAATTCCAAAAAAATTACAAAATAAAATTGGAAAAAAAAATTTCCAAAAAATTAATTTGAAAAAAATTTCAAAAAAAATCGCAAATACTTTTTTTTTCCAAAAAAAAAAGAAATTGGAATTTGTTTTCTAAATTGTTTTTTTCGAAATTCTTTGAATATTTATTTTTTTTAAATTAAAAAAAATTGAATAAAAAGTATTTCGACATATTGAAAATTTTGAAAAAAAAATTTCAAAATTTTTTTTAAAGATTTTTTTAAAAAAAATTTGAAAAATATTTTTTTATATAATTTTTTTTAAAATTTTTTATTCAAATTTGAAAATTTTGAAAAAAAGTATTTGCAACATTCTTTTTTGGAATTTTTTTTTTCGAAAATATTTTTTTTCCAATTTTTTTTTCAAAAATTTTTTGGAATTTTTTTTTTCAAATTTGCGAAAAAATTCCAATTTTTTTTTTGGAAATTTTTTTTTCAATTTTTTTTTCTTTTTGGAAAAATTTTTCAATATGTTGAAGTAGTACAAAAACGAACAAAAACGTAAGAAAAACGGACAAAAACGGATGAAAATCGATAAAAACTTAAAAAAAATGGACAAAACCTAAGATAAACGGATGAAAAGAGACAAAAACGGATGAAAATGGACAAAAACCGATAAAAACGTAAGAAAAATGGACAAAACGCAAGAAAAACCAAAAAAATACAGATGAAAACGGGCAAAAACGAAGGAAAATAGACAAAACGTAATAAAAACGGACAAAAATCTAATAAAAATGTAAGAAAAAGGACAAAAACGGATGAAACCGATAAAAACGGACAAAACGTAAGAAAAACGGACAAAAACAGATGAAAACGGACAAAAACGAACTACATCTGAAAGTCAATGACCATAAGGACCATTACTGAAACTTTTTTTAACCGAAAATAAAGTCAAGGGATGACCGGTGAAAGTCAACGCAAGGCACAGGGACCATTTCTGTCAATTTTCAAACTTTGTAACCTGATAACCTACTAGTTCCCGGTCATATTACGTACACTTCCAAATTTGAAAGTATTTTGCGTGTAATGGTAATTTCAAAGTTCATTGCGTACATCGTCTGCTTTTATTTTCAACTTCAACACTCATTTTCAGACTCTTGTCCCTCTGCTCTTCCTCATCCTCATGTTTTTCAGCTTTCTCAAGTTTTCCTTTTGAGACGTTGTCCAATCCATCAACCTTGTCATCCACATAAACAGCTGCGAATCAAACAACTTGAAAAATTCATTGTCTTCACTGCAATACTCATTAGCAATATCTATAGCATGTGAATGATATGAAAAAAAGTTAGCAAGCTTTTATTAGCGCAAGTTACTAATTATATCAGAAACGAAATAAGAACAAAACACATCATTAAATTACCTTTTATCCATCAAGTGTGTTAACTTTGTCTTACTGTTCTGATTTGTGTGTAAAAACCTGCATACCAAAGTGTTTAACAATTATTAGTAGAACATTAGAATTAAAGGTACACTGACATTAATACAATTATAAATTACCTTTTCATCGATATCTTTGTTCATTTTGTCTTTGTCACTCGTTATAACCTGCAGAATAAAGTATTTCGAAACAAAATTCGCCTATTAGCATACCACATGGTAATTGTTTCATAACAAAGTAACTTGGTCAACAATTGCAAAAGGTAAAAAACTAACTTGAATAATAGTCTCAAGTTTGAAAGTGCGGGCTTCCAAAGCCTTAACCCGTTCCTCAAGAGAAACAACTTCTACCTCTTTACCTTTGCTCTCCACTGAATAACCCTCTCGAATGCTTTTCTGCCTAACCGTTTTTGCAGCCACTTTCTGAAAATATTTATCCCGGGGTCCCCCTTTTGCAACAGGCGGCGCTCTCGGAGTATACCACTTAAAAAATTCATTGCTTCGTATATACCATTCAGCTTCAGCCTCAAATCTTGTTGGGGTAATAATCACGTTTGGTTTCGAGTCCTAGGTAAAATATAAAAGTTATGTGGTATCTCAAATTGTGTATATGTCAAGTTGACCAATCAATTAAAAACTATATATATTTACCTTGTCAAAAAGCTGGTCGAAATAATCAGTCTTTATAAATGATGTGTGTTTTTACCATGCAAGTGCTCTTGGGATCACCCCTGGAGCCTTGTTCCACCAATGTTTACTTTTATCAGAACTCTCTATGATCCATATCTATAAAAAGTTAAGAAAACAAATATAAGTTACAAGGACCAGAAACATATGAAGATACATAAACTGTAAGTATGTGATGGAATTAATATATGGTAAATGATAAAATTCAGTCATGAAATATGATCAAAGGCCCATTCTGTTAATTTCATCATATTATTTTCAACATTTTCTTACTGCCAAAATGGTTTTTGAAAAGTTTTAATAATTTTGAACCCCTACATGAGCCTACATAATACCCAAACTACTCCTTCCATTACAGGAAAAAAACAGTAAAGTAGTTGTGATTGTGAAACCACTTATTACATACTTTATTGGTGTAGATGTAGGGTTTTCTATTCCTATTTAAGCACTTGTAACCTTAATAACTACTAATGACCTATTCTTTGACGGTAATCCGGTAGATGATTTGAAGAGACATTTCTAATTGAATCATAAAGCTACCTCCAAACATGTTCCCCCATGGAAACGCATTCCATTCATCAAGTTCCTCGACCATCCTCAGAAAAATATCATCAATGATAGACCCCAAGTCTTTACCCATGAATATAACCTCAAGTGTTAGCAAGAGGCAAACCTGTATCGCATCCTCATCAGACAGCTTTGTAAACACCTCTTCATCTTCAATAACCGATAATAGATCAATTAATTTCACATGTTGCCCAACCTTGTGTGGAAAAACACGGTCACGGAAAGGGATATCACCACTACGCCATTTCCTAAAACTGACCAGACCAAATCTAAAACCAGTAATCAGGCAGAATTCATTTCGACTAAAATGAAGACTATGTCCATTCAAATAGTATACAAGTGGAAGATCATAGTTATCATTCTTTTTGGTGGAATTGTTTCTGAAGCATGTAATGAACAAGCCCTTCCTCATTATCGACTTAGGTCAGATCGAGCCATGGTCTAAAACATGTGGCATTAAAAATGGTACGGCGTGGCTGGTCTAATCGATCCTTCATAAGTAAGAAGTAACGCAATTTGCTTTTCACGATAACTCTAACATCATACGCCTACAAGAAATAACAGATTGAAAACATTAAAACAAACAAGACATACGACATCTAAAAAGCAGTAAGGAACAAAAAGCAGTAACAATGAAGCATTGGCTTTTAAAAAGCACTCATCTAATAAGCGCTTAATAATAAGCAGTAAATGCTAAATTTGCATACCAGACAGGCATACGACATCTAAACTACAAGTATCTACAAGTAAAAGAATCTCCGCATCCACATTCAAACTCTTACAAACACATAAAATAGATCAAGTGTGAATAATCATGTCTCAAAAAATACATGAAATTAGGAAAATGTCAATAAAATACAACAACTACGAATACATGAATCCAAAATTAAACTCTACAAGGTAAACTTTTCATGATTCCTTCACCAATATAGCTCGAACACACAATCGTTTTTACAGTTTGGAAGAAGATTACAAATCAGCTCAAGTGGAGTTTGATTCAATAACATTGATAAAGTAGAAGCATCACGTGAGAAACCTCTTTCATCCATTTCATGTAAAAGCATCTCCACATAATCATAGTATTAACACAGTGTCTAAAATTCTATTACATAAAACTCAGATAAGGCATCTAAAGGAGATGTGTACCAAGTGTACCAAGTCGCAGCATATTCAAGATTAATAATGTTGTACTTTGAAGGAGATGCGTACCAATAGACTAACCTCGTTATGTTCACTGAGCCTTATCAATGTATTAAGCATAGTACTAATGTAGACTTAAACTTGTTAATAATCTCCTTATTACCTAACATGTTACAATAAAACCTAAGCATTGTACTAACACCTAATTGGGTTTTAAAAAACACTCATCAAATAAGCACTTAATAATAAGCAGTAAGCAAAGTCTTTTAAAAAGCACTTAATAAGCACTTAAAAAGCAGTAAGGAACAAACAAATATTTGAAGCCCTGATAAGCACTTACCATTTTGTACTAACACCTAAGAGTATCAACCATTATTTTTTACTTAGTGGCTAACAATGAAGCAATCCCATTCGAACAAAAATAATCAGTTACAACAAAAGGATTGCAAAAAAACCCTAAAAAGCAGTAAGGAACAAAAAAATATTTAAAGCCCTAATAAGCACTTAAAACAAACTTACCATTTTGATTTTTTGCGTCAGTGTTGTGGTTCAATGGTTATTGCGTCTATGATCTGGATCAAAGGTTCCGATTGTGTTATGGATCGTACATTTTAAAGTGCAGAAATTTGTGTGTGTTTCAATATATCAGTGTGTGTTGTGTGTGTTTTTTTAGTCTTAGTGTTTTGAGGAAAATGTAAACCAAAAAGAAAAGAAAAAAAGAAAAACAATCAAATCAAAAGATCTTTTCCAATTTCCAAAGTAAAAAGTAAGCCCCCAGTTAAGCATCGTCAGTCGAGCATCGTCGATTGAGCATTGACTTTTAATAAACAAACAAAATAGTGAATAATGAAGTAGATTCTATAAAGATTTGATGGGACACTTAGTGGGCCAACGATGTACCAGGAAAAAAGTACTATAGAATGACACGTGTTATAATATGAATGGAGTCGAGCAGTTGATCAGTTGAGAATGGCAAAAATAGGAAAAAGAGGTTAAAAGTGACTAGATAATGAATCAAGGTTGGATTTTTGGCCCTTTTTGGTAATTTTCTTTAAATAAAAAAACCTTTACATTAGAATAGTATCCTAATATTCACCATTTTTTTTTTTTAACTTTTTAGTGTACTCGATCGTTATGTTTGCCACGCTATTGCATGCTAAATGGTTTGATAAATATGTCTCGATCTTTAGCTATCTTTCTAATATTTAAGTACACGACCATAGTTGAAATATGGAAAAGGTTGGGTCACTCACTCCAAACTTTATTAAATTACTCCAAGTTCGCTTTTTTCTACTTTTATATATACGAGTAGATAATTTTTCTTTTAGTTCTCTTGTTTTTGTGTTTACAACACTAGGTTACGTCCCGTCCGATAAACGATATTCCTAACATGCATGTAGTTTCTAATATGCCATCATATGGGTTGTCCCATGTCGACCGACTCCTTCCCACCTAAACCCTAATTCGTCATCTAACCCTAGTTCAAATCCCCTACACCTCTTAAACCATGTTTTTCTTCGCCTGAAGAGAACTTGTTGACATAGTGAAGTGAACACTCGAGTTTGATACTCGTAGAGTGGAGTAAGGCGAAGAAGAGCATCGTTACCGAACCACTATAAGTGCTCGTGTTATGGTATGATCTTTTAACTCTTTACTATTGTCTTGCACTCTATATTTCGCAGTTATTATTGTTTGTTATCTAGTGTTCATATTGTGATTGCTTGATTTCACGTAAACTCAGATCTATAAGTTTTTGAAATTATAATTTTGAAACGCTAAAAATGGTAAAACTATTCAACCCCTTCTAGTTTTTCACAAGTTGATATTTGTATAGAGAAATGATTAGAGAAACAAACAAACTACGAGACTATATGTTTGATATTCAACCCCTTCTAGTTTTTCAAAATTAACAAGTCGATTTTTCTCTCTGGCGACCAAAAGGAAAACCGAAACCCTTACTTCTGCAAACAACGATCTCCTCTGCTCTTTTCTCTTAATCCTTTACTCTAATCTGTTATTCTTATGCAATTACTTATGTGATTTGCTTAATTATTTCAGATTTTTGTGATCGCTTAGGAGTTAGGGTTCTTCGTTTGTTAGGGTTTCGTTTTTTGTTTTCTTTTCTGGTCTTTATTCGTTCACTGGATAGTATATACATGATTAATTGATTGTGTGTATCATCATAACATGGAGCCCGGTTAGTCTTTTGTGGGATTATCGCTAAACCCTAACATCCCGTTAGGGTTTTCTCTTATTTTATTTTGGTCGCTTTATGGTGCCGCTGGGTTTGTCATATTTACGTGGGTTTGTGTGATTGTGTGTGGGTTTCGTGTCATGGAGAAAGGGTTTTCAACAAGGAATGTCCGTCAAGAAAGTCGCTACCAACTTGGCCGATCAAGTTGGGTCTCTTAAGGAACCTATGCCGTTCTTGGTTTGGTTGACAAGAATTTGGGTGTGGAGCGATTACGCGATCTCATCGGTACTATTGGTGGTATGGATTCGATTGTTTTGTCGCGTCCGACAAAGGTACACCTTTGTTGGTACTTGATGGACAAGTGGAGCCGGTTTCACTTGATTCAAGCCCTAGTCATGATATACCGCTCGATTCGCCCCTAATGTTTCAAAACAAATTTAATGTGGAGCGGTTGATTGCTAATGCGCATCGAAATTTGATGCAAAGAATGAATAAAATTGACAATGATATTGCCGAGATGGCTTCATCTTCCGATGTGAACAACTCGAGTGGTATTAATGGTACTAAAGTTTATTCTGCAAATACTCCTCCGTCGAGTTTTGATGTGGCTATGCAATCCCAAATGTATGGTACTAATCATAGTGTTACTTCGATCTTAATGCTTGATGGATGGTAAGAATGCTTCTACTCGGTCTTAATGTGGTGATAGTATACACAATGAAGTGAGGTCGTTTGCTAATGTGTTAAACTCGAACGTGTATCTAGGAAAGTTAACTTCCGCTCATTGGTGAATGAGAATCGAATTGATAATCATGATACGCTTCTTCCTAAGGCCGCTATGGAGGGTGTGTTTAACCGCTATGATAATACTCTTGTTGGCTTCTTTGTCGGCAAGAATATTGCATTTCAGTTGGTCAAGAATTATGTCACCAATACATGGGGTAAGTTTGGTTTAAAGAAACTTATGAAGAATGATGATGGTGTATTTCTCTTTAAATTTGATTCTAAAGAGGGTGTTGAGAATGTTCTTCAACGAGGACCTTGGATAATTCGTAATTCTCCTATCATTCTCACTAAATGGACTCCTGACGTGCTATTGTCCAAAAGTGAGGTTACCAAAGTGCCTGTGGATTAAATTGCATAATGTACCGTTACTTGCATATTCGGAAGATGGGTTGAGCCTTATTGCTACTCAGGTGGGTAAGCCGATCATGTTAGATGCATTCACTAGCTCCATGTGCGTTGACTCATGGGGTCGTATTAGTTTTGCTCGTGCTCTTGTTGAGTTATCATCGGGTCGATCTTAAACATGTGGTAACTATGGCTATCCCTAAGAAGGATGATAGTGGTTTTACGACGGCTAGTATCAAGGTTGAATATGAATGGAAACCTCCACATTGCATGGAATGTAAAGTGTTTGGGCATGATAATGCTTGTTGTCCTAAGTCTCTAAGGAGCATCATGCCGATGCTCACACCTCGACCTTGGATGTGAATGATGATGGTTTTAAGGTGGTGCGAAATCGGAAAGCCAAACCCCAAAAGGTCCGAGTTGTCTAGTGGTATTAATATGGGTAAGGGTCCTAAATTTGCTCCTAGGAAGGTGTTTATATCCCAAAGAAGAAGACGGGACGTTGTTACCATTAATGCTACTGTACTCTTGTTACTACTTCTAACTCTTTTGGGACACTTGAGGTGCATGAGGACACGGGCATTCAAAGTCCTGTGGTTGATTCTAATACTGAGGAGGCGATGATTGGGGATTCTACTGGTTGTTCTAAGGAAGCAGATGTGGATAAGGGTCGTACAATGGAGGTTAATGAGGATGTGTTAAATAAGATTGGTTCTACATCACATGTACCGCTTGTGAGTGATTCAGTGGGAACAATGGATGTTGGTTCTACTCCCATAGTTGAGAAAATTGGTAAGCTTGAAAACTACTTATTGCCGGAAAGCTACTCTTGTGGATGATGATGGTCAACATATTCCGCCTACCTCTTCTACTAAGAGAGCTAACCCTTTTCCGAAGTGGGAGAGATTGAGGTGTCGATTCAAGATGAGGTTGTTGCTAACCCATTTGATGAGTCTGCTAATATTTTTGGTGGTGGCCAAGGGTATGAAGATGAGTATGATGAATATGACTTGATGACTATGCGAAATGTGTTCGTGATCTTCCGGAATTTGATGCCTTTAATGCCATGTATGGCACAACGTTTCAAGGTCCTAGGAAATAATTTCGTTGTGTCATATGTTATCATTTGAGTAGTGTTTTGTTTCTTGTTTAGATAATTGGAAGTATCTTGTTATGTAAGCTCTATGCCTATGTAACGGGCTGATATATGGGATCTCACTCATATACATTGTACTTAAACATTTATTTGGTTAATATATTTACCAGGGTGCAGGATTACTCCCCTTTACCCAAAAAAGAAAGCATACAATTAAACACACATACAAACACATGGAAACTATGATCTTAATCAACAAAAGAAATGATTTTTAGAGCTCGTTCAAAGTAAGGGACTTTTTCTACTTCCACCATAAAATGTGCATCAACTCCATTGCCTTGTGCATCGTCCATCAAACATGCTCCCAGTTGGAGAGCGAGACTCATGGGGGCTGCCCAAGTTGGTTTTCCGAAACCAAAGTCAGCTTCGTAAAAGGGGAACTTACACCAACTAGTTACCGTGAGCATATGAGTTGATTCCTGAATATTAACGTCCTTTAGTGTGACAGAATTTAAAATCGTCGTTTGGCCATCTTCACTATCATGGAAAACATTTGAGAAGCTATTTATTGTTTTCTTGACATTGTTAGTTAAGAGATCTACCAATTCTTCACTTTTTTCAGCATTTCCAGCTTCCGTGACACAAAAGGCAAAAATATTACCACACGAAATTTTGGGTATTAAGGATGCCATTTTTCCCCTTAGGCTTACTGGCTGCAGGAGCATGTAGTTTTTCGAAATATTGTTGGTTGCGCGATCAACATCGATGAAAGCCTTCCAAAGAATGGATAATACCAACTGTACCTTTGAATAATACTTGGTGCAAATATTTTCCTTGGTCTTGGCCTTTGCTTTCAATTTTGATATTGCACTCTCATTAAATGAAAGCATCATTCTGGTATACTTGCTTGACATATCTTCCGTTAAAAGTTGTAACGGAAGGGTAAAAAGACATCGACCAGGAAATAAAGAGGACGAGTTGAAACCGGGCCCCGTGGATTCAATCTCATTTTCTTTTCGGTTCATAGCAGCCCATTCAGTTAGGAACGTAGATAGAGTAGAGGCATCAACAATCTTGTGTGAAGCACTTATACCAAGTGCTACACCTCCACACTCAAACATGGTCACTTGAACCGTAAGTAACGGTTTATGGAATTGATCAATGGCAAATTTATTGGATGGAATGAAATCATCCACAAACTTAACATCCACTCTAGAAGCAAGAATATCTTGCAGTTTGACTTTAACCTTTGCATGTATAAACCCCACACCTTGATCGTTGCAATCAATCGTTAGAGTTTTATTGACAAATCTACCTGCAAGAGGGTAGAATCGTGTTAAAGTTTTCTGAAGTGATTTTTCTAGGCTTGTAACAAACTCTGCGTCGTGATTGCTATTTGCGGAGAAATATAGAACAACACCTATATTTATGAAGGGCATAAGCTCATCGACGAGGCCTATTTTGTAGTGACGGAGTGTCGGGGGAGTTGGAACGAAGGGTTTTACAAGTTTGCGAGAATGTTTTTCGATGTCCATCATCATTACTGTTTTTAAGATCAATATGAACTAGGAAAAAAATTGATAGTGATCCTTTTAACCAAACCGAGGTTACTACTTATATGTTGTAATGGAAGAGATTATATTAGCTTTATTATCATCAATTATACAAATCTTACAAAAGTTTTACATATTTAAAACCATGAGTGCATTATATATTAACATAAAAAGTTTAGTTCACATGGCATGATTTGTATACACTAAAATAATGCACGTATCCTTACTATAAAATAAAAAGTAAAAACGTTTACATTAGAATAATCTACTAAGTATTCACTATTCTTTTGACTTTTTAATGTACTCAAATACTCAATCATCATGTGTGCTTCGTGATTGCATGCTAAACTGTTTGATAAACACGTCTCTTACTATAATTCTAATATGTGACCATACATGAAATTTGAAAAGGTTTGTCATTACACTCCAAATAAACTTTACTGTATTAAATTACACCATGTTTACTTTTTTACCTATTTTTATATACGAGTAGTTATTTTTTCTTTTAGTTCTCTTGCTTTTTTGTTTAAAAATTAACTTATCTCTCACAACACGAGAACATGTTATTTGACTACAAGCATTACTTAAAGCTCATGTAAAGAAACAAGCATCCCTCACTCTTACACAATGGATATGGATTGGGTATTGAAGGACGAGGCTATGCCATGGATTGTAATGGTAAATTTTTTTGCCGCTTAGATTTTCCAGAAACTGTGGTGGTTAAATGCTAATCTAGTTTTCGGAGAGCTCATATAAAAAAAGAGTGAGAAATTGCGTAAAATCAGATTATAATTACAATAAATAAACGACATAATGGAGTAGAAGCAGAAGACAGACACTAATCAATGTAATTTAAATGAAAACAGTAAAGAGAACTGCACGAGGCTCGTGTTGAACACGATTCACTTAAAGGTATGCGAGGTTTGAACTGCGTTCAGATTCGTGTCCAGTAGGTCGCGTGGGCACGTGAGTTCGTGTTTTCAACCCATTTTGGCGAAATCTCACCCTCTTGCACGTAGGTGTTGGAGTAAAACCAAAATCATTTTGAAGGTTCATATCAAGATTTCTATATAAACACACTCCACTTCCTTTTCTAGCGATGTGGGATGTGTTTATTTTCCCAAATTTTGTGTCTCACGCGTCCCACTTTGGTATACCGATATCTCATTCATATTAACTCCATTTTGGACATACTTTAACTCGTCATGTTCTCCTCGTTGAGGAACGCATGAAAGCTACCAAGAAGTATAAATATATATAACATATACATATATTAAATAGTGTCCAAAAATTGCAAAAACTCATTTTCCAACAGAAATGATCACCCTTTACTGCTTGTGATTATTGATAACCCGTACAAGTTATCGGTGACAATTCTTCTCCTTTTCGACATGAACTCTCTAAAGAAAATTTGGAAAAACATTCTAACTAACACAATTTTCCGAAAATCCCATCAGAGAAATAAATCTATCGTTGGCAACAACTTGTAGTTGTACAAGTGATTTTCATCTTCGTCTTTATGTCCAGCGCGTATCCATTAAGTAAGATTGAAAGTGATTATGTTTTTTTCTTTTACGCAGAAAAAACGAATTTGTTACTACTTTAACGGAAGAGATTGATTAGATTAGATGCATTATTATCATGATCAAAAAATTGACATGAATGCGACTACTAGTAACATCTCAATCATACAAATCTTACAAAGTTACATATTTAAAACAGTGTGTGCATTATAGTAGCATAGAAGTTTAGTTCACATGGCATGATTTATATACATTGTATGCTTACTATAAAATAAATAAATAAAAAAACCTTTACATTAGAATAGTATCCTAATATTCACCATTTTTTTGACTTTTTAGTGTACTCGATCGTTATGTTTGCCTCGCGATTGCATGCTAAATGGTTAGATAAATTAAACATGTCTCGATCTTTACCCATCTTTCTAATATTTAAGTACGCGACCACAGTTGAAATTTGAAAAAGGTTGGGTCGTCATTCACACTCCAAAGTCCAAACTTTATTATATTATTGCATGTTCACTATTTTCTATTGTTATATACAAGTAGTTAATTTTTCTTTTAGGTCTCTTGTTTTTGTGTTTACTTTACACTAGGCTACGTCCCGTCCGATAAACGATAATCCTAACATGTGGTTTCTAACATGGCATCATATGGATTATCCTCATTATCTTGTATATATTGTTGGCTTCGATATTAAAATGTTTGATTTGTAATCTGTACTACAATGGTACCAGACTATTTTGTGATTAGGCCCATTGTTAATATTAGTTATAGGCCTAAGCCCATGTATTATATGTTATATATTATGGGATTTTTTTTTTTTTTTTTTTTTTTTTTTCATTAGTAAGAATACCAATTAACATCGTATCACAGCCAATACGATCTTCTCTAAAATTATATCATTATTTTTTTCTTTTATTCGGTTCCTCTTCTCCCCAAGTTGACCGACTCCTTTACACCTAAAAATTCTTCATCTAAACCTAGTCCGAATCCCCTACGTACACCTCCTAAACCATGACAAACGACACTCATCCCCCTCCTACTCCCATCACACACCGATACGATCTTCTCTAAAATTATATGTTGTTATTTTCTTTTTATCATTAATAAGAATACCAATTAACATCCTATCACAGCCAATACGATCTTCTCTAAAATTATATGTTGTTAACTCTATTACTAATCAAATTACCATCAGCCTTGATATGGACAAACCAAACTATGCTGCGTGGTGTTACTTGTCTAAAAATCATTGTGAAAATTTTGATGTGTTAACACACATCACCAATGCTTCTTCTAGTGCTGCTTGTTCAACTCCACCAACTCTGGAATATCAACGTAGATTCCATAGTTATATCTTGGATCTTTTTAACCCTATTCAAAACCCTTCAAGGTAGGCTTGTCATTAATAATCCCAACACCGCTAAGGATCACTACAACAGCAACCATCTTTAGAGACAGAAAGCTTGGTCGCCAAAAGTGGCTTTTTTTGTCGCTAATGAGTTTGGCGACAGAGGGTGGTCGCCCAAAAGGTTGTCGCGTATAGTCAGTCGCAAAAAGTTTTTGCGTCAACATCTTTCTATTTGCGACAAACAGTGGGACCCACATATTTTCATCAAACCTCTCTTGACCGGAGTGGGCCCTTGCATTTGGTGACCACTTGAGGTTGTCACTAAAGAGATTTTCGTAATTTACTATTTTTTATTATTATTTATTTATTAGATAAATATTAATAATTAAAATATATTTTTAAAAAGGCAGGAATCCTTTGGCGACGACACCATTTGTCACTAAAAGTAGAATTTTAAATTGGGTCAATTTTGATGGGTCATAGTATTCGTTCATTCTTTCAAAAGCATTCATTCTATGATACAAAATACATTCATTCATTCATTCTTTCAAAAGCAACCAAACGCTTGTCATAGTATTCGTTTATAACTACATTTTCGCTAATATACTAATACGATAATGCAAATAACAAAAGACTATCAATACAAATACTAACAATCTATCCCAAAGTCATTACTAGTCGTCACCAGCATCATCATACTCATTAGTCATTACCATCACCACCAACATCATAATACTCGGTGGTACCATCACCACCACCATCATCTTTATGAACGCGTACCTTCAAAAAAAATTCAATTCGTAACGTTTTCATTGAACATTACACTAAAATGACAGGCAAGCGGGCAACAAGCTGCGCCGCTAGCCCTTTTTGAATAGCAAAACTTAGTCTTTTAAAAACTACATACATATAAAACATTAGAAAACAAAGAGACATTAAGCTAAAGGGGAAACCCTACTATATACATATAAAAAGCACAACAAATGCTAATTTGGATTAAAAAAATCAAATAGTATGGAATAGCTGTGAAAACTAGGTACCTGCTTGAGCTATTCTTCCATTGCACTGAAAATGAATACATTGCCAACATATGATTCCCTGATAATAGAAAATAGCGCGATTTAGGATGACAATCCTACTTAACTTTATCTTATAATAAGAAGAACTCAATGGAAAAAAAAGGTTAGATGTTAATCATGAGAATGGTATTATCATGCTTATGTACAATTTGGTACTACAAATTTGAAAAAAAAAACTGTACAGAAAGATCCATAACGTTAATAGTATTCGAATATAACTGATTGCTTTAACCAAATTATGGAGATGATAATTCTAATTGGACACTGAGATTGGTTGTAATCCTCTACAACACCATTAGCATATAGACAACACAATTCAAGCAACAAATACTAAGAGCACTCGCAACCTTAACACCCCCCCCCCAACACCACGTTAAACGGGCGTTAGCCCACGTTAACCGGCGTTAACCATACGGGTGCCGGCGTTAGCTCAATAACAGGCGCCTATATATATATATATATATATATATATATATATATATATATATATATATATATATATATATATATATATATATATATATATATATATATGTGTGTGTGTGAGATAAAGATCAAATAAAAAGACAAATATTCAGTAAAAGATTAAAAAAAATTTCAAAAATGTTTTGAAAATTCTAAAAATTCCACAAGATCGGGTATGATGGTGCATGAAAAAGTTGTGAAAACTTTTCTAAAAGTGGATATTTTTCCGAAAAAATAATGAAAAATACGTTTCTCATTAAATCATTTTTTGTGCGTCAAAATTGGTTTTGCACCCAACTTCTTTTTACTTTTTTCATCAAAATAACATTCACATCTAATTAAAACAAGTTAGAAAATTTTGTGCATCAAAATTTTTACAAGATCAAAATTGTTTTTGTGCATTAAAAAACGTATCATAACTCAAAATTATAAAAATGTTTTCACAAAGTTTTATTCACCAACATACCCGATCTTGTGGAATGTTTTGGAATTTTGAAGAATTTAAAAAAAAATATATATATTTTTATTCTTTTTACGGATATTTGTCTTTTTATTTTAACTTTACCCTATATATATATATATATATATACCCCCCCTCCCCTAACAGCTACTAGCCGTTGGGGTTTAAAATTTTTTTTTCATTTTACACCCCCCCCCCGAACCTACGGCTAGTTTTAAAAAAAAAATAAATCAAAAACATTTTTTTACCACTGTAAATACCTAACTAAAACAACATTTTTTTTCACACTTCCACTACTCAATCCTCTCAATCTTATGCTTCCAATTACTAAATGTCGGGAGGCAACAACGATGATACATTCATGAATCTTCTCGGTGGTGGGTGGAATACCTCAAACCCGGGTTCATCTTCAAACCCGAACGCGGGTTCATCTTCAAACCCCAACGTCTCTTTTCCCAACCTACTAGGCTTGTCGAGCCAAGAAATATACCTACAACATCAACAATATCTGTATTGGCAACAAAGTCAACAAAGCACATTAAACACCAACTTTCAAAATCTACAATTCACACTCACAACATTCACATACTGAAACACATGATATTCCTGAAACACCCACGTCTCCTCCAAAAAAATCCAAAGGTCGTATTAAACGAAAGTCCAAAAAATCCAAAGACCCCGAACCAATCGATGATGATGATGACGAAGACTGCGTTGTTGGGCGTTGGAAACCATCAGAGGAAGAATTACTTGCCAAGTGTTATGTAGCTGTTACGGAGGATCCGATAGTCGGGCGTGCGCAACCCAAATATACGTTTTAGATACGGGGTCAGAAATGAGTTCAATAGACTCAATTTTCAACGACACAACAAGGATATGATAACAAGCAAGTGGAAAACGTTGAACCGTGATTGCACAAAGTTCAACGGTTTTTTCAAACGTGCGCAAAAGGAACATAGAAGTGGGGAAAGTGAGATGGATGTCATGAAAAAGGCGAAGCAAATGTATCGTGACGAGCACAAATCAACGCCGTTTGCTCTCGATGATGCTTGGGAGGTTTTGCGTAAGCATAAGAAATGGGAAACGCTGGATCCGGTTGATTTAACCGGCGATGTCCCAAGCCAAACAAACGAGGCTTTGTTTGGTCATGATGAACAACCACGCCCCTGTTAGACAATAAGTCTTAGGCTATTTGTATTTAGGCCCTTATGTATTAGGCCCATGTATTATCTTATATATACTCTATATGTACCGAATATTATTATTCAATATACATATTATATTCATTATAGCGACTTACATGGTATCAAGAGTTCTTCACCGATCCTAACGCAAACACCTTCCGCCCCGATCACAGTTTGGTTTGGCTAAGTTTAGCATGTTTTTTATTCGACAGTTTGCTTGTTTATTAAGTTTCTTCGGCTAAGTTTAGTCGACTGTTTGCTTCTTTGGTTTATTTGAGTAAGTTTAGTCGCAAGTTCGATTGTTTATTGGCTATTATTGGCTAAGATTGTTTGACTGGTTTAGCTATTGTTTGACTGGTTTATTGGCTAATTTGTTTATTCATTTGGCAATTTGTTTAGTCGGCAATTTGTTTATTGGCTATTATTCAGTCGATTGTTTATTGGCTATTATTGGCAATTTGTTTATTTAGTCGACCTTTTGGTTTAGTTTCTCATTCTTTATTATTTACTACTCCAATCATGACACACGACACACCACCTCCCACACCGGCTCTTACGCTATCGGACAAACTCATGGCAATGAATCATTTAACCACGTTTGTTCTTGAAAAACTTGACGTTGATGCGATGAATTACTCATCGTGGATGTATTATTTTTCCCATCTTTGTCATGGCTATGGGATTTTGGATCATCTTGTTGATCCGGTTGCTTCTTCATCTACTACGCCTCCTACGGATCTACCACATAAGGATGCGGAATGGACCAAGATTGACTTCATCATTCGGTCTTGGATATTCTTCACACTTGCTCCATCACTAAGGACACGTTTGGTTGATCTTAATCCTAAAACTACAAAGGCCGCATGGACACACCTTGCGGCTATTTTTCAAGACAACAAGCGCCCGCGTGCTATGGCTTTGAAAGCTGAACTTCGCAACTTGAAGCTTGGAGCTATAACTATTGATGGGTATTTTCAAAAGATTGAATATATTGTTTCGGTTCTTAATGGTCTTTGTTCCCCTCTTAGCAATAATGATGTTGTTACTTTCGCGCTTGAGGGTTTACCTTCCACATATGAGACCATCTCTACCGTTATCGTTAGTCGGGAACCATTTCCCGATCTCTAGACGGTTAGATCATTGTTGACTACTCATGAGATGCGCCTAAAGTCTAGGGTTCCCGACCCTCTTGTCGATGCTACCTCCGCTTCTCCGATGGTTTTAGTGGCAAAAACCAACCCTACGCCTCGGCGTGGAACTTCTTTGGAAAACGTTAACAACCCGTGTTGGAGTTTTGCTAAAGGTTCTTGTCGGTTTGGTGAAGCTTGTAAGTATCTTCACAATGGTGTTCATGGCAAGTCTACTTTGCTCCCTCGTACTTCGGGCTCGGTTTCTGCTGTGTCAACTGTCACACGATCGGATATGGATATGTTGCAAACCTTGTTGGCTAAATTTGGGTTGAATGCTACTAATTGTTTCACTAACACTTCTCCTGTTGCGTACTCAGTATCTCAGCCTAGTGCATTACCATTTGGCTCGGCCCACTTGTCTTCACAGCCCACGCATGTAGGCCCAATGTCTTTTTTGCCTGGTACAGTTGGAGGGTCCACGAGTAGCTTGCCTGGGTTCTTTTCACAAGGGGTTCAACCGCAACAAGGGTTCTTTCCACAAGGGTTTTAGCCGCAGCAGGAAAGCAGCCTGGACTCTCCATCTTTGCCAGTTCACCTCATGACGGGGTTTCGACCGGCCAGTGGGTCGTTTCGAGGGTTCGGTTAGGCGATTCATGCGGGGTTCAATGACCGCAGGTGCTCCTTTTTATCCGACTCAATTGATGGCGTCCGGTTCTCCAGGTTCGGGTCAAGCTATCGTTTTGCCACATGCATTTAATACCAATACTCTTCAGGATCCGGCCTCCGGAAATTGGAACATGGATAAAGGTGCGTCATCTCATCTTAATGATTCTGTACATTGTCTTAGTGATATTCTTAATATGTGCATTTACCCGTCTGTTGTAGTTGGTGACGGGCGTTTTATTCCCGTTACTAACTCTAGGCATAGTGTTGTGTCTACCCCTTTTCGTCCACTTCGTTTAAATAATGTTTTAATCACTCCCAATATTGTCAAAAACTTAATTTCCGTTCGTCAGTTTGTTCGTGATAATTCTTGTACAGTTGAGTTTGACCCTTTTGGTTTTTCTGTGAAGGACTTTCTAACTCGATGTGTAACACCCCGCCTACTCAGACCACAATATTGTCCTCTTTGCCCGCAGGCTCACGGCTTTGTTTTTGTGGCCTCATTTGAAGACTTCCCGGCAGGTCACCCAAGCCAAGATTACTCTCACACGAGCACGCTTAACGCGCCAGCCTAAAACTCCACCCGCAGAGAACCACAAAAGGCGTTGTGTCATTGTAAAGCGAATGTTATCTTATGAGCCCAAGATCTCTCCGTGCCACGGCCGATGTGGGATTTGCTAGGATGTTACAATCACCCCTTGTGGACTCATCGTCCTCGATGAGGTTTACCCCACCATCCCGAACGGCTCGAGTGGCTCTAATACCACTTGTAATACCCCGCCTACTTTACTCGGACAATATTGTCCGCTTTGCCGCAGTGCTCGCGGCTTTGTTTTGTGGCCTCATTTGAAGAGTTCGGCGGTCACCCAAGCTAGTACTACTCTCACACGAGCACGCTTAACCGCCAGCCCTAAAAACTCCACCCGATGAACCACAAAACGCGTTGTGTCATTGTAAAGCGAATGTTATCTTATGAGCCCAAGATCTCTCGTGCCACACCGATGTGGGATTTGCCTAGGGTGTTACACGATGGGTGCTCCTCCGCTGTGATAGCACGGGTGATCTATATCCTGTTACGAAGCCCTCCACTATACCTCAAGCTTTTCTTACCAGTCAGTATACGTGGCATCAACGACTTGGACATCCAGGAAGTGAAGTGTTACGTCATCTTGTGTCTAGTGATTCTATTTCTTGTAATAAAGAGAAGCTTCCCGTTCTTTGGCATGCTTGTCAGCTTGGCAAACATGTGAAGCTTCCATTTGTTAGTTCGTTTAGTTCTGTTACTTCCTGTTTTGATATTGTTCACTCGGATTTGTGGACCTCCCCAATTCCAAGTCTTTCTGGTTTCAAGTATTATGTTTTATTTTTGGATCATTATTCTCAGTATGTTTGGGTTTATCCGTTAATCAATAAATCTGATGTTTTGTCTAAATTTCAGTTGTTTCGTAGTTATGTTCGTACTCAGTTTAAGTGTGAAATTAAATCGTTTCAGTGTGATCATGGTGGTGAGTTTGATAATCATGCTTTTCATACCTTATTTTCAACTAATGGCATTCAATTTTGATTTTCTTGTCCTCGCACCTCTCAACAAAATGGTAAATCTGAACGTATGATACGTACAATTAATAACCTTATTCGTACCTTATTAATTCAAGCACATTTACCACCTAATTATTGGACTGAGGCTCTTAATATGGATGTTTACTTATTGAATATATTACCTTCTCGTGCCACTAATAATGAGACGCCTTTTACCCGTCTTTTTGGTGCCAAACCGAATTATAGTGTCCTTCGTGTTTTTGGATGCCTTTGTTACCCCCATATTGATACTAATCATAAATTAGGACCACGTGCCACCCCGTCAATATTTTTGGGGCATGCTGCTAACCATTTTGGCTACTGTTGTCTTGACCTTAACACCAATAA
Source organism: Chrysanthemum lavandulifolium (assembly GCA_022545495.1). Classification (NCBI taxonomy): domain Eukaryota; kingdom Viridiplantae; phylum Streptophyta; class Magnoliopsida; order Asterales; family Asteraceae; genus Chrysanthemum; species Chrysanthemum lavandulifolium. The sequence goes on along the minus strand of CM040238.1, from coordinate 16,169,013 downwards.
AATTATCATTTCCCGGCATGTTACTTTTGATGAAACCGTTTTTCCATTTCAAACACATAAATCCTTGCCTCCTCCCTCCTATGATTTTTTGGAAGATTCTTCCGATCTAATTTCCACCATTATCCGTACCACCCATTGGTCCAAATTCAGACCCGATACCCACTACACCAACTGAACCACCTACATCACCGACACCAGTTACACCGTCATCACCACCTACACCATCTACACATCATACCCCGCCTATACAATCACCACCTACTCCACCACCTACTATTGTTCCTACACCTTCAATCCCTAACCCACCTACCGTATCTACTCATCCCATGGTCACTCGTTCTAGTGTCGGGACTACTCGTCCTAATCCTAAGTATGCTGGTCATGTGTCTACTATTTCTCCTTTACCTCGGTCGTATAAGGATGCTCTTAATGATCCCAATTGGCGCAATGCTATGTATGATTAGTATAATGCACTTATTAAAAATAAAACTTGGACTAATGTACCTCGGCCTGAGGGTGTCAATGTTGTTCGTTGTACGTGGTTGTTTCATCATAAGTATTTGGCTGATGGCACCCTTAGTCGGTATAAGGCACGCCTTGTTGCCAATGGTAGCACACAGGTTGAGGGAGTTGATATTGATGAGACATTTAGTCCGGTTGTTAAGCCGGTCACCATTCGGACTGTTCTTAGTTTAGCTATTTCTCGACATTGGCATGTTCATCAGCTTGATGTCAAGAATGCGTTTTGCATAGTGATTTGGTGAAACTGCTTATATGCATCAACCACCGGTTTCGGGACCCGAGCATCCGGATTATGTTTGTTTATTACAATGATCTCTTTATGGTCTTAGCGGGCGCCTCGGGCATGGTTTAAGCGGTTTCTTTGCTTATATTACTCTTGTTGGGTTTAGTTCTAGTCGGTGTGACTCTTCCTTGTTCATTCTGAGCGGTCCGACATCTGCATTCTTGTTGCTTTATGTGGTTGATATTGTTCTTCTTGCTTCATCGATCGTTTGTTACATCGATTATATCTTCTTTACATCGAGTTCTCTATGGTGATTTAGGTGCTCTTAATTATTTTTGGGTATTTCGGTTGTCGTGACTCATACGGGATGTTTTGTCACAGCGTAAGTATGCTATGGAGGTTATAGGCGTGCACATATGATTGGTCAGTAACCTTCTCGGACTCGCTGATCCGAGTCCAAGTTGAGTCTTGGTGGTACTCGGTTGATGATCCCACGTTATCTAGGAGTCTTGCGTGTTCTCTTGATATCTCACATTTACTAGACCTGACATTACGTATGTTGTGCAGCAGATTTGTCTTTTTATGCATGATCCACGGGAGCCGCACTTCTCTGCTCTTAAGAGGATTTTGCGGTATGTTCAGGGGACTTTGGAATATGGTTTACAATTGTTTTCATCTACTACTGACTCCTTGATTGCATATTCGGATGCTGATTGGGCTGGTTGCCCAACTACTCGTCGGTCTACATCAGGTTATTTTGTTTTTCTTGGTAACAACTTACTATCCTGGTCCTCTAAGCCTCAGCCAACGATTTCTCGTTCCAATGCTGAGGCTGAGTATCGTGGTGTTGCCACTGCTGTAGCTGAGACATGTTGGCTTCGGAATTTACTACGTGAGCTTCATACACCTTTATCCTCCGCTACTATTGTTTATTGTGATAATGTGAGTGTCGTGTACTTGTCCTCTAATCCTATTCAGCATCAGCGGACAAAGCACATTGAGATTGATATTCATTTTGTTCGTGATTTGATTGCTACTGGTCAAGTTCGAGTTCTACATGTTCCTTCTCGGTTTCAGTATGCTGATATTTTTACCAAAGGGTTGTCGTCTATCTTGTTTGCTGAGTTTCGTGACAGCTTGAGTTTCCGGTCTCCTCCCGCTCAAACTGCGGGGGAGTGTTAGACGATAAGTCTTAGGCTATTTGTATTTAGGCCCCGTATGTATTAGGCCCATGTATTATCTTATATATACTGAATATGTACCGAATATTATTATTCAATATACAGATTATATTCATTATAGCGACTTACAACCCCATGGGAAAAAAACGTGCTTCCACGAAAGCAAGATCCGAGAGCACGACAAGTACTGGGGGAGCGAGCACCGGAGGAACGAGCTCGTCAAGTCAATTCATCGAAACTATGACAAACGAGTATCGTATCAAACGTGAAACCGCCCAAGCGGTGTATTGGGCCCAGCAAGTCAAAGATGAAACAATAACAAGGTTGGAAGAGATGAAGTTTTTGATGATTGACACTGATGGCAAAGATCCAAATGTCGTGGCTTGGATCAATGACGAAAAAGACTGAATTATCAAAAAATATAACTTGCAACCTCGTCAGTAGATTGTATTCTCGTCATTTCCTTTATGTTGTAACGTTTAATTTCTAGTGTCTTTTTTTATTTCGTTGTAACTTTTTTTTTAAATTTCGTATTGTAATATGTTTTCAAATTAATGATATGTTTTTTAATAAATGAAGTGTTTGTTTTAGTTTAGGGGTTGAATTTGAAAATATGTGAGTTAAGGTTTAACCTTGGGATGATTTGATAGTGGGTGTTTTTTGGGTGAGTTAAGGTGAAATGTTAAAGCTGATGTGGCACTGACGTGACAGGAAGGTAAATCTTAACTCAAGTTATTATTGCAAATGCTCTAAGGGCAGGTTATCCCTTCCCTGTATTCTTTGGTCACAAATAGTACACTTGTTGCAATAGAGAAAAGCAATGTTTTAAAAACCGGGTTTTTAATCCGGTTCGACCGGTTCGACCGCGGTTTCCATTTTTATTATTTTATTTTTTCGACCGGTCAACGGTTTGATCACCGGTCAACGGTTTGACCGCCGGGTCTAACCGGTCAACCCGTTTCATAAAAATTTTGAAAAAAACCCGTAGGGTTTCATGACCCGGTCACTTAAAACCGCGGGTCTAACAGTTGACCGGTTTTAGAAACCCGGTTTTGACCCGTTTTAGTGGCCGGGTACTTGTCCGACCGGTTGAACCGGCCGGGTCGACCCGGGTTTGACCAAACAAAAAATTGTTGACTAACCTGAAATTGATCAAAGGACGGATATAATTTTGACCAAACAAATAGTAATTAAAAGGTTCCTTAATTGCTTCATGATATGGTGAAAATTCAAATGGCTCCAGCAAATTAACTAATATATTTAGAGAATAGACAAATGATAGAAAGGAATCAGATATTAGCATGCATCATCAAAGGCAAACCTTCACATCCGAGAACGTGCGATCAAATGCTACACGCATGTTTGCCAATACAATATCTTCTGCATGAGGATCTCCACTTGATAAAACCTGGAAAAGAAAAGAATGTTGAAGAGTACAGAGTCGTTGTGAAAAACCATCATTAGCTAAACTAGACCAACTATCGAAGTATCATACGCATCTGAATTAGTTTTCTTATTGAGTGAAAGTTTTAAGCCTCTACTCACCAACTCACCTAAAAGCTTAAATCTTTGACTTAAAGTGACAAACCGACAATCCTGACCAATAACTGGCACTAACATAAGAAAGGTGATATTTCAGAAACCAAGTACTAGCTTATACACAAATTAGTGAAACACGCCCAATAGTGACACTACTACAAAAAAAGCTTTTTAAACCGGTTGTTAGAGCTATTTAGGGTGTGTTTACTTTTTAAGATGTTTAGAAAGATAGTGGGTCCCTCATCTGTTATAACCTCTGAATGAGGAGAGCTTTTTTTTTTCCACTCTATCCTTACAGATGAAATAAAAAAAATGGTGGGCCCAAAATAAGAAAAGAAATAATATTATATTCATGCTATAGTGATTCATATGAAACAACAGAAAAGTAAATAGGCCCTTAGACCGGTTACCAAACCGGTTTAAAAGGGGGGAGGTCTAAAAGATAAAAGTTACATAGACCGGTTGAACCACCGGTCTAAAAGATCATTATTTCGACCGGTTGCTATGCATAAAGACCGGTTGATGCACCGGTTCAAAAGAGTATTATATAGACCGGTTGGTATCATTATAACCGGTCTATATGTGATTTTTTAAAAAAAATATACCAACCCCAAACAGCCCTTTATATGCAGATACAATGAGCAATCTCAGACAACTCTCTCTATAAGCATGTCTCTAACCGAAAATGCTTATAAAAAGGGTTGTTTCGATTGCTTATTGAAACTATGTATAAAAGGTGGTGTGGGATTGCTTATTGAATCCTATATTTACGCTCGACAATGGGGAAAAAAAAATAGCGCTAAAGTAAATACCAAATGAACATGTTTTCGCCTGTCTTTGACACAAAACAACAAATCCAGCCAACCACAAAACATCATTAATGAGTAAAAAAGTCAAATTTGTGAACTCTAAATAAACATCAGCAGTGACTTGATACGAGTTATAGGAGCACGGAAGGATAAATAATAAGTGGCAAAAAAATGTGTAAGGATTGCTGCACAAGTACCTGAATCATTCAATAACAAGGAAACAGTTAAAAAAATGGGAACAAATACAATTAAACCAGTCACATATCCATCATGGAGTATACATAACCATTACCATTAACCTTGGACTTGGTTATATGTTACAATCAGTTGCGAAATAACCTTGGACTTGGTTTACATGATCACTACCATTAACTCTTTAAAAGAATGTTTCATTTAAGTCCTCATTTCTTTAACCACGCTCATAAGGAATATAGATATTACGTGAATCAAATGACAACACACATAAAAGCTAACCTAATGTTCAAAGTGTCAAAGTTTATGCGTAATTATACCTTAAGGTGAGGGATGAGGCGTTTATCTCTGGGTTCGCAATAGTCCATCACTCTATCAAATGACTTGCTTTGTTTTCAGTGACACTTTAATCTTTTCGGTTATAAGACTTTCGGTTTTCTGGAATTGTCGAAGGATAAATCTGTGAAAGAAATAGAAACACAGTTAAATACTTGAGCTACACCGTAACATCAGACCAGTATAAAACATATGTAAAAAGACGTACTTCTCCTATATCCTAAGAATGAATCTAACTGGTAGTTACAAAATGGCAGCTTAAGATTAGTTTATTGCACACTCAAAAAATAAGCCGCAAAAATAAAATAACCACCAAAGTTTATACAAGCAAACATCAGTCCAGCTAATAACTTAGATTTTGTTTTGCTTTCTTTATATGTCAAACATATACATCTTACCTGCATCGTAAGAAGCGTGATATTGGCCATTGTTAATCATTGCAAGCATTCAAAGAAGTAACGGTTGCGATGTATTTTCTTATTTGAACGGGTGGGTAGTTGACGGTAGCTAATGGATGGTTAGGGTTTAGATCTATAAAATTGGTGACTGTGTTTTTGGGGGAAGAGTGAAAATTTTGTAGACTAAAATGAAATTAAATCCCCCCAAAAGTTTTTAGACCGGTGTCTTCAATATCTATTTTTAGCATTTAGACCCGTGGATATGTAACTAACACGTCTAAAAGACTATTTTTTAGACCTGTTCATTTCGTTTACACCGGTCTAAATGTATTTTTCTTATTTGAACGGGTGGAAATCAAACTACCCGGCTTTAAAAGTTTTTAGGCGGGCTAAATTGTCATTTAGACCCGTATTTTCCATAAAGGGTCTTTATATGGAGGTCTAAAAGACAATTTTTGTAGTAGTGTGACGATATACTGTTATTCGTCTATAAAATGGCTTATTCCATCTTTAATGGTATAGGAGGGACATGTATAACCCATCTATAAATGGCCGGGTTAAACATTGCAACAAGAATTGAATTATTTCCTTACACTTCTATAATTTCACCATAGAGCTGGAATGAATGATCTAGAACTAATTAATCGCCTTTCAAACAAAACAAATACATATGACCAGAAAAGTTTAATGTAGATCCAACATTCTTTAAAGATACAATTAACTAATCATGGTCATTTTTTTTTTATCAAAACAAAAAAATAAACTTTCACCCTTTTTTTAAAAATTATATCGCGCAAACCGTTAATCGTTACGTAAAACGTAACTAAAAAAATCGAAAAAAAATTTGTTGAAAGTATATCGAAATGGCCGTCTACTGAAAGATAAAAAAATACTCGTCGTTACCGTTTGCAAGATATTTTATTTTAAAAAAAAAGAGTAAATTACACCGTTCGTCCTTGTGGTTTGCGTTGACCGCAGCCTTTCGTCCTTTGACCAAAAAAGTTGCACCGTTCGTCCTTAAGTGGCAAACGTTATGCGTCGTTCGTCCTTTGACCAAACGACGTTAAGTTTGACTGTTAAACTCCCCTCATGTGACTTGCACATGAGGGTAAAAATGTCATTTCATCTACTCGTCACAGAAACACAAACACATTAAACCACATATCCACTCAAATCAAACAAATCAAATCATAGATCCATATGATCCACTCAAAATATATCCACTCCCAAAACAAATGAAATCACAGATCCACTCAAATCAAATCGCATTCCATACTTCACTCTCCAATCCATACCAGCACCACCACCAACCACCTGAAATCAAATCACAGATTCACGAACTGAAATCAAACACCACCACCACCAACCACCTGAAATCAAACCACATATCCATACTTCACTCTTCACTTTCCAACCCCATATTCACAAATTGAAATCAAATCACAGATCTATATCAATATAATCGATCCACGAACTGAAACCAACAAGTGAACCCTTCAAGTTTTTCTATTTCGGCTTAAAGATCTTTATTTAAGGTCGGGTAGGTTTTGGTTTGTGTAAATTCATTTCGTGTTTTTCTTTAAAGATCAATGATGGGTTTTTGGGTAAGGTCTTTTAAAAGAACCTTTGTCTTGACATACCAAACCTGAGATCTCGTAATTGTTTTATATTTTCAAATCTTGTTTGCTTTTCTTTTATCTAGTTTGTTTCGAATCAGATGTTGGTTGAGGTTGTGTAGATGAGATATTGATTATGAGGTTTAAATGTTTGAAGTTTTGGTTTAAATGTTTCGGATCATATTTTATTTTTTCGGATCTTATCTTGAATGTTTGAATTTGTGGTTTTAATATAAAGGTTTCAAAAGAAACTGTGACAACTCGTAATTTCAGGACATTTCATATAGACTAGATTTAGTCTACACATCATTAGTAACATCATTTCATATCAATTTATGCATGGGTTTTGCATTTTACATTAAACGTTTATTTTTCTTATTAATAAACGCTATCCGCGTAAACATTATTTGAACATTTGATCCGACACTTCCAAAAATTATTCCGATATATTTTTGTACTCATAATAAGATTATAAAAATAATATTATTACTTTACCCGATGTTTTCAATTTATTTTGTATATAAATTGTTATGTATAAAATTTTACGACGGTTTTCGTAAATATTACACGATAATTTATTATTTCACTCAAATTTTTGTAAGAAATGTATTTTTATAATTTTTATGACTTCAATATATTTTATTTGGTCCCGTTAAAATTTATTTTTAACTAACGCTACCCTAAATGCTCAAATGTGTATACAAGTTACTACTTATCTTCAATTAACTTCACATTTACTCTCCATTAATACTCTTAATTACTACTAAATGTATTCACTTCCTTTTTCTTTTGTGTATGTCGACCAAATGGTGTGACACACACTCTTTTGCTATAAATATCTTCTAATATATATAGTATTATATTCTAACTTCTACACATACTATCTAATATCTTCAAAGTGTGAAAGAAAAAGTTTTCTCTTCTTTCTCTCTTCTCCAAATAACCGGCCACCTTGAAGATCAAAAAGGTGATCACCAAAATTTTTCAAGTCAAGTTATTATCAACCTAGTCACACTCTTGATTAAGGTTTTGAAATAAAAACCTAAGGTGTTTAGGATTAAACCTTTGTTCATTTAACCTCATCAAGTTACTTGTAAGCATTTCATGTTCATATTCATCTTTCATATTTATATTATGTTCATTTCATCATACTTGAGTAAAACATGCTATTTATATGGATGTTTATACCACTTAAATTGTTTATAAGCACTATTAATTTATATTTGTCATCCTATAATTAATCCTTGAAACATATCACTTTTGGTGATGTCTAGGAACCCATGACACCCTAAGAAGGTGTATGGTAGGATTAGAATAGCTTCGGAGTTGTTTTGAATTGGTTAGAATAGGTTTGGCGCTTGAAAAACTCATTTCGACAACTATATTTAAGGGTCTGTCCATATTTTTGAAATCTGGAATTTTGTGATGAGATAAAATTTTGGCCTAGATATTTAGAAAATATACTTTAAAACGAAAACGTGGCCGCTTGAACGGATTAAAACGGAGCTATAACGAAGAAGATATGAATTTTTCAAGTTAGACAACGAAAACTATAATCTTCAGAAAATTCAGCATGCTATATCAACTTTTTACGGGTCAAAAATGAATCTTAAGCGTTATAAATTGTGTCGACTTATCAAAAATATATTAGTATACTTTGATACGAATCTAAGGACATATAAAACGTAGAAAACGGACTTGTAACGATTAAATTATACACGTTTACACAAAGTTGCCGTAACTTTATTATATAAGAAAAACTATTATATTTCTATTAGACAACCTTACGGGAACAAAGTGACCATGTTGAGGGTCGTTTTAACATTGATGTAGTACTTTTTATAACGTGATGTCTTCTAGTAAAGTAAGTTCACCTAGCCTATTTTCCAAAACGTCCAACCGTTCGTCAAGCGGGTTGTAACGAATAATATCTGATCACTTAAACTTTGCGAAAACCATCCTTAAACAATATTTTGGATACAAGTACCTACTTTACCTATATTTTCTCTATGATCAAGACCTCTAGGATGAAAACTTAAATGCTAAAACTTTGAGATAATGATACAAGCTTCCCAAAACCGTTGAGTTCGTTTCCTAACGCCGACGTACACTATTCGACTAGCTTTTCAAGGCCGTTTAGTCACTTTCATGAAATTTTCAATGACATTATTTTACGACGAAAAGTTATAATTTCATAATAAATCACTAAACGACTATCGTAGGAGGTTGTTTCAACGAAAATACTTGTAAAGTATTTTATAAAATGACGACATGTCATAAACATATATTTCGACGATAAACGTTATCTTCAAAAATTCACAAGTGGTATAGATATCATACGAATTGCATGCATAACATTACATCATAACTTATTGTAGAACATATCATTCATAATAGGTCACAGTTAGAGGTTGCGCCTCATTTCAGTGTATCCACTTTTGTCATCATTATAATTGCATCAGGTGAGTTTCCATAGCCCCATTTTCAATTGTTTTATACTACTTTTTGGGGGAGATACATGCTCAACAACTTTTATGACATTCATGTCTATTTGCAAACTATGTGTTTATCTGAACTGAATGTTTAGTCATACGAAGTAACAGTTTTGCCATACTTAGAATTTCTATATTATAATCATGGAACTAAATGTCTTGGTATTATCATGGAACTAAATGTCTTGGGATTATCATTGAGCTAAATGTCTTGGTATTATCATTGAGCTAAATGTCTTGGGATTATCATTGAGCTAAATGTCTTGGGATTATCATTGAGCTAAATGTCTTGGGATTATCATTGAACTAAATGTCTTGGTATAATCATGAACTAATGATCTTGGAACGATTTGAAACAACACTCATAGGTGTTATATCAAGTAACTATTGATACATTGAGTCAGGTGTTATTGATTATGTGCTATAGTTCTACGTCGTATAATGTTCTAAATCAGTTGACTACTGATACATTAAGTCATGTGCTATTGTTCTACGTCGAGTTAGGTATTATTGTGAATTCATTTGACATCATGTGCTTGAACATAAACTATACACATTTTGGCGGTGGGTTGTGAACACACAGTTGCAAGTTTTGTATGGGCGGAACTTGGGCCGAGTGGATTACAATGCCTTTCTTTGCATAAACGATTTTGAAAGGCTTTACATTGCAACACAAACTCTATGAACTCACTCAACCTTTGTGTTGACACTTTTTAGCATGTTTTATCTTAGGTATCTAAGGCATTCACTTCATGGCATGCATACGGACATATTATAGAGTCGTGGTGACGACGCGTCACACGTGGGATTTATGCACTTTAAAATCATCGTTTGGCTTGTAACAAACTTATTTCCGCACAAGTTGATTTTCATTTGGCACCTACACTTTGTAAACTCTGAATGTTTTATTAAATCAAACGATGTATTTTCCAAACGACACTTTAGGTCGTTCGATATAACTGTAACTTTGATGCTATGACGGTCCTCCCAAGGTATTCCATTCATTGCAAAGCAGGTAATTTGGGGGTGTGACAGAAACCCAGATTCTTCTGTTGATTTTAGTCGCAAGAATTTTCCGTTGATTTTAGTCGCAAGAATTTTCAGTCCACTTTCAGTTTCTTCCTCCCTTCTTCATCTGTGATCAGCATGAAGTCCAGGTTCAGATGCTTGAATTCACGGGTTAGGGTGCCACGTGGACCAGTCACTGTTATGATTTTGGCTTTCACGGTTATTGTGACTCCGTCTGGGATGTCCATTGTTTCCGAGGAGAGGATGGTCTTCATTTTGGCACTGTGTGTGATTAGGCAGCCGGTGGTTTCTGTGAGAGAAGAAGATGATTGGATAAAGGATGTTGTAGGTTTTGTGTTTATGTGGAAGAGTATTGACCACAAACTATATAAGGGGTAGATGAAATGACATTTTTACCCTCATGTGCAAGTCACATGAGGGAGTTCTGATCGAACTTAACGTCGTTTGGTCAAAGGACGAACGACGCATAACGTTTGCCACTTAAGGACGAACGGTGCAACTTTTTTGGTCAAAGGACGAAAGGTTGCGGTCAACGCAAACCACAAGGACGAACGGTGTAATTTACTCTAAAAAAATGTGAAAAATGGGGATTTTTTTATTTTGATGAAAAAATAAATAGCTAACATTGGTTAATTGAATCTTTAAATACTTTTGGTTTTTTAAATTGATCTTTAACTCTACATATGACCAAGAATCCGAGTTGTTCACTTACATGATCTTAAGCGAAATAGATGTATAAAAATAAGGTGAATATCTCCCTCTCGATAAGCTTAATTGTGTCTTTTAGTACAAAAAATAATATTTCTGATTCATGTAAACTGAAAAAGAACTCCCTTAGACCATGGGGTATCATGGCATGCCAAATTCTCATTTTCAGTCCCACCTCAGCGCCACCTCAGCATCCTCACTTTTAACACTCACACACCAAAACACCTCTTCACTCATAACATGCCATTTGGTCCCCACCCACCCACAATTATATTTTTTTATACATTTTTTTCAAACAAACTAATTTCATTAATTCAAATAAATATACAATACTAAACTTTAAAAATGAGATCATATTTATAGTGTTTAAAAGGTTTATTTTACTCTCCACCGCACATATATTTCAACACAATATATTTAATTAACCTACCACTCTTCTATTACAAATACCACACATATATTTCAACCACTATTTTACTCTTGCATAGCAGACTTTTTACTTTTCATATCTGAGGGGGATTATTAAGACCCCCTGTTTGTTATTAAGACCCCCCATTTTTTTTTTTTTTTTTTTTTTTTTTTTTATTTTTATAATTTTGTTTATATCAAAACGCTATAAATCGAAAATGCGGGCAGTAAATATAAAGTTTAATAAATGAAACGCTTAAACTGCGTAAATCTGAACAGACGGCCCGACAAAAAGCGTGTTGTCTTTGGAAAAGGGGGACAAGGGGACAAAGGTGACAGCTAGGGGTAGGGGGGGTTGCAATAGTATGACCCTATACCGAGTAGTTGTGTAGTCAAATCTACCTACCACTCTTCCTTGTTTGCATCTTCTTCTTCCTCAACCTTAAATCTCCCATAAATGTTCCGATCAGATGTTAGTTTCTTTTTTCTTCTTTTTTCTGCCTTTTTCCGAATGTTTTTTGTCCCACAAATGACCCAAGTCTCACAAAGTTGTTTGTCCTTTTTCGAAAGTAACACACGCCACTTAAGTGGCTTGAGAAGTAGCGAGTGGGGGTTGGGGTATGGTGGCATGAAGGTGGCGGCGCCACTTTGGCTTCCACGTCGGAAATGGCGTCCGTTTGAGTTACCATACCCCATGGTCTTACTAGGAAGACATATCTTCTGCATGCTTTCTTCCTTTGTTTAATCATTTTAAATAGGTTAACCACCGAAAAAAAAATTCCATTTTAGTCACTCGATCAAGCTGATGTAGCATTTAAATATATCATTGAGAGCTAACGATTGTTAGTACTCCCGTTAAATGGCCTCACCAGATTAAGGACCTAAGGGTATTATCGTCTTTTTACACATCTTCATCTTCAACCTCTAAAAATATTTTACACATCTCCAGTTTTTCTTTCAATTTTTCTCTTCTATATTTTCTTCTAAAATTCCTATTAATCCATTACATAGTGTGAAGGGTATACTCCATTTCTAGGATTTTTGGTTGGAACAAAAAGAACCAAAACAAAAACTCAAACATCTATAATTAAAATATCTTAGAAACTTTAAACAAATGCCGTGCCCAAGACCTTTAAGAAAAAAATCTTCAAAGGTTGCATTTTTCTTAACAATATTTCATCAATAGATCTTGAAAAACATCAAACCCTTAAATACAAAAATATGATTAAATCAAGAAATAAGTGGTTTACGTTTTTCTTTCGATTCGTGGTCTATGGTTTAGAAAGAATGAAGAAATCAAACATTTCAAGATTTAGTGCAGATTTATGTTTATGTTTGTGGTTGGGAGGTTCCAAAAAAAAGAGAGATAAAACAATAAGTTGTGTGGTGTTGGGTTTTACTGTTTTAGTAAGAGATATAGCATCTAAACAGAAAAACTAAAGAAAATAGAAATCATGGTGGTCAGAGATGCTATCCGGATCTTGGTGGTGGTTGTGGTGGGTGAGGGTGTGGATTAGGTGGTGGCGGTGCAGGATCTTGATTGTGGTAGCTAGCGGCAGGTGTGGTGGTGCTGGTTTGCTTGGAGGAGCATTGGGTGCAGGGACGGAACCGGAGGGTTCCCGCAGGGTCACAGGACACCCATATATTTTTTCGATTTAATGTTAATTTCATCGATTTTTCCTAAATGCATCTTAAATGCACCCGATTCATCAAAATTTTGTTTCAGTGTTACTCTAACTCTATTATATAACGGTTCAAAAAAAATTGTGCACCCATTCGTACTTGATACTGGTTCCGTCCCTGAATTTGGGTGAGTTGCTGATTGCGGATATTGTTTCAGATGCTACCGATGGTGGTGGTTGCGGTGGTAATGTGGTGGCTTTTGATTGATTGTTGGATTTTGAAGCGTGTTTATTGGTTTTGTTTGCATGTATATGTTCATTGTAATTATCATTTTTGATGCAGATTAATTCATTTTGTTTGTTAAAAACCAGTTGACAGGTTACAGAATCTTACTGTAATATGCTAGCTTCTGGTTTTTGCATGAAAAATAGCAAGCTACTTCGCAAGTTATTATCTTGTATAAATAGTTAACTATCTAAATAATAAGAAATTAAACAAACTAAGAAGATAATTTGTATACTACACCATAAATGTTTTATCATGTAACAGGTGACATGCCATTTTGTGATACCACTTTTTGTAATCTGCTTTTGTTTCTAACTAAAGGTTTTATAAATTTTCCACTCGAAAAAATTAATAAAAGACAAAGGAAAGAAAAATGTGCCATGACATATGTCTAGCTATTTTCTTCAATCTGCATGTAAGTTATTCGACTTGATCGATAAGTTTGTATAATGATATACGCAATTGCAAATGGTAACAACTGAACCCCCTATGCTGATATCATCGGACAATTCATATTGACTGTCAAGGGGTGTTTTGTTTGGGGTGTTTAATTTAGGGGAAGATGATCAACAGTAAGGACATAAAATATGGGTTTTGTGGGCTTGATGTTCTGGAGTGGGAAAGAAGACGAGTGTAATGACGATACTACCATTAGGTCCTTAATTGCGTGAGGCCACTTAACGGGAGTACTAATGATCGTTACCTCTCGGTGACATATTTGAACGTCACATCAGCTTCAGTGACTAAATTGGAATTTTTCGGTGGTTTTCTTGCATTTTTTTAAAACATTAAGGACAAAATTTGCAATTTACTTTTTTAAATAAATGGTTCAGTAAGTGTTTGAAGTCCGTGTACAAAGAATTTGCATGTTTTTGTTAGAGCATACGGTGTGGTGGTATGCATCTCTCGCTAGTCCTATGTGGCATACAAACGGCCCTCTTTGTTTGCTCTTCACCACACCAGCCATGCTCTTCGTTTGCTCCTCTTTGTTAAAATGAAGCAAATAAGACAAACAACTTTGCAGCCTATTTTTTTTAGTATATATAAATAAGATATAGTGTTAGCTTGAACTTAGAGACTATGCAATTGGAGACTTTATTTTTATTTACTTTAGTTTTGACCTTTACGCACTACAACAATCGTGGCTTTCGCAGGCGAAATATCAGAGCTTTTGTCGGGGACATGTCCCCTGCGAAATCTTTCCCCGGGGACATGTCCCCGGCGAATGTTCCCCGGCAATACCTTCTCGGTAATACTTTTCCGGGACTGCTTACCACCTTTACCGAGGGACATGTGGGTCCCATGACCAGTGTCGCCGGTCGAACATGTCCGACGTGACATCTGTTTTGCCGGGGACACGTCCTCGGGAAAATATTTTGAACTTTAATTTAAGTACCCTAATTACGTTATTAGTCCGACGTGACACGCGTTTCTTGGGGACATGTCCCCGGAAGTCTGATACCACTTGTTGAGTTAAACACTTTCATGGGGACTGTCCCATGCAAAACGAGAGCTCTTGTTGTGTTTTCGGTTTTGCCGTGGGCGTGTCCGGGGAAAGTTGTAAATTGAAATATGCTCTTGTACCTTCTCGGGGGACATGTCCCGTAAAAACTAGTTGACCCATTATGCGAATATTCTTTGCAAAATGGGTAATTTCAATTTTTTCCGAAATTTTCCTAAAAATCTACAACCTATTTTAATATGCCACAACCTGTTTTACCAATGTCACAACTTGTTTTAATATGCCAATCATAACACAAATTCGCTAAACATAATACTATCATATATACCCATCAATCGCTAACATAGTTATCCTTTTCCAAAATCGCCAAAGCGGTTCCTAAACCGTTAACGATGATCATCTACAAAACTATCCAAAACTACCTATCCGCAAATGGTCCAAAACTATCGTATAATCCATTTACGGAATCCTAACACATAATGCACATAAACGACATAATAATCCATGTTATTCTCTGAAACATATCCAAAACATGTTAAAGTAACATAAATCGGCATCTCAAACCCCACTACCCCATTACCGTCCCCTGATCTCTAGACTCACCGGATGGAGTAGCACCATATCCCGACCCACCCTCTCCGGATCCCGACCCACCGGTGGAGTAGCACTTGATCCGGGGCGGATCAGATTCGCTCTTGCCAACCCGGAATGACCTCACAAACTCCATGACTTGGTCCATGATAAGGTTTTAAAGGTACCTTTTGAGGGTCATTTAAGCCCTTATTCGATCACTTTTGTATCCGTTATTGCTTAATATCGTTCCTTTTCACTTTTAGGTCTCTTGAAGGCAAAATCTTTGGAATGATGCTTATTTGAGCGAAAAGGCGCGAATATCTGAAGAAAATGGCCAAAGTCGAATCGAGACACTCAAAGTCTTTGAAACATAAGGCGACGGCGTCATCAGCATATCTGCGACGCCGTCGGAAGGAATTTTATGACGGCTCGGAGGAAAAATTACATGTTTTCAAGGGGACGACGTCGGGTTCTAAAGGAGTAGGCCGTCGTTACTCGGGCGGCCTAGATGCGCCAAGACGGCGTCGGAGTCAAGGGACGGCGTCACGGTTATAAGGTGGCGCCGTCGAAAGGTTTACGTGGCCAAGACGAAACCCTAATGATGGCGACACGGCGTCCACGAAACATAAGGTGGCGCCACAGATGTAATCTTATATATAGAATCCGAATTTTTCGGTTTTGTGTGTAGTCTTTTGGGTAAAACCTAAAACCAGACCAAGGCTTTCTTGTGCGGTATTTTAGGGTTCTAAACCCTATTATACATCAAGCTAAGTATTTACTTCATTAATTTAATTATGTCTTTGATTATTTGTGTGTATGCTTGCATGTTCTCCATGTCCCATTAATTTATTTGTGTGTTTGCTTAGGGAATATGAAACTTAATTATTGAATATTGATTGGTTGATACTTATTTTAGTTGACTAATGATCTAGAGTCGCTAGATTATTAGTTGTGTACTTAATGCTTGGAATTTCTTTGTGAACTTTAGAATATAATTATCTAGGTAATTGTAGGATAAAGTATTCAAGGACAACCGTAGAGTAGGCGTCTATAAATCACTAGAGGATTTGTAAACAAGACCCTTTGGTAGTTTCAAAGAGTTAGGAAATAAGCACCTATAGCCTTAGAATCACAACGCAACTAGGAATAAGGACGTGACAAATCAACCATCAATAGGAGATAATTAAGGAGTAGTAAAACCTAAGTAAACACATCTTTAAACTATCATACGAATACACATCAATTAGACATAGACTATCACAACCTTAGCTTAGATAATTAGATAATAGTAGAGTAATCGGTAGCAATACCAACCCCCAAATCAATACCCGAGATTAGTACCTTTTCCATTTTCATAAAATATAAAAAGATAAAAATAATCTTCTTCAACCTCAACCTTAGCGTAGTAACTTCTCACTAGCATTCCTATTCCCTAGAGAACGATATCAATACCGTGGCTTACCCTAATTACTACACTACAACGATTAGGTTCATTTGCCTAGGTGTTATAAAACTTGCTCAAGAAAAGGAAGTTTCCTTGACCCGAACGGCGTGTGGCGTTATCAAGTTTTGGCGCCACGCGGGAATAGAATAGCTAGTTAGTAGTCCACCTCGTTTAGGTTTCTTTGTGATTCCTATCAAGTAAACTTTTTCTCATTTTAGATTTCTCTTAGTCTATCCCCTTCTTCGTGACCTTTGTTCGTAACACCCATCACTTTTCACCATGGAAGGTGACAACCAACCACCACTCATCAACCCACCACCAAATGACCGCCAAGAGCCCGTACTCTTGGTGAGTACTCGAGACCAAACCACCTAGGTTATAGGAACACCATTGAGCTTCCCGACCAAGCCCAAACTACGGCCTGCGATCCGGCACCATCCGGTTGGTGCAAAACGGATGTGCATTCCATGGACTTCGTTCAAGATCCAAATCGACATCTGAGGATTTCCTCAAAATTGTCGATTCCATCGACCTTGATGCTACTACTGGGAGACCACGCGCAAGCGTCTCTTCCAATTCTCTCTACGGGACCAAGCTAGTAATTGGCTTGAGCGACTTCCCGCGGCTCCATCTCAAGTTGGGATGATCTTACTTCGCTTCCTTGCTCAATTTTTCCCACGGGAGAACCACTAAACTTAGGCGAGAAATCTTAACGTTTGACAGAACTTCAAGGTGAATCACTTTACAAAGCATGGACTCGATTCAAGGATCTACTCGTGAACTTCCCCATCATGGCATCGATCTTTGGCTTCAAATCCAAATCTTCTATGATCATACCGACTTCATCACTCGACGATCCATTGATCGGGCCGCGGTGGAAGGCTCGGCGACTTCAATGCGAGAGAAATCTTGGGACATTATAGAGGAGCTTCGCGATCAAAGCTACGAAGATTGGAATGATTCTCCGAGACTCGATTAACGTAATCAACGCCATATCAACCCGTCCCAAATCCTCGACACCTCGAGGAACAATTGAGCTCCATTGAGAGAGGATTGATTATCTTATGGAAAGGCGAAAAAGAGCCCCGTACAAATTCCTCGAGAGGCCATCAAATTCGCCAACTCCACCTACCACCCCACACCTCCTTGAGTCTCAAGTCGTGATAAAACCCAACTTCGAAGGCGTTTCCGTTCTACTTCCCAATACCACTCTCACCAAGCTTCAAGGAACAAATGAGGAGTACATGGCGGCTCATACGGAAAGATTAGCAAGGTTTGAAGAGGAGGTTTATAGGCGAGAGAGGAAATGCAAGCAAAGATGGCGGAAATGATGAATTTGGTAATTGAGTTTACCAAAACAAAAGTTCGAAAAGGTGCTCGTAGAAGCAACGATTGCCCTCCCACTTCATTTGTCAACTGTTTCCATTATGCCCGAGAATGAAAAGGTTGAGACGCGGAAACCGAGGGAAGTAATAAGGAGGAGTCGGTTGCATGACGACGAGCCCGAGACCATTGAATACTACCTTAAGCACGAAATCAACAAGAAAACCATTGCAAACCAAGTAAACAACTTTAGGTACAATGAAGTTCTCAAGGAAGCCCTTGATGAAAAAATGATGAAGAAGAGTATGACGCCTACCTATGGGACCCCAGATGAGTTAGTTATAAAAACCTCTAACAAGGAAACGTAACACCACGTGAATTTCGTAATACCGGTCGGCATAGGTGACATTGATAATATAAATGCCTTGGCGATCGGGGACCGATGTGAACATAATGCCATTATCAATCTATAATAAGTTAACTAAGGAGAAACCACCAAGATCTGACCTTAGACTCTCCTTAGCTAATCACACTTATGTTCACCCGTAGGAGTCGTAATAGATGTTCTAATTGAGGTGGCTAACATTGTTTATCCGGTAGATTTCGTGATCGTTGATTTTGAAGAAGATAAAACATACCCTCATTCTTGGAACACCGTTTCTAGCTACCGCCAAAGCAACCATCAAATGCGGAGAGGCGTCATGATACTCAAAAGCGGAAAAGGGTATGCTAGGATACCCATCATCCCAAGATATCCTCTTAAAATCATGGAAATGATTACGAAGGAATCGGAAAACCCTAGCCATAATATTAAGAAAAGATGAATGACTGGAAAAAGGGCTTAGAGATTTCATGGTCCAAGGATTGTATCGACGATGTGGAAACCCGATAATAAGTTAGGAAGCAACCCCACCGGTACCTAAGGCACAAAAGGACTCTAAGAAATTTCTAAAAGGAGAAAAGTACTTACAGACAAATCAAGGAAAAGGGCAATACAAGGAAAGAACAACCCAAGATGGTTTGGGCTTTTCACGATTAAGAGACCAACTTAAACGAAACCGTCACCATAATTGTGACAGAATGGCACGGAATCCACGGTGAACATACAACGCTCTCGCCGCTTGATGAAGAAAATGAATGACGAAAAGAGCGGTGATGCAAAAACGTAGGGGTAGGACTACGAGTCTAGCTACAAGACTCTTAAATAAAGAAAAGCGCTTCGTGAGGCAACCCATGCTTAATTGTTTGCTTGTTAGTGTCATATATCTTTTATTAATTGTTTGTCCTCATGTTTAAATTTGTAAAATGCTTTATTTTGTTTTAACCTCGTCTTAATTACATATAAAGGTATTTTACATAAAGGATAAGTGTAGGAGGATTACACACGTTTTCATAAACGTGAACATGAGAATAACAATTAATTAAAAGATATATATGTTTGTTTGTTCGAGTCAAATGCTTGTATCGAGTCATAATGGATGTTTTTGCGAAGTTTTCCGATTCTAAAGATACAAATTTTCCGAATTTTTTCCGTAAAATCGCACCGCTTTTGTCGGGATAACTGACGGCGTCAGATTGAAACCGACGGCGTCGTGAAGGAATAAAACTTCACTTACTTTTCTCGTTTTCGAGCTACAGTAAAATTTTGGAATTTTCGGATCTTAACTTTCAAAACAAATTCGTAAACATCCATTCCACAAGCATTATATCCTAGTTTAAATCGAGTCTTATGTATATTATTACCACCGATTTTACGCGAAGGTTTCGTTTGTTTTCTTCTAGTGTGCGTTTAGTTTGTCAAGAAGAAGTTACACAAGTTTGGAAGGAGTCTTTCACGCAAAAACTCTCCTTGAAAAGATTTAACCACCACTTTTACGGATCCTACCGAGCTAATCGGGGAGTATTAGTTTCTTCGTTTTAATTACCTTCTATTAT
The DNA here is from genome assembly GCA_022545495.1 of Chrysanthemum lavandulifolium. NCBI lineage: Eukaryota > Viridiplantae > Streptophyta > Magnoliopsida > Asterales > Asteraceae > Chrysanthemum > Chrysanthemum lavandulifolium. The sequence continues at coordinate 16,148,915 of CM040238.1, read as the reverse complement.
CATAACTTTGATACTTTCGGGAACATTGGGGACAATGTTCGGTTTAAATGTAGGAGGAAAATAAACAGGAACTTTGAAACTATGTTTATCCTTGACTATTTGCTTTGTCCAAGTGTATTTGTGTAATAAACCATGAGAAAATGTAGGTTAGGGTAATTTTAGCCAAATTTAAAATTTTTCATGACGATAAGAGTGGGCCATTAGTCTTAACAAAAGCGTCTCATGGATAGGAAGTTGCATGATTAGCACAAACCCTTTACCACCTAAATTCCACCCAAAATGCGAGGATCGCCTTTAGATTAGTAGGAATTAAAGCATTCATCTTTAATGCTTAGAGTGTGAACCGTAGTATATTAGATTCTAGAACTTGTTTTGTGATGCATTCGAGATCGCTAGTGAGACTACACTTGTGTAGTTAGGAATAACTAAATGATAAGAGGCATTAGGATAACCCTTGTTTGATACACGTAATATAATTACTTCTTCCATATCGGTTGAGTAATTCCCCACACCCTTTGCGTTGTACTCATCTTTAGTACACGATACCCCTAGTTAACCCTCGAGCCTATCCTTTTCGCGGTTCTCGTGATGTTTCGATTTTCCGAATATCAATGAAGAGCATTGTTTACACCCCACCCCAAATATACACCCAAATCGCCTTAGCCTACCTTTATTGCACTCACTTTTAGTGCAAATTTATGTTATCACCCAAAACCATTAGTTCAATTATCGGTTGCTTGCATGAGTTGCTAAGTCGAGTCATATCCCTTGTATACGATTTTGGGATGATTGGGATTCATGGGAAAAGTTAAAGTTTATGAAACATAGGAAGAGAACGTTAAACTCAAATTCCTTTGTTAGCATAATAATGTACTCCAAGTGTTTTGATCTTTTCAATTCGGGTCAAATTAGTGTTAGAGTAATAAAAACTCAAGTGTAGGGATGTGTCTATAAATCCCTATCATTTTGATGTCCGTAGAGGATGGTAGAGTAAAAGTGTATGATTAAAAAAAAAAAAATCGGAAAAAAATAGAAAAAGAAAAAGAAAAAATAGAGTGAAAAAAAAAAAAAAAAAAAAAAAAAAAAAAAAAAATACTGCTACCATCCTACATCTATCTTTTAAATTACGTTTGTTTATTTTCGTTGCCTAGAGTTTTAGAGTGTCGAGTCTTGGCTTAGCAACGCCATTCTTCGATACTTGCAACATAGAGATTTTGACTATCCACCACTATATAGCCTATCCCACCAAACCCTTATTTCCTACCGTAAGCCTAACGTTACAACCCTTTAAAGACCTCTTTGATAGTCTTTCCTAGGTGCTTACACCAAAGCGACGGAGGTTTGATCTATTCTCAAGCCTATGGTAATCTATGTACTAGGACGGTTAATGAGTGTTTATCTTCCATTTCGATTTGTTATATTTCATATATACACCGAGAGAGATGTGAGTATCCAAACACCCCATGTGAGGTGCTAGTATGTAATTCCGTGCTTGTTATGACTTTTATGGGCTTATATGTGTTGTGGACCGTTTTGAATGGATGCTTCATGACCCCTAACTTATAAATTAATTGGCTAAAAGCACATTTGCTTGAGGACAAGCAAATACCAAGTGTAGGGATATTTGATAAGGTTTTAAAGGTACCTTTTGAGGGGTCATTTAAGCCCTTATTCGATCACTTTTGTATCCGTTATTGCTTAATATCGTTCCTTTTCACTTTTAGGTCTCTTGAAGGCAAAATCTTTGGAATGATGCTTATTTGAGCGAAAAGGCGAATATACTGAAGAAAATGGCCAAAGTCGAATCGAGACACTCAAAGTCATTGAAACATAAGGCGACGGCGCCATCAAGATATCTGCGACGCCGTCGGGAAGGAATTTTGCGACGGCTCGGAGGAAAAATTACATGTTTTCAAGGACGACGTCGGGTTCTAAAGGAGTAGGCCGTCGTTACTCGGGCGGCCTAGATGCGCCAAGACGGCGTCGAGTCGAAGGGGACGGCGTCACGGTTATAAGGTGGCGCCGTCGAAAGGTTTACGTGGCCAAGACGAAACCCTAATGACGGCGACACGACGGCGTCCACGAAACATAAGGTGGCGCGTCAGAGATGTAATCTTATATATAGAATCCGAATTTTTCGGTTTTGTGTGTAGTCTTTTGGGTAAAACCTAAAACCGAACCAAGGCTTTCTTGTGCAGATTTTAGGGTTCTAAACCCTATTATACATCAAGCTAAGTATTTACTTCATTAATTTAATTATGTCTTTGATTATTTGTGTGTATGCTTGCATGTTCTCCATGTCCATTAATTTATTTGTGTGTTTGCTTAGGGAATATGAAACTTAATTATTGAATATTGATTGGTTGATACTTATCTTAGTTGACTAATGATCTAGAGTCGCTAGATTATTCGTTGTGTACTAATGCTTGGAATTTCTTTGTGAACTTTAGAATATAATTATCTAGGTAATTGTAGGATAAAGTATTCAAGGACAACCGTAGAGTAGGCGCCTATAAATCACTAGAGGATTTGTAAACAAGACCCTTTGGTAGTTTCAAAGAGTTAGGGAAATAAGCACGCCCTATAGCCTTAGAATCACAACGCAACTAGGAATAAGGACGTGACAAATCAACCATCAATAGGAGATAATTAAGGAGTAGTAAAACCTAAGTAAACACATCTTTAAACTATCATACGAATACACATCAATTAGACATAGACTATCACAACCTTAGCTTAGATAATTAGATAATAGTAGAGTAATCGGTAGCAATACCAACCCCCCAAATCCAATACCCGAGATTCGTACCTTTTCCATTTTCATAAAATATAAAAAGATAAAAAATAATCTTCTTCAACCTCAACCTTAGCGTAGTAACTTCTCACTAGCATTCCTATTCCCCTAGAGAACGATATCAATACCCGTAACTTACCCTAATTACTACACTACAACGATTAGGTTCATTTGCCTAGGGTGTTATAAAACTTGCTCAAGAAAAGGAAGTTTCCTTGACCCGAACGACGCGTGTGGCGTTATCGATCCATCGACTCCTCGTGTAGCGAGCTCCTCGATCTGCTTCCGCGACTGCTTCCGCAGTGAGGACACATCCGCCGCATCACGAGGTCGGGGGCGCTAAAGGTCTTCTTCACTCCACCGCCGGGTAAGACCGACCTACACCAGAATATGACCGCTACCGCTACCACCAATCACGATGCGCAGAATCTCACGGTCACCATGCGGGTCCCATCGAGGTGCTCTCTTCCGCGTCCGCATCATCTCGCTCGCTTAGTTACAAAAAACAAGAAAAGTAATATATAAGTCGTGATGCATTATATTTCATCAAAATGGGTAACTTTGAAAATAAATTATACTTACATATCTAGCCTCAAATCTGGGGACTCAAAGACATCGCCTCATATGGTTCCGACGGTAAAGCTCTATCAAATCTTCTCCAACCGCGCCTTAGTCTCACGCTCAACTGCTTAGAAATAAAATCAATAACGACACACCCAACACCATGTATATATATAAATAAAATGATTAAATAGTTTCTTACAAAGTTATGGCGAATAGCGACATACGATGAGATCCGTGAAGGCTAGAACTCGTGTTCGCCATGCGGTTTTGTCGGTTCACCTCCGAGATCTTCCGCTTCTTGGGGTTTGTCCAAAGCTTAACTGCGTATTTTAAATTATAAAACTATTATATAAATGAATTATTATTTATATTATTATTACTATTATTATTATTATTATTATTATTATTATTATTTTTTTTTTTTTTTTTTTTAAAAACATCACTTCATTAGAAAATTATAAGAAATTACAAGAAATTAGTGGCGAGCCGAGAGACTAATCTGGCCCCACCCTCTAGCAATAGCAAAACCAATCCTATTAAAAATATGGATCAAAGACGTGCCCCAATGTCTTGAGTCAAGGAAAACGCCTAATACGCTTTAGTAAGATCACCGCCTCTTTCTCAAGTTCTCCAAAAGAAGAAAAGGAAAGGGAGGAACCCATATCCGATATCCGCAAGATTTAACCTCATACTTGACACGCTTCGCCAGCGACCTCACTAACCACACGCCGGCACAAAATCAAGCAACCCCGATTGTGTCAAAGGAGACGAACCAATAAGATCAACGCAAACATCACGCCCGCCATCCCAAGAATAAAGCAATATATCTGCCGGCCGCAAGTGGTCCGCCATATCTCCATGAAGCCCAATATCCACCTCCTTACGAATGTAAACCGGACCGAGCATACATCAACAAGAACATCACGCACAATGTTGTGCCGATGTTTAATGCCAACAATACCCGCACATGAAACGCATGATCTCCATAAATATCTCCAAGAAACCCTAGAACATGCGAGCACGGTACCGAACCGTGAAAAGGGGAACACCAGCGATAACACAAAGACACAACGATAAGTCTGGCGTTCATAGTTTGTCCCAATCCGGATATAGAGCCACCCTAAGCCGATCTCAAGTATGATCCTCCTTTAGTGAGCTCCATAGCGCCATCCGTCGAGGGATAGATGGAACGTGGATTCAACGATCGAGTAACCCGATCGAAATATATATCGCCAATTTCTTCATAAGTTTGGGGCGGCGACCTCGCTAGGGTTACTCAAAAGGTCAATATCCATATTCACATTAAAAGTACATAGAGCATCATCAAAGGAGGGACCAAGGTTACAATACCGGACTATGGAGGAGCTTAGTGCAGACCGCGATTGAAGTCTCAAGCAAGAAAAGCATAGTTCAAAACATCACCGCAGAATATAAACCAAGCCCCCAAAAGTAAAGGTAAGGTGGCAAGTCTCCACCGCCAATCACCAAAACCGGGCCCGAAGCGGTGATAATGCGCCCAAGGAAGAACAGTGCAAGATCAAAAGAAACCCGAGCACAACTAAAGACCCGAGGAGAACACGTGCGCATTGAAAAGTATAACTTAGAAATACCAAAGACATGTACGAAGAAGCAACAACTCGCATTGAGGATCATTGAGTTTGGCAACCGCATCCATAAGTTCAATAGTTTTAGCAACCCTTTTCATAACTAACTTACTACCAAACTCAAAATCCACACTAACCGTCCACCCAATAATTTAACACCATGTGAGGGGCGAAATATTGGGGAAAAACACCATCATACCGCTTGGGGTCCTCCCGGGCCAAAAACTTCGCTTTATCAACATTGAGGTGTAAGCCACGACAAGGTCCATCCTCATAATCAACTCTAAAACCTTACCCACCACCAAGGTATCACCAATAATAGTGCCATCATCCGGATACCAAGCTTGAAGGAAAGGTCAAAGAATCTCTAATCTTACATGCCGGGATGTAACACCAAAGCAAAAAGAAGAGGCCCAAGCGGATCACCTTGTTGCACAACTTGATGAGACCAAAGAGTATGCTCACCATAATATAATCTGGCAGACTAGAGTAATGTAATTCAACCCATCGCGAAATAGCCGGAAATGAAGTCGTACCTCACGTAACATAACAAATTTCCGATCCACCATGTTGAAAGCATTTTAAAATCAACCAACAACATAGATGCACCAACATCATCCCCACGTCCTCAACCAACCGATTCACAAGATGAAGAATGGCCTCACCTCCCCGACACACCAACACCAAATTGCAAATCATCTAAATAATCGTCGACGAGTGACCAATCATGGAAGCACAAACCTTGAAACTAAACGCCCAAACAATCCCAACAAAGAATAGGGCGGATACCCCTCCCGGTTTGACTAAGGGTGTGAGAGGAGCACTAGCAATGTATCGCCCAACGCCCTCGGGCATTTACCAAAGAAGGAAAAGGTTCACCACTTGGGTAATAGAAGCGATCAACTCATCGAAATAGCCACACCGCACCATTCAAGCAATCTAAAGGTGTTGGGCGCGGCCGTCCCGCCCACAAGAAGTACCGCGAGGAAAACTCTTGATCATGTCGAGAACGGTGGAAGGAGATGTGGTAAGGTGACGATGATCAATAGGTATATCGAGCAAGGAAGGAGTCGATCAAACGGGTGCTTAGTTTTAAGTCCTCGAGTAGAAACATCATAAGGTGCAATACTGTAAGCGAAAGAACTCGACCGCATCAGATAATGACCATCACAAATCTTCCTCTTACATTGCTTGACATTACGTTCACCCAAATCCAGGCTGTCATCATCAATATTAGACCATAATGGAGAAGGTTCGGCTAAAACCTCACGCACAACCTGCAAACTACCACCAGAGCCCCATGCATGAATAGAATTAACAATATACTCTTTCTGGCGTTGACGCTTAGTGACCGATCCAGATAATGATAATAATAATAATAATAATAATAATAACAATGATAATGATAATGATAATTATTATTATTATAAAGTGTCGATCCGAAATTTACCAACGCATCCCAATCCTCTTGCGTCTTGTTCTCTGGACGCTTTTTGATCTCCTCAATTTTCTCCACCCCACCGCCGCCCTAAAGTTATCTTTTTGTATCTATATTTGTTGTCGCCATATCGCTTTTGGAGATAATACTACATCTTATCAATAATCCGCTCTCCATTCGGACGACAAGGTGTCTGTCGAGATCAAAGTAGTCTTTGCAATAAAATATAAATAAAAAATATACAATTTAAATAAACAAACAAGTTTGAATAAATAAACACAATAATTAAAAAATAAAGGTTAAAAAACTCACGTGTAGATGCTCATGGATATGGGCCTTGGCGGTTTCGGGAACCTTAGCCCATGAATCGCAAAACATGGGAATCGAGTCCCGTAACACCTCCCCAACATAGTTGGAGAACCAAGAAGAGTGAGGGCCCACGTGTGTCCAAAACCCCTCCTGGTTGACCCGAAAATCGATCGACACAGGACGACCATTCAGTGCCCTCTTCGCCTTGAGTGCCGTGTTCTTAGTGGGACCACGCACCACCTTCCCGCCTTTCCCAATTTTGGCGTTTGGGTTGGCAGCTTTGGATTTAGAGCCTACAAGTAATCAAATTCAAGTGATGATGACATAAAATAACATTTTATCAATACAGTTAGTGAAAAATAATTCAAAAATTCTTACGTTATGAAAACCGGATATAAACTGTATATTGGCAAATAACCAAATAAAATGAAAACCGGACAGATAATTCAAAAATAATTCAAAAATTCAAAAATTCTTACGCTGGCAATTGGCCTATCCTCCTCGAGGGACCACGAGGTGGCGAATTACCTCCATCGCCACCGTGAGACCTAGCTACAACATCTGCCATCTGTTAAACGAACATAGAAATTAGTGAAGAAACATATATATAATTAAATAAATAAATAAATATTTAAATAAATAAAGGTGGAATTACCAGTTGTGCGTGTTCTTCACCTAATCCAGCTATGGAAGGCAATCCTAACCCACTCTTTGTATGTTTCGTCTCATATATGAATGCGTATAATTGAATTTATTATTTGAGAAAATTTCATGAGATTTCTCAACCCCCAAATATGTGCATTAAAGACATATTCGTAGGGTAAAGGGAAACATCGTCAAATTTTCACAAATAGTAAATCAATTATACGCATTCATATTCTAAATGAAACAAAACATTCAAAAGCAGCCCCAAATAGGGACTTTCCAAATTAATTTCTAATAAGTTAATTTCGACGGGTTTTCTATGGGATGATTAACTTCGGACGAGGACTTTCCGAAATTAATCACTAAAGTCCTAAAATCATTTACAACAGTTCAACACATAAACGACATTTCACGTGTATTAAGTGAATGATGACGTATAGTCTGGTATCGGGTCAACAACCCGACCATAACCCAATACTAACAAGCCCGGTACGACCTGGGCCACTTTCAATAACGGTTTGGGCTCACGAAGGCCCAAGCCCAAATCTATTTATGGATTTGATACATGATATCTTCTAAAATATGAAGATAATCATTCCCAACCGACTTTGGCGGGATACGCCGAAGGTTGGGGAACACGGAACCAACAAGGATTCCGTGCATATATAAGGGGAATCATATCCCTCGTTTAAGGTACGATCTCATAACCCTAAACTCCTTAAACCCTAAATCGATTACTTACTCACGCGGAGGATAATCGGGGAGACAATCCCACTAAAGCCTAACGGTGTTTCTTGTCTCTTAGCGCGCAGTCTCAAGCAAGAATTCTCAATTGGTACGAGAACCGAGCTCCAAATCGTGAACGCCCATCTTTGTATCAACAAGTGGCGCCATCCGTGGGACCCTACACTAAGAACCGACACTAGAATGACAAAGCACGCAATCGCCGATCGCAATGACCTTATGGGAAGAAGTCGCAGAGTGGACTAACCCCTAAGCGGCACTGGGACAACCAACTGCTAAGAGTAAGGGATCGGTCAAGACATGATCTTCCTCCGTAGAACCGCACTGAACAACCCAAGTCACTACAACCACCACGAGTGGAGTAGACCCATCGCGCACTCGGAACAACCCGCCTTTACTACTCCTTTCCAATCGGTGCTAGAAACCGACTTGACAAAGATACCGAGGCACCGTGTCGGGATAAGAATGCAACAGAAACAAACGCGCCACTCGAGGAGTCGCGCTGCACTAGCACCGTAAGCCTTCGTATCCCAAAACTACGAAGCATTATCCGCCTCATGCAGAGGAAGAGAAGAATAGATCGTATGAACCCGAAAGCCCGACTCAATTTTGATTCGAATACGATATTTCCACCGCGCCACCCGAAGGAAAAGCGCAGAGGAAGCGGTCATAAACCCCAAAGATTCAATGTAATCGGGAGGAGAATCGAGGGTGAGGAGACATCTCACCGCAACACTTGAGTGATAGTGATAGAGAGGAACGGCGCATCTGTTCACGCTAGACCGGGTAGCCGTAGAGTATGTGATAGACCGGGCGAAGCATTCCCAGTGAGAGCCCTTCGATCCGCACTATGAGTCGGATTCGAGGAAGGCCGCAAACGCCGTAAGAAGGTAAATTCATCTTCGACAACCCCTCGACAACGAGGATAGTGACACAGGCATTGAAATCCGTATGCACGCGATAGCCAAGAGGAAGACATGTCTCCCATGGCGCCGCCGAAAGTGGATGCGCTCACCGACGCATCGCTGATTTCTCCGAAAACAGAAGAGGCGCATGCCCGCAAATGTTAAAACATATGATGGGACAGTGATCCCGACGATCACCTAAAAATTTTGAATCACCATGACCATCGAAAACCGCCACAACCAGCTTGGTGCCATATGTTTAATTCCACGCCGGTGGGAAGCGCATGAACGGTTCAACAAACTCCCACGGGGAGCGTGAATGGTTTTGAAGAGTTGAGAAAGGCGTTCGCCTAAATTTTACTCAACGCAAAAGTGTGCTAAAACCCCGTCGAACTCGCCAGGTAAAATGTAACTGTGGAGAATCCACGAGCGCGTTCATGGAACGCTTCAAAGACGAGTGCATGCAGTTAAAGCATGCCCGTAAGTCTTAAAGATCTCGGCTTCATGAATGGGATTAATAACCCGAACTCATCAAGAGATTGAACGACAAGATCCCCGAGACCTTCGATGAACTCATGAAGCGCCTCGTTCTTTTGTCCAGGAGAAGCCGCCATGCGGATAGCAAAAGAACTATTCCAGCACGGTCACAGAACAACCCGGGAGACAATCCAATGACCGAGGTAATAACCGTAATAGGAGCTATCGCAGCCGTGAGGAGCGGCAGAGAGGGATAATGACAGTATACTCCTCGATCAAAACCCCAAAGGAAATACTCGCAGCAGAAGGAGCGAATTTCCAAGACCGCCGCAGATGCGCACACCGTAAGATAAGCGCCTTGGGAATGGATACCGTGACTACCATGCACAAAAGGGTCACACCACTAACGAGTGTGTCCAACCGCGCCAACTCATCGACAAGATGGTCAAAGGGGCGGTGGACCACTTAGTTAAAAACATTAAAGAGGAAGAGATAAGCAAAAGAATGAAAGCAAGAAGGAGACACCCAAGGATAAGGCCGACACAATCTATATGATACGACGCGGCAAATAACCACCGACAGAAGGTCACCAAGAGTTTTCCCAAGAAGTGAAATCTCTTTCCTACTTTGATCGCGGACAACGCAAAGATCGAGCCCTCACCATTGAAATTAGTGCGGTGGTCACGACATACACCGCATGTACATCGATGGTGGGGCATCGCAAATATTATGTATGAGCATTGCTTTAAAAGACTACGACCAAATACGTAGTCGCAAACTGGTCAACACCGCACTCACCGGTTTCACAGTGAGAAGATATAACCTATGGGCCAATCATGATTGCTAGTCGTCGTCGGCAACGCAGAGCACTCTACAACAACCTCGGATGGATTTCATGGTGATCAAATCCCTTCGCCATATAACGGCATTATTGGGAGACCCGGATATCGCCCATGCGCTGCAGATGCATCAACAACATGACGGATGCTCAAATTCCCAATGAAGGGGCATTGTCACTCTTTACAATGCCACGGTGCCAAACAGAGAATGTAACACGGTTACATGCGAAGGAACCAACCCCAAGCAAAGGCGTGGCCAAAATCCCCAACTTTAAAGTCGCAATTAACCCGTAATATCCGCATCAGAGATAACCATTGGAGGGTCATTGTCGGACAACCAAGAAAGCGGTCGCGCGCGCCCTACAAAAGAACGTGGACATTTTCGCATGGGAGCCCAAACACATGACCGAGTACCACGCCGATCACGAGCATAAACTTAGAATCCGACAAGGATATTTACCGATACGCCGGAAGAAGCGTGGCCAAGCTCCGCAGGCGCAGTACCGGCGAGGTACGTAAATTAGTTAAAGCGGGAATCATGCGTGAAGTCTATTACCACGATCGCTTTCTAATCCACATGGTCAAAAAGCGACGGTAGTCGGCGAATGTGTGTAGACTTCACCGATCTTAATAAAGCATGCCCACAGGATCGCTATCCATTACCGAGATAGATTGGAAAATAGAGTCCTTGTGTGGATACCCGTTGAAGTGTTTTCTCGATGCGCATGCGGATATCACCGGATACAAATGGCCCAAGAAGACGAGGAAAAGACAATGCCCACACAAGCCAAGGCGCATCGTTACACAAAATGCCGCTTGGCTTGAAGAACGCGGTGCCACCTATCAACGGTTGGTAGATAATGCCTTCAAAAATGTAGGCCGCAACTCGAAGTCTATGTGGATGACCCGTCATTAAAAGCCATACCGAAAAGGAACCGTGCGCGACATAGAAGAAACATTCAAAACTCTACGCGAGATTAACATGAAGCTAAATCTTAAGAAATGCACCTTCAAGCGCCATCAAGGCATGTTCTTAGGGTACTTGATAGAACCCGATGGCATAAAACCGTGTCCGAAAAGACAAAGGCGGTAATTGAGCTTCCTCACCACGCACGTCAAGGAAGTCCAATCCTCAACGGAAAACTAGCCGCCTCAACAAAGTTCCTATCTAATCGCCAAAAGTCATCGCTTTTTCAAAACACTCAAGAAGTGTATAAAAAGGGTGACTTTCGTGGACAACGGAGGCGGAAGAAGCTTTCACCACACTCAAACAAAGATCTAGCAACGCCCCAACACTCGTGGCACCCGACTGTGGAAGAGCCGATCATGTATCCACAAGAACTCATGGGGCGGTCCAACAGAAGGTTACTAACAGATAGGGACTCTGCAAACCCCTATCTATTTTGTCGAAAAGCTCTCAAGAAGACGGAGATGAACTATAGTGCCATGGAAAAATTGGTCTTGGCATTAGTGTTTGCCGCCAAGCGATCGCTACCGGTATTTCCAAGCGCACCCGATAGCGGTAATTACGCATCAAGCCATCAAGCGATCATCTCCAAACCCGATCGCGCCGGACGACCCGTATGGAGTGTGTTGCTAGGTGAACATAACATCTCTTACGCACCACGCATCGCAATAAAAGGACAAGTTCGCGGACTTCATCATCGAGAAGCCGACACCGACGAGGTACCTACACCAAGCGAAAAAGCACTACAAGATCCATGGATTTTGTTTACGATGGGTCCTCATGCGTGGATGGCTCGTGAGTCGGCCTTATTCTCACAAACCCGGAGGAATGGAATTCACTTACGCACCGCGCTTTGAATTTACCTCGACAAACAACGAGGCGTAATATGAAGCCCGATCACCGGACTACGATTGCACCGAATGGGTGTACGTAACTTGGAAGCCAATGTGGACTCTCGACTTGTGGCCAACCATGTGTTGGGTGAATACGCGCCAAAGAAGAAAACATGATTCAAGACTTGAGAAGACTAAAGCACCGATCAAAGGCTTTGATGATTTACTATCAAGCAAGTCCTCGAGGAGAAAATCGCAGCGTATGCACCGAGCAAGATAGCCTCAACAAGCTTCGCACACTTATCAAAGCAAGTGCCGGTGGAAACACCGAAAAGTAAGTCAATAGCGGAGATGGAAGTTTCGCAATCATAGAGGAGGATGGTCCTACATGGATGACCCCAATTGCGATTTCTTAAGCAAAGGAACATTACCCCAAGAATGCATGTAAGCCCGCAGAATACGGCGCAGACGCAGCAGAGATTCGAATCGCAACAACATATCGACGACGCTCTTTCCTCCAACCATGGCTTCGGCGCGTAGGCCCCGTGACAAGCAAATTATGTGTCGCGAAATCCATGAGGGTTCATGCAAGATGCACGCAGACCACGGTTCTCGTTGTAGCACGCGCCACGCGCCGGATACTATCGCCAACCATGCATAAAGATGCGCTGGATTTGATAAGGAAGTGCAATGATTGCCAAGTCCACGCACTGCATCACGCAAACCACAAAGATGAGTTAACACCAATCACGGCGCCATGGCCATTCTACAAATGGGGCATTGATATCGCCGGTCCTTTTCCAAGAGCAAAGAAAGCGGTCTCAAATTTCATAGTCGCCATAGACTACTTCACCAAGTGGATCGAGGCAAAAGCAATGAGCGACAATTCATCGCAACCGTAAAACGCTTTATCGGGATAACATTGTATGCCGCTCGGATTACCCGTGAAATCATCTCGACAACGGAAACAATTTCGCGACAATCCTTTAAAGATTGGTGCGAAAGTTAAACATCACCCAACACTTTGGCCGGTTACGCACCCACAAACCAATGGTTTAGTCGAGCGCAAACCAAGCTCGGGTGAAGGAATCAAAGCACGCTGGACAAGCACAAAGGAAGGTGGGTCAAGAACTTTCACATGTATTATGGGCACACCGCACTCGCTTAAAACCAAAGACAGGGACACCCTTCTCTCTCGATACGGATGTGAAGCCGTTATACCAACTGAGATCGGCATGCCAACTATCCGCACTGCGGAGATTAATGTGACTACAAACGACGACGAAAGACGGGTCGACTTGGACCTACTGGAAGAAAGACGCGAACGCGCAGCTATACGGGAGGCAAGGTCGAAGTCCAAAATGAAAGGATACTATGATGCCAAGGTACGCAGTGTTTCATTCAGACCAGGTGACTTTGTCTACCGCGACAATGAGGCAAGTCGCGCTGAAGATACAGGTAAGCTCGGACCAAAGTGGGAAGGACCTTATGAGGTTATCAAGCAACGGCACAAAGCGCTGCATCGGCCACGAGGTTTGATGGTCGTGATCTACCACAAGACATGGAATATCAAGAACCTCAAGAGGTGCTACCTATAAGAATTGTTACGCATAGCGCAGAGACGCTCCGCATTTTCAATACCAATAAACATTCATGTACCCGCTTTT